>HG983342.1:305179-423899 GCA_900006255.1 Xeromyces bisporus
AGACGTGTGCTCTTCCGATCTGTACAGTGCAGTCTGTACCAGCGGAGTACGTACAATGCTGTGTTGCCTTCAAGTCGCAGTAGTCAAATAGTCATGTTGTACGGGTTTCTTTTAGCTTCATAAAGCCGTCGTTTTTCTCTTTGAAATCCGGGAGTTTATAGAATCGTTCTAATCACTACTGAACAAGCAACAATATATCATACATAGAATAACTTGGTTCAAATATACCGAACTATAAACCCCAGGAAATCCATCCATCATGACCATCCTCATCTCAGGTCAATTTCTCCGTCCAACCGTCCGCTATTTCTCTGCGACTACGCGTCGTTCCCAACCGATCTCCCGGACCTCGCGCTTCGTCGCCCAGTCTTTCCTCGTTTCCGCCGTCGTCCTCCCCTTCATCCCCCCGGCGGTGGAAAGCGTCCGGGAACGGAATCTGGGGTATCCTAACCATAACAAGTACGTTGGCTGTCGCCGTGTTCAATGTTATGTCATCTAATACCCGTAATGCTAATTCTGAAATAGAAGAGCCTTCCCTCCACTTTGCTTTCATGCCCGTTAAACGGTTATACATGGGGTAAAGGGGATTCATTCATCCGTTCAGTCCATGTGATAACCGGATGAAGCCCTCAAACCCGTCTTACGATTTAACGAGCTTCTTGCATTTATATCCTCGTCGTTTCGAGTTGCGCCTTGTTTTTGCTTCCGTGCGGTTTGCATTATATATCGGTGCTGGCGCCAATAATTCGGTTTTGTCCTTTGTTTGGTTTCCATCGGGTTATCTTATACCGGAGTCATAATGGTGGTTTTTGATCGGTCCAAGGAGTTATACCAGATACCTGTTGTTTAATGGTTGGTTTGGGGTTATGTTGCTTCTGTCATTAGATTGGTCAATAGGTGAATCGCCATTTTCTTCTGGTGGTTCAATCATGACGGACTTATTAGTTTCTATACAATAATCATATAATAATTAGCAAGCTCGTTAATATGTCAACATGTATATGCCACTTATATGTGATTTTTAAATATACAAGGCGCCTTGGACGACGCTAGTCGACAGCGCAAAGTGAAATCCCTGTCGTAAGGAGGGCCATAGCTCGGGATACAATAATGACACCCTCACCCCAATCAAACGAACCGATTCCCCTTTGGCGGCCGGTACGGCTCAGCCGTCTCATACTTCCCCTTCTCCAACACCCGCTCCGTCTCCGTATCCGGCTCATGCCGAGTGGGCGCCGGATCCCGCGCCGCTTCCGTACTGGGCGACGCCATATCGTCGTCCCTCGCAGAATGGCGAGTCAAATTCGCCCGTTGCAAGCTGGGATCGTCCGCCGGACTAATCGGTTGGTGGCTGGTCTGGCGGCGGTACTCAGATTCCTGGGCCATTAGTTGGGACTTTCGTCGAACGTCGGCTTCGTAACGGGAGGTACGTTCGGCGTTGATGGATTTTTTGGCGTAGTAGTAGGCACCACCGCCGGCTATTTGGATAATTTCATGTTAATGTGTGCTATCTCTTTGAGTTTCGGTGATATATATATATATAGGGTAAACGGTATTCACCGGCTAGATTATGTGAGTCTCAATGAATGTGAAGAACCTACCGACGCAGAGAACGCCCCAGCCCATCCTGTTCAGTCATAGCGCTGGTGTCAGCAACTGTATTCTTTTTGATATTTTGGGAATAACCTGCACTCCGGCAGGGCAATCTCGGCTCACCAGGTTGATCGGATCTAGTAGCATATTCAAGTTAGAGAAGTCTGTTGCCTGGATTCAACTGGGTTGCATAGAGATACATACAGTGTTCATGTTGAAGGATAATACAGCAGTAGCAATCTCCAAGTCGTGTTAGATCTCAGATCTCTCTTGTCGGGAATAAGTTGGAGGAAAAGAAGGTTAAATTAAGACTCCGGCCGAGAACGACGTCAGGTCTGGCTGGGGAAAGTCTCTGGCCAATCACGGGGCTTTTCCGCGGGTCCACCTGCACCTCACCTTCTGCCTAGTTGCACGCAGGTACATACTTACTAGTTACTACCTCCTACTGCCACAGCGCAGTTCTTAGATCGTCACCATCTATCTACAGTTCTCTCTTTTATATTCCTGGCATACCTTCGCTACTAGTTACTTTTACTCAGGCCAGTTCTATATTACGTGCAAGTCTGCTGCTTGGTAGCTATTCGGACTACTACGAGATCACCAGATCCAGTGATCTCATCTAGCCTTTTATCGCAGCATCGCTGAATACCAGCAGAGTCATGCCTCCTAAGCGCAAGGCCACAGACAGTATGATGGTCCAGAGGCTTATCTTGTTCAAAACCGCAAACTAACCTCTTATAAGGTGGCCGGTCTAGTCGAGCCGCAAAACGACCAACCCCAGCTGCGGATGATAGCGTTGGCAGCAGTGATGAATACTCGGACTACGAAGACGACGTGAGAGAAGACCGTTTAAAAGGTAAAGCGTGGTTGCGCTGATGCCTAGACAGGGCCTATGTGGCTGACTTTACTCGTCTACGCTAGGCGTCGTTGAGAAATTTTCCCTCGACAAATTCACATCGAAGCAGAAAGACGCCCTCAATCAACAAGATCCGCATTTCGGTTACAAAGACTTTTCCTTCCTGCCTCTGAAACGAGACCATGAAAACCGTCCGCTCTGGATCGATCCTTTGAAAGGGACTATTACTCTAGAGAGCTTTTCGCCGGTGGCGCCCCAGGCGTCGGATTTCTTGACCACGATTGCCGAGCCCATGTCACGTCCTACTTTCCTACACGAGTATCGGTTGACGGGGAATAGCTTGTACGCAGCTGTGTCCGTAGGTCTTCAGCCGGCTGATATTATCAACTTCCTTGACCGTTTATCGAAAACCGTGCTTCCCGATTCGATCAAACATTTCATTATTGATTTCACGAAGTCTTACGGGAAGATCAAGGTCGTCTTGAAACATAATAGATTCTACGTGGAAAGCACCGACCCTGTGATGCTGCAGAAACTCCTTCAGGATGAGGATATTGCCAAATGGCGGATACAAGGTACAGACGGAGAGATAACCCAGCAGGCTGCTCCGAAGATGGGTGGACTTGTTATTCCGGGTACACGAGATGCCGCTGGTATGATGCAAACGGGCGACGGGAAATTGGCAGAGAACGTGAACGGCGATTCAAGCAAAGCCAACGATTTATATAGTACCTTGCGTGAGGATGAGGACGACGAGGACCAGGCCCAGGTGCATAGTTTTGAGATTCCTACCGACTCCGTGGAAAGCGTCAAGGCTCGATGCCAGTACATGGGCTGTCCAGCATTGGAAGAGTACGACTTCCGAAATGACGAGATCAATACCACATTAGATATCGACTTAAAACCAAACGCTCGGATTCGAAACTACCAGGAGAAGAGCTTGAGCAAAATGTTTGGTAACGGACGAGCAAAGAGTGGTATCATCGTCTTGCCTTGTGGTGCTGGAAAGACTCTGGTCGGCATCACGGCCGCTTGCACCATCAAGAAAGCCACAATGGTCCTCTGCACCAGCTCTATGTCTGTGGTGCAATGGCGGAATGAGTTCGTGCGATGGACTAATATCGACCCGGGTGACGTTGCGATTTTCACATCAGATCACAAAGAAAAGTTCCGTCGATCAACGGGTATCATTGTTTCCACCTACTCGATGGTGTCGCAGACAAGGGCCCGTTCTCACGACGCACAAAAGATGATGGATTGGATTCAGCAGATGGAATGGGGTCTGATGATTCTCGACGAAGTGCACGTTGTACCCGCGTCGATGTTTCGAAAAGTCACGTCGGCCATTGGGACTCAAAGCAAGCTCGGGTTGACGGCGACTTTGCTTCGTGAAGATGACAAGATCAAGGATCTGAATTTCTTGATTGGACCTAAACTGTATGAGGCCAACTGGATGGAACTTGCTGACCAGGGCCATATCGCCAAGGTTCAATGCGCCGAGGTGTGGTGCCCCATGACTACCGAATTCTATTCGGAGTACATGAGAGAGAAGTCTCGAAAGGCGTCTCTCCTCTACATCATGAATCCGAGAAAGTTTCAAGCCTGTCAGTATCTCATTGATTATCATGAGAAGAGGGGCGACAAGGTCATCGTTTTCTCTGACAACGTATATGCGTTGGAGCGGTATGCTCTAAAACTAAACAAAGCCTATATCTATGGTGGAACACCACAGAACGAGCGACTGCGGATCTTGGAGAACTTCCAACACAACGAGCAGGTTAATACTATTTTCCTTTCCAAGATCGGTGATACGTCTCTCGATTTACCCGAAGCCACCTGTCTCATCCAAATCTCCTCACACTATGGTTCCCGCCGTCAAGAGGCGCAGCGCCTTGGCCGTATTCTGCGAGCCAAGCGCCGAAACGACGAAGGATTCAACGCGTTTTTCTACTCGCTCGTTTCCAAAGACACTGATGAAATGTACTACTCGTCCAAACGACAAGCTTTCCTAGTCGACCAGGGCTACGCATTCAAAGTAATCACGCATCTGCAGGGTATTGAAAACTTCGCAGGTCTCGCCTATGCCTCGCCAGGAGAACGTCGCGAGCTTCTTCAGGAGGTCATGCTTCAGAACGAGACATCTGCCGAAGTCGAGCATGTCACGGATGACCTCTTCAGTGCACGCTCCAAGCAACCCAGGTCCGGCGGAGCCAACAAGGGGGCTGTCAAACGGAGCGCTGCCACGCTCAGTGGTCTTGCTGGTGGTGAGGATATGGCGTATATTGAGTACAACCGGAGCAAGAACAAGCAGTTGAAGGACAAGGCGGGTCATCACCCGCTGTTCCGGAAGTTCGAACGGGAGCGTATGAAGAGGAAGAAGGAACTTAGTTGATGTTGCATGTTGGGAAAAGGGTGTTCAGGTTCGTCTTATGGTTACTTTTGGTGTTACTTACTGGGATTTGGCATTTTGGTGATTTCTAGATATTCATCGTCAGATATATGAGCAAATAGTAATGTATGTCAAATATAATGAGGGCTTATTATTTGTATTCTATGGCCATACTCTTACAATAATGTACCCTTCGTACATGAGTTCAGAGTGGTTAGGGTTTGGTAATAGGGCTTTACTCCTCGGCGCCTCCGCCGTCTTTTATCTCCGACTGATATGACGTTTTTCCAACGTTGCAGCAACAGACTATAAATCCACCACGTCCTTGTTGACATTTGTTTAATTGGAGTTCGTTGAATTGAACGAATACGTGCCTGGTACAGATGCGATTTTTCCCGAAAGCTCCTTGGATACAAGTGCAGCAACAGATTTACAAACGTCCCCCATTTTGGTCAACACGAACACTTAAAGATAGCCAGCCAAGCCGTTCATTCGGCACCTTTACTCGCGCTTCACGCATCCTGGCCGCTAAACGCAACGCCATCACCTCCACTACGAGAACAAAACTTGACTCTCAGCTCCCCCGAGCACCCAGCACCAACAAGACCACAAGAACAATAATGGCTTCAAGAACCAACTCATACCCGACCCCAACACAAATCCACCTAAACCCACCCCAAGACACCGGTCTCTACAGCTGCCACATCCGTCCAGACTCCGCGGACGTAGCAAGCAAGCTCCTGCAAGAGAATCACGAAAAGCACCACATCTTCTTCAACAACATGGGGTTCCATAACCACATCGCTCACCAGCTTCTCACGCTATACGCCATCGGCGCCGCGCCGGAGACGATTCGGGATGCCTACGAGCGGAACAAGACATACCAGCGACCGGCCATACCGGCGAATGTGAGCGTGGTCAAGGAGATGACGTCGAAAGACAGGTTTATGTCGTTTCTGGGGAAGGAGGAGGCTTATGCGGATTTTCTGACGTATTTTGAGAGAGAGATTGAGCTCAAGGGGGTTGTGAGTGTTTTGAACGAGTATGTTTTTGCGGGGGATATTAGGGCCGAGGCGATGTTTAGGAGGTTATTTTCTGGTAGGTAACTTACCGTGCTATGCTTGCCCGCGTCTATTTCAATGTTGAATTTCCTCTTCTTTTTGGTTGATTGATTGTCTGTTTTGGCTGACTGGATTGGCTGGCAGGACTTTTGCATCCCTTCATTCATCTTGGGTTCGGTCTTGAGTTTAACCAGCCGGCTATTGTGACTGAGGCGCTGGCTCAGACGGCTGTTCATGAGGACTATCTCAGTCCGTTATTTCTCGAGCCCGCTCAGAAGGCTGCAGGGGGAGTTGGAAAACCTGGGAAAAAGACCATGTTGCAGATTCTGGAAGAGATTCGTTCTGACAAGAAGCTGGCTAATTCGGTCCATTGGTCTGACAACAATAAATTCAGAGATGGTGTTATGAACCGAGCACCAGAGGAGATGATCAAGCATGCAAGTCAGTTCACTGTCGCTGCGGACCAACTTCAGGAGAAAAATGCAGAGCTCATAAATACTGCTGGTGAGAAATGAGTTCCTCCCTTTATCCACGGAGCTTCCCACTAATCCTTGTGTTAGTATACTTCACCACGGCTTCCCAACGACCACCAAAGGAAATCAAAATCGACTTCTTCTACATGCACACGGTCACATCGTCGATATTCCTGTCCAAGTTCCTCTCCCTTCCATTCCTGGACTTAGAGTCCAAACTACGTCTCGCGGAGTGGAAAGGACGAATGGACCTCATAATGTACGTGTCTCGCGGTACACCCAACTTATCCCTGAACGACATCATCCACCACCAAGCAAAGAGAAACTGGGAAACTATTTTCGCCGAAAGCGCAAAACACCCCCGAGATGACGGCCATCTACCGAAACTAGAGAGGGCGGTTGCGTTCGGACAGAGAGTATGCCATCCTTATGAAGACAGAGCCAAGGATATAGGGCTGGTGATCACGGGTGATATGTGGTTGAAGATTGGTAATTTGGGTATGAAGTTCTCCCTCTTATCAGTCGTTTTTGTGTCATTTGGATTTTTCCCTTTTGCTTCTGGAATCTTTTCTTTTTTTATCGGGAATTTTTTGCTGATCGTGATTGTCACTTGCATACAGTGCTGGACTCGGTTACTGACGATGATGATCGTCCGTTATGGGTGCGTTCGACGGGCTTCGACGAGGCGTGGCAGGAGTATGTGGATCGGCCGCGGACGTGAATGAAGATTCAGGTCTCAACTGTGATTGATTGTCTCAACTATACATAAACTGGCATAATAATCTTTTTCACTCATGTACCATATATAGCAGCATGGTCAAATTGTAAATGTCAACCTGAACTTTCTGCTTTCTCTGCCTGTCTCGGATATGACGACGGTGGCCATGTCAGTACCTAGTACAGTAGTGCCCCATGAATTGGGCCTTGATGATGTATCCGAATATGATGACTTGCATGACCTGGGAGTCGGGACTATGTGTAATAGGCGTCGATGCAGACGGGATGGTTTCTCCGAAGTTGACTGTTCTTCAGCCCAGATGGTCCAGATCCACCGAATAAACCAGAAGAAACCGTCTCGATCCGATGCCGGCTGTTTGTTTTGTTTGCGCCAGGTCACGTGGTAGTCACAGACGTATTAAGTGGGGGCGCTTCCCATCGGCACCAAAGCAACTCCTCGTCTCTTCATCGTCATCGTCACTCAAGATAGCTTCGACCTTATCATACGACTACTCACATCACACCGACAAAGAGACTACTATTCTCGCAAGTATAATGGCAAACGATAACGACCAGAACCGACGACAGAACCCGCCCGATCATCCCGAGAGGAACTCGCGGGTGTGGCCCGATGACCGCAACCCCTTCATTGCATTCCGTCGTTTCGCCGATGAGCAGATATCGTCTATGTTGCAATCCGTTATGGGGATCCCCTCGATGGCGACACCCCCGACGAGGGACCACTGGACAATTTTCGAGGACGGAGACAACCACAAAGCCATCATGCGTCAAAGGACGGGTGGAGAAAGGGGAGGTAACAACGATGATGACGACACAAGATCCCGAAATAGCGCTCCATCATCATCATCATCACCGAATGACAACGGAAACTCCTCATTATCCTCATGGTGGTCGTCGTGGTGGTCCGACCCCGAGGATCCCTGGCACATCAACTGGTTTCAGCGGCCCTCCGATTTCTTCGGTCTCGATTCCTTCTTTGATAGGTTCCTAGTTGATGACCGCTTTCCATTCTCCGTTAACTTTTTCGGTCACCATCACCCGTTCTTTGCGGACGTGATGGGCGATTTCGAGGGCTCCCCGGCTTGGCCGCTTACTTACCTTATGTTCAGTCCGTACTCGCCTTTGCACCTGGAGCGTCAGGGTCGTCGGGAACAGGGCGTTTTCTCTTCCATTATGTCGTCTTTTAGGTCTTCGTCTGACAGGGATCCTGCGGAGCCGCAGTGGCGTGAAGCGTTTGAGGATCTCTTGCGTTTGGAGAATGGGAAGCCTATGCTTGACCGCGACCCGGCAGCCGTTAGCACTAATAAGAGGGAGACTGGGAAAGAGTGGTTGGAAGGTTTGGTGACACGGGGTAGTCTGGGTGATCGTTGGAAGTTCGTCTCAGGCGCAGATGGCCAGCCTTGGACCGGTATAACCATGGAAAGTACGGACCGTGCAGATAACGCGGAGAACAAGGACCAGAAGGCGGAGTTGAGGTTAAGGGAGGGGGACTACCCCTTTAACGAGGCGGATTTGTACGATCGCTTCCTCCAAGACATTGAGAACCGTCAGCGCGAGTTCTTCCCGGAGAGCCCTCTCATGCGCACCTTACTGGAGAAGAGACGGAGGGTCCATGACCTCCCAGAAGAACAAGAAAGATTGCCATACCCAAAGGACAGTACAGAAAGCGGCTTAGACGACGTATTTGGTGGGAAAGATGACTCTTCCGCTCAGGCACTGATTGAACCCAGTCCAAAGCCCGAGTCCCAAATTTCAGAGCCAATCGTGAGGTCGACCTCATCCTCGACGGAGCGTGTCAGGCTCTCCGATGGCTCTGTTGAGACCAGGACTGTCAAAACCAAGCGCTTCGCTGATGGTCGCGAGGAAACTAATGAGACGGTCGAGCGTACCAATCCGCGCCAGGAGCATGCTTTGCCTGGCCCTGCCCAGAATAATGAGACTGAGGCTTCCTCGGACGACAACAAGAAGGAGTCTAAGGGTGGCTGGTTTTGGAAGTGATGGTACAACGTCTTCTCTGGAGTCTGGTTCATTGATATTGGTGTTCTTGGTTGTTTCTAAGCGTGTTTTTCTAGCGTACCTTTTTTACCTTGTTGATTCGTTCTTCGAGACTACATATGTCTTGATTACCTACCTATGCCTTTATGATATCTCCTCTCCCGATATAGCTAATGCATGTGCCATTGCCAGTATCAAGTACATTTATCTCTACTCCTTAGTAGCATACGTGTACCGAGTATGACATCAAAGACCTATGTGAAAGAGACAAAGGTTGGTTAGATTGGAACTACATATGTAGTTAGCGATCCTGCCGTCACCTCCTGGCGTATGCCAACAAGGAGCAAGGTGACGGTAATAATTCTCATCAAACCAGATCAAGAATCCGTAACCGACGGCGTAGATAAACGCGCCGTTGCAAAGCACGCACTCGAGGGCGTCGATTTTCGGGGAATCGTCTGTAGCGGACATCACAATTGGATGACTTGGTCAACTGTTGAGTACACCCTGAGTCGAGAAAGGTTTCGACGCCGTCGTCTTTCGAGGGACCAACGAGTGTGGCTTTGGCGCCAGCGAATGTAGGACTAGATGGGGAAACAGTTCTGTCCGAAGGCGCCGAGTCTAGGTGGTTGACAACCATGAGGTTGGCGTGGGCAACAGCGTTCGGATCGAAGTCCAACCGTGTCGCCTGGCCAGACTATCCAACTTGTCAGCAACAACGCCAAACCACGAGGTATATGCGGGAGAGCATACCTTATTCCAATTCTCCAGCAAGCACATAAATTCAGACCAGTTGTCATGAGCATCGCTTGAGGTGCGTTTCATTGTGGCGGGAATTAACGAGCGTAGGTATCGAGAGTAAGCGCGGTCCGAATGGTCAGCATTATAACACCAATGGCCATGCCGGGTTCGTTCGAGTAGGCCGTGGGCCATCGCTGCCTGACGAAAAGCGCAGTATTTGGTGGAATGGTTCTTATAGTGACACCACTCGCAATGGACAGGCTCGGGATCACGGCGAGAGCCCACACGATCATTGCTGTTCGAGACGCTGCGAAATCCTCCTCTCATTCCATTACCTTGTCCTCTGAAGCTTCCATCACCCCGGCCTCTGCCGGTCCTCTTCAGATGATTCCACTTGTCTCCGGCTCTCTGAAAGTTCTTCACGTCGTATGCAGTGGCCGATGAAAGTCCCTCGTCAATTATTCTATCGGCCTTCATCTCGATGCGCAGCCAGTCCTCCGAAGTTTCCAAGAGAGCGCTGTAAGTGCCTTCCCCGACCTTTTCTCGGAGTTCAATCGCCTGCCAGCCGAACTGGACTTTCAACTCCTTCTCCATCTGGTAAAACCAAAACCGTGCATTTTTCTCGGTCAGCGGATCTATCGAGACGGGGTAGACCTTGATCCCCTTTTCATCCCCGCCTCTGCCCCTAGGCTGAGGAGCTGCCGGACGAGAGGTTCGCGCGCTAAGCGCCTGACCTGACGAATTGCCGCCAGACTTGGGAGGGGCTTCCTCATAGTTAATAGTCAGTCCCTGACCAGCTCTCCGACTGTTATGATAGGGAAAGAGAAGCCTTTGTGGCGATTGAGTAACGTTGAAGTAWTTTTTTTTTTTTTTTTTTTTTTTTTCTCTTGAAAGAGACAACATTGGTTGGATTGGATTGGAAATTGTACCTCCTTATAAGCATGGCTAGAGGTCACGTGCGCTTGTGGGACCGGAGTGGAGCAAGTTACAACCTAAGGGGCCAGTTCTGCCCCACGTGTTGACGGCAGACACGCGTTACTAATCCGACCTCGGTCTCATCGCAAGTTCTCAACTTCAAATCTCTCGATGTTGTTGTTTACGATTTGTGTATAGTCTCTGCCGGGCACTTATTACTGTTTTCATTGTTATTGATGGTGCTCATTCACCTGGCTATAGCACAACAATGAGCTCGCATCTCACGTCCCCGGACCCCACCAACACCCAAGCAGAATCAATGCTATCCCGCCATTACGGCAAGGAAACCGTGAACTACTTCTCCTGTAACCAAACCACCCAAACCAGCAACCTCTCAAAAACAAACAAGCAGACAAACATAACACGATTGCCATAAAAGTCACAACCCAAGCTAACCAACCAACCAACCGCATGGACCGCTCCCAAAAGCAGCCTCATCCATCAACCGCCTCTCCTTCCTCCGAACAGACCATGCTTTCCTCTCCGCCGCCTTCAGACACCCCTCAACCCGCTTCGTGCTGATGCACGACCTCGCCCCGCTCACAAAGTCCCCCTCGGTGCTGCACTACGCCAGCTACGACGACGTGCGCAACCTCGTGTCCCCCGAGTCGCTGGATAAGGCCGAGACGGATATGATCCGGGAGTACGATAGTCGGAAGTCGAGTGCGCAAGTGGTGTTTCTGGGGATGGATGAGAGCGCGGATGCGAGGGGGGACGATGGTGCTAGGCTTACTTGGAGGGTTTATGCAGGGAGGCCGTATTTTGCGGTTGATGTGACGCCGCGCGGGTCGGAGGAGCAGCGGGCTTGTGCGGAGGAGCTGGTTAGGAGGATGGAGGGGGCGGGGTTGTCGTTTTTGAGGACGAGGATGATTTCGTCGTTTCCGGCTGATCAAGGTGTGTATTTGCTATGCATTTATTGGTCGATGTTCTGGGGTGTCTCGTTGAGTCTAACTTTTGCGGTTGTTGTCACCTTCAGCTGCCATTTTCGCGCAATCCCGCTCCCTACTCGACTGGAATAACCGAAACGCCTTCTGCGGAACCTGTGGAAGCAGCACATTATCCGTAAACGCCGGAACAAAGCGCGCCTGTCCACCAACCGACGCCGCCCTATCAGCACAAGGAAAGCCCGCCGAACGACCCCCCTGTAGCACTCGCACCACCATCTCCAACCTCTCCTTCCCACGCACCGACCCAGTCATCATCGCCGTCGTCCTCTCAGCCGACGGGAAACGCATCCTGCTAGGCCGCAACAAGCGCTTCCCTCCGAACTGGTACTCGGCGCTAGCCGGGTTCATGGAGCCGGCAGAATCGATCGAGGATGCGGTCCGGCGCGAGGTGTGGGAGGAGTCTGGCGTGACCGCTTCCCAGGTCCGTATCCATTCCTCGCAGCCGTGGCCGTATCCCGCGAATCTGATGATTGGCGCAATTGGACAAGTTAGTGATCCGGCGCTCGAGACGATTTGCTTGGAGCATGATGCTGAGTTGGAGGATGCGCGGTGGTTCAGCGTGGCTGAGGCTGAGGAGGCGTTGGAGGTTGGTTCGGCGGCTTTGGATGCGAAGCCGCCTCCGGAGCTTAAGGATGGGAAGCTTAGGTTGCCGCCTCCGATGGCGATTGCGCATCAGCTGGTTAGAGCGGCTGTTGATGCGGGGAACTTGTTTGCTGAGAAGTATTCGAAGATTTGAGTGGGTTCTCGTGACGGCGTGGATGGAGCAGATGCATCGTGTCTATTAGCGGGGTGACTATGTAGCCCAATGCTTGGTGCCGTATATATGGAATGGTCAGACAGCCTTAGGGTTATTGATAATGCCCGGCCCTAATCATGACCGAGAAAGGTAGAGGTAACGACGTTATGAGGTACTCTGTAGAGTTAGATAGGAATATGAGTGAATACTCCAAACATCAACATGCCATATGCTAATGTCAAAAAAAGAAGAAACATCCATGTCCCAGACAAAAAGCGTGCGTATCATTAGCAAAAAATCCCAAGCATGAAGGAAAAGCCAAGAAGAACATAAGCAAAGAAACCACCCAAACCAGAAAGACAAATCCAACTAAACCAAGACCGACCTCACAAAGTCGCATACAAAGTCCCATCCCTCAAACGATGCACAATATTCTTATCCGCCGGCGACACAGCCCCAGGATACCTCCTCCCATTCCTCAACTCATGCATAGTAACCCTCCTAGGCGTAGACGAGGACGTACAAGATTTCCTCCCAAGCCGCGCGCTCGCAGAAGACGACGTAGAATTCCGACGAGCCGCGCGCAAGGGCGTGCAGAACCGGATCCCGTAGCTATCCGGCTCGCTCATGGCGGCACTAACGCATCTTGGCGGAGACGGAGAGGCTTCTACGGCTTCTTCGCTTTGGATGGATGTTTGGAGTTTGCGGTCTTCGACCATCGGGGCGCCGTCGACTTGGTACCATTCTCGGAGTTTTGTGGCGTAGGCGGTTTCGTTGTTGCCGTGTTCTGCTGGTGGGTGGTCGTGGTCGTGGTCTTGGTCGGTTGTTTGGGTTTGGGTTGGGTTGTTTGGGAAGATGGTCCATGCGCTGGTGTTAGTGCTGGCGAGCTTTAGGGCGTGGTCTGTGCTTTCAACTTTGAAATTGCGAAGGAGGATGGCGTCCCCGTCTGCCAGGTTTGGTAGTGCTCCTTTACTAGGCTGGGATATCTGAGCAGGAAGCAGGGTACCGGCCAACGATGGATCGGTAAGCTGGGCTGTTAGTAAGTAACCACCTTTGTCAGACGGGGCTTGGTTTGCTGGAAAAGCTTCATGTACGATCGAGATGGTGTTTGTCAATGCACCAACGTGGTCAACGAGGGTTGCGAGCGGAGGATAGTATGAAAGCTTGGTGCTCAAACCACGTGCATCACGGAGGGGACTATCAAGTTGATCGACAGGACTCTTAGTTCGTTCCTGTGCGGCGTTATACGGTACAAGCTCTTCTGGGTTCCCTTGACCCATATATGAGGAAGCGCCGGGGGGATTTAAGTCCAATGGAGCTGTCGTTCCTTCTGTTGCAATGGGAGTTCCAGCAATTGACTGAGAACCAGGTGGCATTTCACTTTGGGTCTGGTCCGTTGACTCCGTAAGATATTCTTGGGTATCCTGCGGCGTAGGGAGGGATTCCGCAGCTGCGTTGCCGGTGATCTGTTGCTCGCAAGCAGTGACTTCCTTTGAAAATTCCGAAGCAATATAGCGACTGTCATGTAACGAAGGCTGTTCCTTGTGAGATACATCAACGAACTCCTGAGTGACCTCTGAAGCGGTAGCACCGTCAAGGGACAGGCCGTGGTTGTCCCATTCTGACGACCGAGCTGGCTCTCCCTCGATCCTCTGGCCTTGCTGATTTTCTGAAGCGTGTTGTGTTAGAAGTAGATCTGGGTCAATTGCCATCTGAACGTTTCTCGAGTCAGTCTCTGGGCTTGCGACTGGTTGTTGGTAGGATGCTCCGTCGTCCTTCTCAACGTCTGCTGCCTCCTCCCCAATATCCATTTCACCCTTCATAACCTCTCCCTTCACTTGCTCTTCCTCGGCTTCGTTGGGACCAATGCCCTCCTCTATTTCCCTCTCAGCATCATCTTTTTCTTCTTCGCCTTCTGGCTCATCTTCCATACTCTCCTCCTTCAAATCCACAGTTTCAAGTTGTTCTATTTGTGCATCCTTTGCATCATCTTCCTCTGGTTTCCCTCCTTCAACCTTGGTTTCCGGCTTGTCTTCAGTGCTTTCTTCCTTAAATTCGTTTTCTCTAACTTCATCTGTTTCTTCCATCGTATCCTCATCTTCTAGCTCCCCTTCATCGGCATCACTCGTCTGCTGTTCCTCCATGGAAGAAAACCCCTCTTCGTCCTCAGAGTTAACGAAGTCATCATCCGATTTCAGCTCTCCTTCATTAACGCCTTCTGGCAATTGTCGGTTATGAGGACCGACCGTATCTTGGTTAGGCTGTACAGGAGGTTGAACAGGGACAGGCGCTTCGCCGTCGCTGTCGCTATCCAGGACGATTACATCAGGTTGCTGAGCGTTTGGTTGTTGCTGGCTCTCACTCCCGTATAGACCTTCATTTTCATCGATATTCGACGTAGAGTCATCGTCGTTTTCGTCTTCATCGTGTATTTCGGATTCGTATTCATCTTCGTACTCCTCGCTATGAAATTCTTCGTCCTCATCCTCGACTTCCTCTTCGTCGTGCGACCCCTCCTCTTCGTCTTCTCCTTCCAAAGCAGGGCCGTTGTAACCTCCTTCTGGATTAGACTCAGTTGGCAATTGAGCATGAGGAAATTCATGTCTTTCAACTTCGCACTCGTAGTTTTCTATTGTTCGTTCCGCGGCATCGCCGTTTCCTTCCCTCCTTGTTGAAGGACCACCTTCAGAATCAATACCACTCGTACTCCGGTGATACTCGAGTTCAGTGCTTGCTTCTGCAATTACGACATTGCTCTCGCTTCTCATGTCCCTTGCAACATGTTCTGCATCGTCATCATTGGTATGAGCATGACTGCCGAGTTGTGGACTTTGACGAATCGACGGTTGCCCTTCATCAGGAGGTCCTCTTTCTATTTCTTCCTCATCAAGTTCACTCTCACTCTCCAACTCTTCTTCATCGTCTTCTTCAAACTGAGCCTGTTTTTGATCTTCCTCCAATTCGTCTTCCCGCGATTTCCTTGATTGGTCGTCTTTCTTCTTTACACTGAGTTCATATCCTTCTTCGCCATATTGGTCTCTTCGGTCATGTTCCTCCATTGCCACCGGTCTTTCTTCCGGATATTCATTGCCTGCTGTGAATCGCTCCTCGTCTCTTGCCTGATGAGGCACCATTTGTGAATCAGCTCGTTCAGTAGAACTCGTAAAGATTTGCGCATCTTCTTCGCCTTGAGCATTCGCGGGTAGCGCTGGACTAGCCAACCCAGACGTTTGCGTCGTTGAAAGTCGAGGTGTAGTATTAGTTTCTTCCATGCCTACAGCAGAGTCTGCGGGCGCCTCTTCTCCCACATTAATCGCGCCCGAGCTCGCTGTCGTTTGTACCATTTGTCTAGTTTGAGTCTGTTCGGAAGTAATATCTGGGGTAAAGTAACCGCTGCGATCGTTAGACGTGGTCACGAGTGGAGACGGCACAGGAAGTCCAAAAGAAGGCACAGGTCGTAGCTGAGGAGTTTCTGTAGGAAGGTCAAGAGCATGTTCAAACATCCTTCGTTTATCGGGTACGCTCTTTATGGTACCATTTGTTGGCTGTGTTTGCTGAGAAGCAAGCATTTCAGTTGTACTTCTCCCTTGACTGCTTTCAGCGATCTCGGAAAGTGGGCTCTCCCTCACGGCGTTCTCGCCACCCAATTCAGCAGCGACGGGAACCTCTTGATTATCAAGGGGAGTAGCGTGTCCTTCAGCCACTGGTTGGCGATCACCAGTATCTGTTTCGTCACGCAAGTTTTCTTCACCAACTCCTGCTTCATCGTCTTCATATTCATCCAGCCACTCCTCCCAGTCCTTTGGAGGCTCTTTGTCACAAGGGCTCTCTGGTTCATCAACGACGCGCCATTCGGTATCTCGCATGCTGAACCTGGGACGCTTCCTCCCTTTTCCAGGAACGAAGCCATCTTCCTCCGCGAACGAGCTGAATGCGGAATCAGGTAAGCCACCGACTGACGCACGGGAAGATCGCAAGAAAGCCGGTGATTCCCAGGTTTCCAAGCCAATTTCCAAGTCAGCTCCTTTCATGCGGTTCGTTGCAGGGCCAGGCGTAGCCGGGGGTGCGTGTTGGCCTTCTTCGTCTTGTTCCGCGACGACAGGAAAGTCGGCTTTCACAGTCTCCCGAAGTTTACCAGATAGAAGTATCTTTCAAATATAGAATCCATCATTTAGTATTGCACATTTATTCAACGTTGTTTTGCCGGTTTGGAAACACAAGTACCTCAAGGAATACACGGGAGTCGAAATGTACATCCCAAGCCACCCTTCTACCAGGCGGTTGCGACACATCTTGATTGTCCACTAGTCGTGACCCTTCCAAGCCAAGCGCTACTTCATCACCAATCCCAAGCCGGGTTTGGGCAATTCTTTCGGCAACGGGACCATGGAAATCAGCCTTGACTTGTCCGTTCAAGAGGCGGAGGCGAGGATCAGGTTCGGATAGCAAGAAACCGAGGGACTTGGTCGAAGACGAATACGGCCATACGAGCGATATCACGGCATGGATGGAGTGTTCCGTTAAGTGTTCTGCTGCTGGGGACAGCTGTGATATGGGTATCGCAGACGGTAGGAGGTTGGAGTTTGGAAGGTCGTCCATCTCCGCGACTGTTCATGAGGACAGCTGGGAAGGAAACTCTGTTGGTCACAAACGGGGCATTCTTTAAGGTAGCGTGTTTTATTTCAAAGTATCTTGATTTCGATGTTATTATTTATGAGACGAAAATGTTGATGTTGTCGTTGTCAAAGAGGTTGAATCTGAAAGATTGATTTCATCACGCGCGGTATTGGGATGTAACATTACGTTCACCAGTTGGCAGAAATACCTTACATTTTTATGCCCGCTTATGAAAACGCGCTGGCCAATTATGCATACATAAGCTGAGGAAATGTTATAAACGAGGTTCCCGCGTTACTCTATGATATCACTGGTAAAACTTAGCGTACCCACGTGTGGAACGCTGCCCTGCTCCAATAATAAATACCCGAGGTTTTGCAAATTGCAATTACCGGGGTGTCAATTAGCGAGGTATGATACTACGGAATATAAATCACGCGCTCACCAGACTCTATCATACTCTCCACGCGTGAGTCCGCCAGAGTCCAGACGTCCCTTAACTCGCCGACAGTCCCCATAGGCAACACAACGCAACATTGGGATCATCTAACGTGATTCCGCTGGTGCGTATGGAACTTACGGACTGCAGTTGAAAAAAATAATAATTTAGATAAACTAAACTCACCTTAGGGGTGCGGGGCACGCCTGATAAGTGGAAGCACGAGTGACAGCTTGGAGTTATATAAAACGGAGAGACGGTTCGTTTAAAGATTTCACATAACAATATTGATTCGACCTCCTGGTTCAAGCTCAAGCATGGCCGTTGACAGGATTCGCCATATAGCCATCATCGGTGCTGGGCCATCTGGTCTTGCCGCGGCAAAGTATGTAAAGAACTTTCCTACTATTATTGCATTCGCTATAGCACCTCTCCTATTTGTATGTATAGTGCCTACTCCGCTAATGAGCACCGTAGATATCTACTCGCCGAGAAGTACTTTGAGAGGATTGATATCTTTGAACAAAGAAGCTCCATTGGAGGAGTCTGGAATCATTCTCCCGGTTCCTACAAGGCGAGAGTTCCCACCGTCGTGCCCCATGTCAATCCGAATGGGCCTGCCGAGGAGCCCATATGGTTTCCGCCAAGTGGAAACGAACGGCTTCATAGGGCTTCGTTCGTGTCGCCGATTTATGAGCGATTGGAAACTAATATTCCAAAAGAGCTAATGGCGTTTTCCGACAAACCATTTGCGCCCGGTACACAACTCTTTCCGCGACATCAACAAGTCAGAGATTATTTAGAAGAGTATGCGGCCGACGTGAAACACTTGGTGCGATTCGAGACCCAGGTTCTTGATTTGAGACCAAAGGACTCTGGTATCGACAATTGGGTCTTGACTACGAGGAGTCTTCGCACCGGTATCAAAAAAAGTGGCTTCTACGACGCAGTCGTTGTTTCAAACGGGCATTACACTGTTCCCTACATACCGGATATCGCAGGCATCAGATTGTGGAACGAAGCATATCCCGGGGTTATTTCGCACGCGAAATCTTACGACTCCCCAGAGGCTTTCCGCGGCAAGAAGGTTGTGGTCGTTGGAAACTCTGCATCTGGAATTGATGTCAGCTCTCAGATCAGTGAGTTCTGTAAAGGACAGCTGCTACTCTCCTCCAAGACCACCGAAACCAGTTTCACCGGTGCAGCCGACACGGAAAAGATTGAGTGTCCGGAGATAGTGGAGTTTTTACCACCGACGAGCGACAACCGTGGTATACGATTCGCAAACGGCCGTGTTGAGAAGGAGATCGACGCTATTGTATTCTGCACTGGCTACCTTTACTCGTACCCATTCCTAAACTTTCTAAACCCGCCCGTCGTCACTGACGGTGCGAGGGCTATGAACGTTTACCAGCAGCTTTTCTACACATACAACCCTACGCTCGTATTTCCGGTTCTGCCACAGAGAGTGATACCTTTTCCGCTATCTGAGAACCAGGCGGCAGTATTCGCACGCGTTTGGTCCGGACGCCTGGCTCTTCCATCGCGAACTGAAATGGAAGCATGGGAGGCGGGGGTCGTTGCAGCAAAGAGCGACGGAAAAGCATTTCATTTGCTTCCCTTTCCTCAAGACGCTGATTACGTTAATTTTCTTTATGATTGGGCATCGAATGCCAACAAACGCTCGACGCTCGCCAACGATGGGAATGGTAAGCAGGGCATCCGTTGGGGAGAGGCAGAGAGGTGGTGGCGGCAACACATGCTTGACATTCGAAAAGCATACGTCCGGGAAGGGGAACACCGAAGCAACATCAAAAGTCTTGGGCAACTTGGCTTTGGCTATGAGCAATGGAAGCGAGAGCACGGACCGCGAAATTAGCTATCCTATGTATATAGTTCGCTGCTTCTGGCAGTCTTTTTTGTAGATGTGAACGTGTCAGACACTTTTTTGTAAATAGACTCGCATGAAAACGTTGGAAACAGATAGGGCCATAGGCCTACCGGTAGGGCGGTCAGATGTGGCAGAAATCTAGATAATGACTGATAACAGAGCATCACGTGCAGCGTTATATTTCCTTGCTGTCCGACTGAACTTAGTTATGTATTGCTTCTTCCATTCCTTGTTCTCGACTGTCGAGAGTCTCGACTTTCTGACTTTATGTTTATTTTACTTTATTTCTAGGCGACTCTCACTGGTATATACCCCCTACTTTCTGATTTGGTCTCTCCTCCATCATGGGTCACAGCACAACCTCGGCAGCACTTGTTCTACGCGCATGATGTCGCGAAAACGCAAGGCCTCGTCTCCTGCATCAACAAATCGAGACTACAATTCTAAGAGAAAACAGTTGAGAGCGGCTTGTGACTTTTTAAGCGAAAGCGAGAGCGAGAGCGAGAGCGAAAGCAAAGGGGACGGAAGCAGTGAACTTGATGACGGAGAATACCTTGTTAAGTGCATCCTTGACGAAGACGATACGAGATATTTAATTGACTGGGAAGGACCCTGGTCACCTACTTGGGTGCGTTTGGTTGATTGTAGCTCATTAGATCAGATGTATATCTTAACAGTCTGGACTGATGGGAATTCCACCTTAGGAACCGAAGGAGTACGCCAACGAAGTGGCACTCCAAGTCTGGGAAGAAAAGAAAAGAAATCGATCTGCCAGGAACAGTGAACTGGCTGTTGGAGACTCTCAAATACAATTATCATCCTGGAACTCTGAGAGCCAGGAGTCTGGGCGTTCCTCATCTCAGCCCGTACAGCACCGAATAGGAGAAGGTCGGCGTCATACTACCCGGCGTGCCTCGCCGCTATTTTTCTCCTCTGAAGACTCACCTGAGCCTCAGCAACCACAAATTCCAAGTAGATCTCGAACAGGAAGTCAAGACTCTTCAGCTGAAATAACGGATACTCGAAAACTCGGAGTAAGTGACGTTGGAAACGGCATATCATCTATCCCCGAGACTACTCCGTCAAAATCAGCACCTGTGTTTGAATATATACCGGCATCACCTATTCCTCCGGAATATCGATTACCTGGTGAGCCAGATTGTGTCCCTGCTGTTAGTCAAGCTTCCGACGGCCTTGGAGAGTCTGTCTTTTCCACACAAGCCACATCTAATCTACCCTGCTCCAGTAAGTCCCAGACAGTAGACGACCACCAAGGAGCAGGGTCAGTCGCAAACGGCACCCGACAACACCTACAGTCCGACGGACGAGAAGTGCCTTTTAGGTCTAAAGTTGACGAAGTTGCAGAAACGCCATCTTCCAATCTTAACTTGGTCAAAATCAGCGATTCACGCGCCGATTTTGCAGCAGGATACAGTGTCTCCCAGACCCGTTCCCAATCTGCAGAGGTTGATTTACATCCAAGTGGAGACGCCTTCCAGGTTTATCAGTCTGGCGAGCCCTACGACTTAGTATTGACGGATTCCTTGCCGAACCGCAGGGCTAGTATTGGAGCCATGGATGGAAAAAGCCAGGAGAGAGAGGTCTCGTCATTTGCGTCAGCCATGGAGAAGTACGGCCATATTGAAGGATCAACCCCTAGGGAGAAAATGAGGAATGCGTATGCTCAGCTGCGCGCCAGACAGCTCAACTCGGTGCTTCCACAAGCTCCCAGTCTCAGCACGATGCCGCCACCGGCAGGAGATTTTGGGCATTTAGCACCAACTACCGCGTCTGCTACCGCTAGAACCGATAAAATATCCACTTCACACACTTCGAATTTCTCTCAATCAGAAGAGCACCCTACGAACACAGTGTCATCAGAACCGCCTTTGAATGTTAGAACCGATGAGGAACCTATTCCACATATCTTACATCCCTCCCAGTCAGATTTACAACCTGCAAACACAGCATCGTTAGAACCCCCTGCACAACTTGAGTCTCAGAATTCAGAATCGCCTGCTGTGCAGACAATACAACCAAGTGCGTTGGCTATTGATCATACTGAGAAACCATCTCCGGGTTCTGTGAAACTTGGTCCTTTGGAATTCGCCGTACCGCTTCCGATGGATTCGAGACTGAAGGATGTTTATAACAGTGTCTTGGAAGATAACTCTGGGGACATGCAGGAGTTCCTAGGATGTTTCAGGTCTAATACTACAACAAGTGGATACGAGGTAAGCACAAAACCCTTAGGGTCCCAAAAACACATGTCTGAATTCTAAACAGCATGACCGGCTCGCGTCGAAAATGAGAGTAATCGTAGAACGATTGAACAATATTACTACGCACCCGGATATCGACCTCTCGGGTCATACTGGAGATTCCGAGGCGGACTTGGAGAAGGAAGCTTCCTGGGCTGAGTACTCAAGTGCTAAATTCCTATTCTTGGGATATATCGTGGAAATCGCCAGTAATAGTGACATTCATCTTGTCATTACGGTACAAGGCGGCAAAGGCTCACATGTCTTGGAACGTTATCTACTAGGGAAAGGACTTATATATACGCGGCCACGCGAAGAAATGGGTGGTAGGAACAACATAGAGGTGTCCATGACGAAAGGCTCGCTAAGCTTTGGGATCCAGACGACCCAAAACACGTCCATCCTCGAAACATTTAAACGACCACTTGCTATAATCGCCTTGGATTCCACATTTGACATTAAGAGCCCTTCCGTCGAACATATTCGAACTACCTTTGCTCGTCATGGGAATCTGCTTCCTGTGGTTCGGCTTCTGGTTTCCAACAGTTGCGAACATATTGAGCGCTGCTTCTCCGACGTTCATGATTTGCAACGACTCCATCTGCTAATTGGGCATATTGTTCATCTTCGCAATGTGGTCGGAGACCTTCAAGATGATGCTCTTGGTGTCCATGAAGACGCTGAGGAGGTCATACCTTGGCTTCTCTCCGGGGATTCTAGCGCTAATTGGCCACTTCCTGCTATTGAGCCAATAGATATAGCAGAGTTAGACAACCTAAATTTCACGCAGGACCAGCACTCTAGCGAACCGAGCAGTCAGGAGCCATTGGTCGCAACATTGTCGCAGCAAAAACGGCCAACCGTCAGTTCTAATACCCGTGATGCTTAATTATTCGATGCTGACACTGTAGTAGGACATGGACGACACCACCCGGACATCCAAACGACCACGGGTCGATTCGCCTCAAGTTCCGAGTCTGTCGACTGATAACCAAACGCTGAACAGTGACTTACAGACGTTGGAATCGAACCTCGTGCAGATGAAGAATACTCATGCTGTCGATATTAACAAGTTACAGAAAGCATTGGCTGATTCTCAGCATCGATTGCGAGAGAGAGATATGAGCTTGGGATCACTACAGCACCGCTATGAGAGCCAGACTAAAGAACTCCACGGAATCCGAAGGGAACGCGATCGCTTGGTTGAGATAAATGTCATTTCCGAGCAACGAATGGGGAAGCAGAAAGATGAAATTACAAAACTGAAAGATGAGCGTACCCAATTGAAACGCGATCTTGAAACCGCCAGGGAGTCGTTGAAGGTTGGCGGAGGAAGCACGGCAGAGCTGGAGGTTGCGCACGAAGAAAATCGTCGCCTGTCGGCAGAGAACGCCAGCCTGAGACGGAAAACAGAATACGAGAAGAATCAGTCAGAGTACACTCGCGAGCAATATCAAACAGCATCTACGGTAGCCGCTCAATCCGGGAATGAAATTCGCCAGCTTCGACAAGACAATGAGGCGCTGAAGCGCAAGGTAGCCGGTGAAGCCAGCCGACTCCGAGAGATTAACCTGAACAACGACGATACCCGGCACCTATCACGTATTTCAGAACTGGAGGAGCTCGTCGCAACGCGCGAGAGTCTGTTGAATAGGAAAGAAACGGAACTGCGCGAGATTCGGAAGAATCGACCGTCTACACGTGCGACGAGTCTTCAGCCCCGAAGTCCGAAGTTGACAGCCACCAGTCGTACGTCGAGCCCCGGGTTGGTGAGCAGAGGTAGCCAACTGAGGCACAGTTCCGAGTCTGGAAATAACAATAGCATTAGCGGGAATCATTGAGGAATGCATACATTGTGCATCTATTGTTGATAATTTTTTTGGTTGGGTTGATCTCGTGCTGTTTTATGTTTGTTCTTTTTTCTTTTTTAGCAGCTGGCAGCGCACATACTTTTGACTGTACGTATTTTATTTGCATTTACGCGGCGTCGACAGTTTTTGTTTTTGCGCATGTATTCTCACAGCGATATTCAACTGCACGGTTTCTTTTCGAACTAGTCTAATTGTTCAATATTATCGCCCGTACTAATAATAGCGACTCCATAGATCTTGGATCTTCCAACAGTGAACCAAGATGAGCAAACCGTGGTCAGAGACATCTGACGAAGATCCCCCGACTTGCAACAACAACTACTACTACTACAACCGCCATATTTATATCTATTCTGATTCTGAAGAAAGCCTATATAAACAAAGCAATCAATTGATAGCCCTGTATGTTCTCCGTTATACGTTGCAATAAACTACTGTAAACAAAGAAGGTCCCGTGACTCCCACTGACACCAAGCTTATCGATAAACAATCCCGCTAGGCCCAGAACGGCAATTGAGTAAACAAACCACCTCTTCTTCCAGGCTTCACCGTTTCGTTCTTTTTGCTTTCTTTGTCTTTGTTTTCGTCTTTTGTTCTATAGGCGGTTGTCTTCTCCTCCCTCTCTCTTTGTGTATGGCTCTCTTTCCCTGTCTGTCGTTCCCCCATAGCCTACCACCGCCGGTTCCCCCGCCTGCTCGAGCGAGCGCTCCTCTCCGCCGCTGCTGGTCTCTCTCTTTTTCCCAGCCTTACGGAGTCAGATAGCACCAGTTGCCTTTGGCTTCGCGTCTCACCGATCATTCGTTATTTTATAACTTATTAGTATTAATTGTTCCTGCTTCTACCTACTTCTTCCCAATAGGGTATCCTCGCTCTCTTTTGGCTTTCGCAATATCCGTTTCCTTTGTTTCCGATCTCGGCATCATTCAGCTCAGCCTTCTCTCTCCCTAAACGCAGGCCTTGTTGTGAAGTGATGATGCCGCCCGCCGGGCCTCAGCTACCGTCCAAATTCCCTTGTTGGTGTCGCGCCGTTTACTCATGGGGTGGAGAAACCAAGAAGGATTTGGGTTTCGTCGAAGGTGACTTGATAGAATGTCTAAATGCCGGTGATGGACAATGGTGGATGGGTCGACTGCGTCGCGATAGACGCATGGTTGGGCTTTTCCCGTCCAACTTTGTCGAAGTTCTCGGCGAGGGTTTCGTGCCGGTGAACCGTACAGCGAATCCCATGGTGAAACCTGCCCAGTCGCCGCTCGCAAATCCGACCGCGGGTCCGAAGAAACAGAAAACCGTTTGGAGGAAGCCGTTTCAAGCACACAAGGAAGCTGTTGCACCGTCGTCGGAGTTGTCTCGGAGTTCTACGACCGTGCCAGCGAGCTCGGTACCGCAGACGCCGCCACGGACTGGCTCCATTCCCAAGAGTGTGAAGCCGTCACGCACGAATACAGCTCCGTCGACGGCGAAACCTTGGAGTGGTTATTCAAGGCCCACATCTTCGCGTTCAAGACCCCTGTCACCGGCACCTCCAGCACACCCCGTTTCCCCGTATCCACCACAGGAAGCTGAGGTTACTCCGACGGTCAACCCCCTGGAAGTGCGACCGGGACCTCCTTCATACCTACCTCCTCCGCGCGCAGTCTCTCCGCATCCTCCGCAAGAATACGAAGTAGACCCGATGGTTAGGCCTTGGGAACTCTCAAGACCCGTTCCACGCTCGAGACCCGCGTCTCCGTACATGCCGCCCCCTCTCGCAGTGTCCCCGTATCCCGCGCAGGAATACGAAACGCCTTCGACAGTTAGACCATGGGAAATTGCTCGACCAGCATCACACTCCAGACCCAGGTCCCCAGTTGTGCCATCCCCGCATGTTGCGGCCTCATATCCACCGCCAGAGCCTGAAGTGCCCTCTGTGGTCAACCCTTGGGAAGTACCTAGGCCCATCTCGCGTTCGAGACCTCCTTCGCCATATGTACCACCGCGTCCCGTTTCACCGTACCAACCGCAGGCACCTGAAGCACCCTCTGTTGTTAGTCCTTGGGACCTACCTCGGCCCAATTCTCGTGCAAGGCCTCCGTCTCCGTTTGTACCGCCTCCCCGTGCATATTCTCCGTACCAACCACAAGAGTCGCAAATACCTTCGACAGCCGTGGTTCCCGCGCAAACTCTGTCATTGCCTATGCCTGCATCACGCGAAATATCACCCTTAGATCTTGAACAGCCCGAAATAATTGACCGTGAGGAATCACCTCCCCCTCCGCCACCACCTCCGCACAGGATAGCCGTTAATCGTCGGCCTTCGATGGATATGCCCACGTCCGTCGCTCTGGACACAAACGAAAGTTATATGCCTGGGTCAAGAAGTCCTTCTTCTGCCGGACCTTCTGAGACGAATTGTCATACTCCTTCGCCATTGCGGGACGCGATGCAGGGAGTCATGTCCTCGTTAGAGGGTATGGAACTATCCGGAAGGTCTCCTTCTCCCTCTCAGAAATCTGATTTAGCACACCCTTGGTCACCGGATGCTTACGAAAGCATCCGTGAAGAGGAAGCTTCTCGGTCTGGAGGTCAGTCTGTGGCGTCAGGCACAGACCAGGAAAAAGATGATGAGCAAGTTCCCCAGAAGAATAGCCTCTATACGCATGACAATTACCCTCTCGATGGCCCTCCCCAGATCAACAACTATGTCCAGAGGATGGAGAGCCGCCTCCGCCAAATGCAGGAGCAAAATCGGAGAGCTTCGGTCAACATGCAATCTCGAGGAGCGGATGAGGTGGAAGAAGAGGGACCTCCTCCTCCACCTCCAAAGCATGGCTCCTTTCGTAGCGGATATAACGTGACGCCGATCCAAGTTCCTCAGCCGAGAGATCAGAGGGCAGGGTACGAATCACGAGGGGACATCCTTGATCGTTCCTCCACAAATAAATCAAATGCTACTTCTTCAAGTGGTGCACAGAGTAATTACACCAACGCAACTGGGAGCACTGGCAGGTCTAGTTTTAGTTTGATGAGTGGCCGGTCTGCTGGTGGGCTTAGTGCGACAAGTGCTTCCGGTTTTGCAAGGAGCGGTTCGGATAGACGGCCGAATACACCAGCGGATACGACCCGTCCCAGGTTCAATGATGTTTCCCGATTGTCAAGACCCGATACTCCTTCAACCGGGGTTTCGTCGCAACGGGAAGCCTCACAAGCAAATCCTTGGTCGTCGAAAACTGAGAGCCCTGGGGAGTCTCCTGGTGTCTTTGGTGGCCTTTCAACACCAAAGGCAAAGAAATCTGGTTTCCTTAAGAAAATCCTTGAGTCGGCAAAGACTGGAGCTACCAGCGCCAGGAGCAGTATTGCCTCCAGACAGAGCGGTCGATCTCCATCACCGTTGAAGGACAAGGTAGCTGATTTGTCCTTTCCATCATCATCGAATTCCAACCGGGATGCGGCTCGAGACATGGGTCTTGGTGGTGGCGGGGTCGATTGGGTTCAGGTCCGGCGAGATGTAAACCGTGCCACCTCCCCAAGCCGACACGAGAGGGTCGAAAGAGCAGAAAGGTGCCAGATGATGGACTATCCGGTTATTTATGCAGTGGAAGAGCTCCACGAGACTGCTGAAGGCGATGAAAGCATTGACGGACTGCCAATTAGTGAACCTACGGACTTTTCGGCATTTAATCTTGCGCCTGTCGATAAAAGCACTCGGTTTATGACGAATCTTCCACCGACCATGAATCCCATGAGTCTTGCCCAAGCCTATATTTGTCGGCCTTACAAAAGCGATGTTCAGCGACTGCGCGCAATTTTTACGTGGGTTAGCGAAAGAATTGCATGGGACGATCCTTTTGATGATATGGAAGTCGATATTAGGAGAGTTATGCAGACGAAGAGAGGAAGCCCTCAGGAAGTGGCGGTTCTTGTGCAGGACATGTGCGCAGCAGTCGGTCTGCATGCAGACGCAATCCAAGGGTTCCTAAAACTGCCAGGAGACGTGTTCGACTTGGATAACCTCTCACGACCGAACCATTGGTGGAATGCTGTGCTCGTTGACGGCGAATGGCGCATTATGGACTGCTCACTGGCCAGCTCGACCAATCCGCAGAGAAACCAATTTGTCACCAGCAACCTGCAAGCGGCTGAAAGCTGGTACTTCCTCGCGCGTCCGCTGGAGGTTTGCTATACGCATGTGCCACTTTATCCCGAAGAGCAACATATTTGCCCTCCCATCTCGCCAGATGTACTTTTAGCCCTTCCGACTGTTTGTCCACCTTTTTTCAAAAACGCGCTTCAAATTCCCGATTATGATACCAGTATGATCCGGATTGAAGGATTGGAGGTTATGCAAATCCGCGTTATGGTCCCGCCGGAGGTGGAATGCGCGGCCGAAGTTGAAGGACCCGCTCTTGAATGCGATGCAGACGGGGAATACTTCGAAAACGGAGAAGTCGTACGGAAGCGTGCCCTCGTGCAACCCGATTGGATATGCGGTCAGAAGCGATTTACTGTCAAGGCTGTCCTACCAGGCGACGAAGGACAGGGTGTCGTAAAGGTCTACGCAGGTAAAAGGGGCGTTATGCAGACCAGCCGAGACATTCCGCATCCCCTTGCATTTGCCGTACCCATCATTCACACCGGTGAAAATCCGCCATACGATTTTGTACTGCGCCACCCAACACCTCATGCTCAGCGTCATGACTTGTACATCATGCAACCCCAGTGCGCGCGACTTGCCATCAACAATACCTTTGTTTTTGCCGTCCGCCAGCATCCATCTTCGCATATAATCTCCAGCGCCAATGAGCCAAATGGCAATGGACGCGCTTCACCAGCACCTATGCGACCTGCTAGCTCTTTGAGCATGATTTCCAGTAATCCCGCCGGGTCGTTCATAGCCACTCCCTCACATGAATTCTCCGCCTCAACATCTGCCATCACAACTCGGACCGCTTCGGGACGGGAGAAACCCGCCAAACTAGCAATCCAGTCACCATCCGGCAAAATCATGCGGTTGACGCGTAAACCGGACTACATGATGCCCGCTACCAGCACTGCGGATTCCTCGACGGATGTCACGGCTGACGGCAGTGTGTGGGAGACGGTTATTAAGATTGGTGAACGGGGTCTCTGGAGAGGGCTTGTTCTGGCCGACCGGGTTGCTAGGTGGTGTGTTTTCTGTGAATGGGAATGCTTTTGACTTCTGAACCTCCGGGGGGTTTTTTTCAATTTTCATATCATACTACTACTTAATTGGTTCATGTTCATGATGATGATGTCTAATGATGACATATCTATTCTTTCATATGTTCGACTACCTATCATACCTACCTAATTCTCAATCTTTCTTGGCTCGTTCTTTGCATATAGAAGCGGTTCAAAAGCATTCTGTCGTTGATGCAAGGGGCGTCGGTCTTCGTCAATCATTTGTCAACTGCATCGCGTTCACATTTTTTGTCTCATTACTACTACCAGAACATCTTATTACCTGCCTATGTTGTGATGGTCGTTAACCAGCGAACATGAAGTTTTTGCCTTACAACAGCAAGCATTTGATATGATCAGCGTTTTATGTCACTTTTCTGACGGGTCACGGCTATTTTTGTACTGTACATGTATGTACTTTAATCTGATTCTGCTATAGAATTGATAATAATGAGCTATTTGGGTTTCTACTTACCAGCGGCGAAATACAAATGTTTAACGCCGGCTTTCTTACGATACGGCTGTTCTACCTGCAGTTCTGCACCGTTAGCGTATGATATCATATCATAACCCTATTGCTGACGGAGCATGAAGTGATACCTACGGGACGGATAAAGAGTTGTCCCGGTGAATACCTCGGTACATCACCCGCAACGCCCTGTTTGCTGGAGGTTGAAGCGCAGAGGCGCTCATAGGTACCTACATGTAACTGGTATCACTTCAAACCTCCGATGCTAAACATAATGTACACATAGACATGACATGACACTTGACAAGTTGACAGACGGACATATCAATCCCATTCAACGATACCGGTACATGTATGCAATAATATGCATGATGTACTGTACGATACATTCACAACCTAGCAACAACCCCCCTCAACAACGGCGCCACCTGCTTCCGACTCTTCCTCACATCCCCCTGCTCCCAAACCCGGCACCACTCGGGCGAGTCCATATTAAGCACGTCGGAATAGGACACGCCTGAAGACGACAACCCGAGTTCGGGGACGGCTTTGGAGGCGAAGGTTTCTGCGCTTTGTCTGCTCGCGGTCGCAATCGCGCTCGGGCTCGGGCTCGCTGCGTCGGTGCCGGCGCCGGCACCAGCGCGGGTATCAGCGTCAGCGTGGGGGACGTATAGTAGCAGTTCTCGTCGGAATTTGTTGTTGTCGTTGTTGTTGTTGTTACTGTCGTCGTTGTCGTCGTTGAACGCGGTCATTACGACGGTTATGTCTAGGTTTCGGGATTGAGAGAAAGAATGGAGTTCGTTTAGGAATGTCTGAGCCTGGGGATTTCTGATACTTTGGTCGTGGGGGTTGTTTTCTTTGGTAGTGGTATTTGTAGTGGTATTGGTAGTGGCGGAGGGTTTAGCTTTGTTGATTATCCACTCGACTGGTTTCACGGATGAGCAGAATCCGAGCTTGAGCTTGAGATTGGGTTTGTTTTCGTCTTTCCCGGCTGGTACTTCCTCGGTCCAGTCTTTGTAGTCCCTATCCAGGATCTCTGGGATTGTCAGTAGATCCAAACTGTTCTGTTTCGTCTCAAGGATGGCTTGGTAGAATGCATTGCGGTCCCATGATTGCGGCCGCTGCTGTCGCCGCCGGGACTCCTCAATCCGACCCTCCAGAAACGCGACAGCTTCGCGGTCATCATCCGTCACTCTCCCCTCCGCCGTGAGATTTGCCGTGTCGATCAGAATCGCCGCTAGGGCGAGCTTGGCAGCTTCTGCCTGAGATATCAATTCGGATACCGACTCGGCGCTGGAAGAATTTGTAGATGTAGCTTCTTGGACCGACGCAGACGATGCCTCAGCATCAGCATCAGCATCACTACCAACCCAAAGCCCCCTCTTCCTCAACTCCCGGACTACCAATGACATACATGAACCGGGTCCCGGTTGGATGACGCATGGTTGATATCCCTCCAACGCACCAAACTCCTCCGGCATCGACGAAGACGGAGGTGAAAGGGAGGATGACGAGGACAGAAACCCTTCGTCCGCATGATGGTCAATGCACCCGATCACCCTGAATTCCACACCGGGCAGAGACTCCAGGGAACCGATTTTCTCGTCCTGATCCTGGTTCTTTGATGGCAGTGTCACCGGGAACGCGTTCCAGTCGACCATTACCGTGTCGAGTTTCGTCGTTGATGCCGGTTTTCGTTCTTGCTTTCGTTCTCGTTCTTGGAATTGCGTTCCTAGGTCGGATATGGTTTGGATGTGTTTTTCTTTTTCTTTTTCATTTTCATCATCATTCTCATTTCCGGGTTTTTCGTTGGGCTTGGTTGCTTGGGCTTGGGACTGTGATTGTGATTGTGACTGTCCCTCATCCTTGTCATGGCCTGTAGACAATGACAATGCAGTCCCGAATTCAGGACGAAGTCTCCATAGTTCTGGTCCGGATGGGACGTCTGCGAGGTTGATGAGGGGGATATGCGGTTTATAGTGGTGGTGTTTGGGGGTCGATGTTCGCGAAGGTGTGGTGGTGGTGTGGTTGACTCCGTAGCCGCTGGCGAAGTAGGAGTAGATTATGGCTGAGAGGATGGAGTCGAGGTCTGCGGAGGGGTTTCCTAGGACGTAGATGGGGGTTGTTGGGGATGGGGACGGAGTGGTTAGGTTTTGGAGGTGGAGGTTGCGGGTTTGTTTGAGGAATTGGAGGAGGGTTGGTGGCATTTTGAAAGGATATTGAGAGGGTGTCTAGAGAGTGTCAAGACTTGAAGTTGTTTTGAAGATTCACCGAGTATCGGGTAAATAACGTATTAAAGTATCTTAAGACAAAGCCGCCGCAGCACCAGCAATCTCCGAATTGGCAGAATCAGTAAACAAACCCGAGGGAATACAGAAGACATCGAAGAGAAATGGAGTGAAAGAGCAACACAACACGCCAGAAGACCACCCACGCCATCCTCATAATACACCATTTTTATAAAAGAAACAAACAGCAATTCGTGAAAGAGAGAAACAAAGCAGTAGAAAAGCAACAAGAGATATTATAAGGTCATCAAACAGCATTGACAAGTTCAACAACATCGCTTGAAAAAAGCAGCACGTAGACAGTAACATCACAGCATTAGAGGCATCAGAGATAAAAAGAATTAAAACAGAAATAACCCATCAACTCACGACTTCCTTCTCTTGAACGCCGCAGGATATCATGCCAAATCAGGTCAGAGATGTGTCAAACAGATAGGATAGGACAACGGTCATTCGCGATTGCGCGCAGTGCAAAAACATGATCAGCTAGTGGATAGTGGAAAGGAAGAGAACTCGACTGGCTGGAATGAAGCGACTTGTCCGTTATAGATCGTCCCCAGCCTCCCTTACTTGATTGCCCTCACCCTGGCCGTTCACAATAACATTGACACCGCCATCACGATCCTCGCCCCCGTCGATGGAATTGGAATGGTTTTCCGCGTTGCTCGCATCCAAGACCTCCAGAGCTTCATTCGCATGCGTGTTTTCCATTGCTTCCAATTCTGGGTCTGCTTCCGGTTGTGGCTCTTGCTGTGGCTCGTGCTCTGGTTCGGCGTCTTGGTTTGTTAGGTCTGCAAACACATCATCCAAATTCGCTCGAGGACTGCTTTCGAACGGATTACTGCCCTCATCCATCCCGGTCGGGTTCTCATTCTGTGTCCGATTGAACCTTGGCGAACTAAAGAGAGAAGTATCGAGTTCTTGGTTAGGCGGGCTAGGGGAGCGCGCAGGGAAAGACGGGGAATGCATAGCGGCATGAGGTAGGAAGGCTGACGATTCTGGAGCGAGTGCCGGCGTCGAATCAGGAGCGGGAAGGGGATAGTTTGCGGTGAAGGGGAACGATTGATTTTGGGTATCAGGAGCCATGGAAGTCAAGGTGGGAACACTGCCAGTTGAACCGGAGTGACGACTGTGACCGGAGGTATGTTGTACTAGGTCAGATTCCGTTGATCTTCGTTTGACATGATTCGCTGTATGCTTAGGGCGCACATCGGGCGGTAAATCCTCTAGACGTCCAACTCCCCATTGTGCCATGATCTTCTGGTGCTTCGTAGGTCGAGGTTTCCGAGTGGAAAGGGACTGCTCCAGAATCGGAGGAGGTTCCGGTGCAATTGGCGCCCATTTATGAATCTCTTGTCGAAAAAAGTTGGTCTCGTACGCCAAAAGAACCTCAGCACCTTCAATCTTCCGCAGGTAGAAAATCAGGGTCGGAACTTCTTCCGTCGTCGTGCACGCAGCGTTAGTGAAGTTCTGTAGAAAATCACGAAAGGCGGATGCTTGTCTGACGATATTCTCTAGTGTCTGCTCTTCGTCTGGTTGGAATGGGAGCGTTGGTATCTCGGCCTGCCACTCTTGAAGATCCTCAAGTTTCGGACGAGCAGCATCACGGGGAATCTTCCTTCGCCAATCGCAGATAGGACAAGTATATTTGTCAAACTCCTTGACTCTACCCCTTGCGATCTTTAAACATTTTCCGTGATACCTGCAGCTGTCAGATATATGTGCTCTCGAAGCCAAAACAAGCAAACAGTAACAAGGACAAAACTCACCATTCATGACAGATTTCACATTCAATCATCATACCCGCTTCGCATTGCCTACAGAGGCAGAAAACATCTCGCTTCCGTGATCTCCCACCCCACAAGCTGTTACTGTTTTCCAACAGACCTTCCGGGCTATTATCTCGCGACGCAGGCTCCACCGGGGGCCGACAACGGTCTTCCAGATCGAAACAGTGGAAATTCCTCTTTTCAACATACTCCATATGCGACTTCAGAATGTGTAGAGGGGCATTGGCCTTTCCGAACAACTTCTTGCCTTTCCTCATCCAGTCCTCGTGCCGTTTTTGCTCGCGTTCCAAATCAAGGGCACCCGTTGGTCGGCTGTTCAACTCCTCGAGAGACTCCATAACTTCACGGACTTCTTTGTATAGTGGCCGTTTTCGAAAATCAGGATCCTTGCTCCTTTCGTACAAATGCTGAATTTGTTTTTGCACTTCACGCTGCTTGGTCAAAATCGCATCGACCGCTGCGAGGGTCTCGCGACAAACTGGAATACGTGTAGCCTGTGTCGATAGAGCCTCCAGTTGCTGGTAGTGAACAGCCTCGACGGACATTAACTCCTTGGCCTTCGTTTCCCAAGCCTCACCATGACGACAGAGGTCCTTGAAGTAGAGTAAATGGTGGTTATTGTTGTCCGACAGCCCCAACTGCTCACCAGCCAAGATAAGCTCCTGGCATTCCTTCAAGTTCATGTATTGATCACGCTTGCGGCTCGCTTGGTCGTTCCACTTCATCTGCCTGAGGGCGTGCTCCAAATCCTCAAACTCGGGTATCTCAACATTAAAATTCCGGCCGCTCTCCACAAGGTCCTCCACATCTCGGATCGATCGTAGACGTGGGTCCATGAGGACAGCCTTAGCGTCCTGGCGGAACCTCTCGATTTCGCGGGTCTTCTCTTCCAGAGCCGCCATCTGTGGACAGTCGAAGGAAAGTTTATCAGCCTCTGCTAGAAGGGCGTAGAGAGTTTCTACTCTTCGAACTTCACGATCACGTTCTTCCAGCTGCGAGAATTTAGAACTACCCTTGCGCCAAGCCTTTTCATTTTTTCTTCGATTCTGTTGCTTCCGAGAGATGTAATTGTTTGCTTCTTCAACCCACTTATCGCACCGCTGGACGAACGCCGCAAGATCTCTAAGACCAGGCAAATGGTATGGGATTTTCTCACCTTCACTAAGTATATTATGAAGGACCTTCAATTGCGGTTTGGGCTCGTCCTCTAAAACCTTGTCGAGCTTCTCACTCCAAGCCTCTGGTATTCTGGAGCGATCTCTAACTTTTTCGACCAAAGACTTCAACTCATCACTGCTGATTCGGCAACGGAATGTATGATCTGGGCCCAATAGTCTTTGAGCCAGGGATTCTCCACAGCAATCGTAAATCTCGACATGCGGCAGACAGACCGTCTTCCCGGTTTTATGACAGCGGAATTGTGTGAGATATGTGTAGGCCTTGCAATATTGACATTGATAGTCATCCTCTGGCAGATCGACCTCTTCAACAACGAACTTCAACTGACAGTCACTGGCAGCGCTGTTACGATCTGTATCGAATTGGCATTTATGCGGAGCAACCTCCCTGTGCTGAACGATAAGTTCCTGTCGTTCCCGCAACTCACGGTTGCACGTTCGCTCAAGGGCAGGCGCTAGCCACTTGGAGGTCTTAATCGACGTATCTCGGATAGCGGCCGTAAGTAGCAGCTCGTCGTGCGAAAAACACGGTTGCCTCCGGAAAGCCTGAAGACGCTCGACACCAGCCGCACCCCATGGCTCCCAATCGGAAGGTGCAAAGTTGACAGCCTCGTTGAAATTGAAACCGTGATTGAATCCAGCATGGTAGGCCTGGGGAAACGTTATTACGAACTGCTCTGCCCTTTGGTCAAGAGCGTACACATTAACGCCTGCTCTTTTGAGCTGGTCCGGTGGCATCAATGTAACGAGCTGAAAGAGGAGATCAGGTTGGCCCTCAAAAAGCTCCGGAATCGCCTGTTTCATGGCCTCCTCGAATGCTTCCGCGTCGGCACCAGGAATACCATACCACGTTTTCGTGGCACCAAAGTGTTGATAATTGGCCGAGTAAGCATAATGGTCTTCATTGTGCCAGCAAAACGTAGAAAAGCACATTCCAACGTACACCCAGGGGACTGTCATTCCGGAGATGTCGGTTTTGATATGACGCAGAAGGGAGTCTCCATAAAAAGGGAGAACATTTAAGTTCCAAGGATCGACCGAATAAGGCTCGAGAGGATTTCGTTCAATCGTCGGAAAACCGCTGCCATGTGTCGTTGAGTGGATATCTGCGCCGTATTCCACCTCGACTGTCTCAGTCAAGCTCTCGACGAGCCTCCAGAACTCTCGCTCAATATCATCCTCGGTCTCGCGCTTGTGGGTGTTGACGACGGGATCGAAAGGCATCTTAGAGGCGAAGTAACTTTCCTTGAAAATATTCGCTCGCTCCTGGAATTGCTTCAAGGAGTAGGTACCACCTTCTTCAAATCCAAATTCACCTGTGCCCACTAAACACTTGGGACAGTGCCAGTCGTATTCAGGAACCTGGGTGAGAGGCGGGTCAAGGCAGTGTTTATGATAACCAAGCTCACAACTATCACAGAGAAGGATGGAAGAACGGTCGTCAGACTTGCCGCAGTTCTCGCATTTCTAATATCAGTTAGTATCATAATATCAATCACAAGGAGTATAATTTACTAACATCGCCGTTCTTCTTGTTGTCGTTCGGTCGATCGCGAGGAGGAGCCGGGCGAAGCAAGGACATATGAGAACCAGCAACCGTCGGTGGTGGTTGTGCATCTACATCGCCTAAAAATCAGTTGAGAATGATCAGGTTATTGGCTCGCGTAGAAATACTCTTTCGTGACGGGCCACTCAGAAATACACGAAAATCATACAGCTTTTGAAACATACCTTTCTTAAGCCGTTTGCTTCGTCGACCGCTACCACCGTCTTCACCGTTCTCTGTTTGAGAACCACCGCTAGTGCTATCACGACTGACCCCGCGCTTAAGTGGATGGCTGCCATTGCCATTCGAGATAGGAGTCGAGGTTGGAGGATGTTCAGCAACACTCCTCGGTGCAGGGGATCCGTTTTCGATTTCACGTTTAACAGCTGGAGCGTTATTTACCATTGGTGCAGGGGGTGTCTGATTCACAGCAACGAAGCCATTACCAGAATTAGAATTGACAGCGGTGAACCCCGTCCCGGCCGGTTGAGAGTTTAATTGTGGGGAGGTCTGTTTACCAGACGCGTCGTTCGTCTTGGATGCGTCATCCATTGTAGGTGTCGAAACGGCTGGCGACCCCTGCTGCGATTTTGACACGTATCGGTTGCCGAAAGACGGTTTTGGATACATTGGGGACTGGCGCGGAGAAGGAGTGAATGGGCCACCCTGCTCTAACTCTAGCTGCTGCTGCACGCCAGGCTTAGCAATACGGAGGTACTCTTCGTATGGTTGAAGCCATCGCTGGTAGGAATTTTTGAGGGACGTCGAAAGAGAGGACATAATCTTGCCGCTGTACCCTAGATCACGCCCAATCTCGGCCCATTTCTTTAATTTGCATACCGCTTCGAAACCACCGCGAGCTTCCACAGCCTTTTTCAGTTTATAGAGATCTAACGGACGCTTATCGACACTCGGAAAACGATTTAGATTGGTACCATGTTGCAGGTGGAACTTGGCCAGCTGATCGAGATAGTTCAAATTCGCACGGGTTCCTGGGACGCTTGTCAAAAAAGGGATTCACGGATTGCGAAAATTGGCAAGGTGCACGGGTGGAAGGCATACCTCCTTCGACCGAATTCAACTCTTGTCGCCTCGTTTTGAAATGAAACCGCTAAACCGCAGAGCACAACTGATCAGCATTCTGAACCATCGAGTCGCGTGCAATATTTGGCATCGCAAGCAAACCAAGAACCAGAGAAAGAGAGAAAGTAGAAGATAAATAGTCGTAGTGGTTACTAATACTAATATTAAGTCCCAAACCTACCTCAGTATCAACAGCGAATGGAGGTTGCCAATTCTCAGGCGGAATAATCCTACAGATACCATACTTCTTCCCTTCCGGCGCAATTTTATCAATATAAGCTAAAGGATCCTTAAACTCCTCCTCTGTCGGACGAAACGTCGGAGCCTCCTGGAGGCCGTGAGGACGGACTCGTTTCGTAGGTTCCCGAGGGGCATTTGGCTGGCCGCGTCGCTCGACGGTCGAGAGATCCAGAGGAGCGGAGCGTCGAGCGCTCAATGGGACATTGTGGGAATGCGACGGATGGGTACTCGAGGTACGAGTCGACTGGCGGTTCGCTGGAGGTTGCGACCCTGTCGAGTTCGGTGCTCCCGCGGACGAAGGAGAAGCCGTCATGTTCTGTTTCTTTCAGGAACCGTGGCGGTCGTCGAGGTTTAAGCGAGAGGATAGGAGCGTGTCTTATCGCGAATTAAGAGGCGCGTAGGTCTGAGGCATTCAAGAAACGCATTGAGGACTTGACGAAGACGGAGCAAACGGGGGACGATTATTATGGAGATGGAGAGAACAGCTAGCGTCCCGCGGTAGCCTCGCGGGAGTGGGAAGAAAATTAGTTAGCGATAAGAAGGGGAAGGAAGAAGAACCCCAAGATGGAATTCCGAGGTAATGAAAGAAAATTAGATAATTAGATATGGCTGGTAAAAGAAAAAGGCAAAAGAGAAATGGGGTTGGAAGACCGAGGGAAGGAGAGGAAGAGAGAAAAGAGAAATGGAGGAAGAACAGAACACAGCGAAGAGCAGAGAGAGAGATCAGACAATAAAGAGAAGAAAGTTGCTTCGGTTGTTCTATTACCGTATCGTGCCTGTATTATACCGTATTGTAATGTACTGTGTTGTAGGGAATTCCGCATAAACAAGTTTCGTGTAATTCGTAATGGTCGGTATATTACACGTTACGGGACGACTGCGATACGACCATCATCGACATCAGTGATCATTTATTACACGCTTAACCCATATAGGTTAGGCAGAAAAAGGCAACCTGCATTTCAACTTCGTAGCATATTATGACTTCTGCCTATGACGGCGTATATTGACTCTGAGTCTACAGAGCATTCTTGAAATCAAATATATCAGCAGTGGGAGACTACGGAGTACCAGGTCTATGATAGCACGATATGAATCGTCCAATAGTTCATGTCGATGAGCCCAGCCATACGTTGTGACTACACCACGGAGTTTGATATATCGGAATCCTTGTCAACGGTTAGGTCAAGTAGAGTTGACCCTTGTAAGGACCGAGATCCTTGTAACATCTCATAAATTCACACAACCGGTCTCTCGCGAGTCCTAATTTCTGCCTACCATGTCACTAGGATGATTACTATTATATTTCATTTCAGATAGATCTGATCTGTATGTAGGTATTGACGGTTTGTCGTGGTGAAGACGATGTATCGTGTCAGTTGTTCTGTAATTAGGCTATGTGGATAATTCTACACTTGACAGGAGTCAGATTCAACATGGAGATTGGAGATTCTGGAGACTCTGGAGTTCTGGAGTTCTGGAGTTCTGGAGTATTGAAACTTTTGACGTTGAATTAAAGTGAAATGTTTGAGTCATGCCAGTGGGGTCTTTCTATGAGATCGAGTTCAGCCCTCCTGTCAGAAGCAACTAGTACGGTAGGCTACTGCAAAAGATACGATGCATACGTTCAAAGTATGATACATATCATACATTCTCCATATTCCGACAGTATCATAGTAGAAGCGTATGAAGAATAAGGCGATAGCGATATTAATTAAGTATTTGTTGTATCCCGTAGTAGTACCCTAAAGACTCCATACTAACACACTGGAATAAGAGAAAATAATAGAGAAAACCAAAGAATCAAAACCCTTTTTCATATCACTCATGACTCGTGCCATCGTCATCATCGTTATTGTCTGGTCTATATCCACCAGCGCCGTAGTAGCACCAATGTCAACAGTCCCACGGAGCGATATGACAACCATTAGATCTTTTATAAAAGAGAGGACCTGTGTTCGATAGAACCAACCCGTCAGCAAGTCGCTCATCAACGAGAATAATACCAAAAGCACTAATACACAAAACGGACACCAAAAACTCACCGGAAGTGGCATTTCCTTCCCGTCATATCGAGTTTCCGTATAATAAAATGTTAACCCTTCTACGACGATTTCGTCGAGTCATCGCTGTTAGACCTCGAAGCAGACGCAGCAGCAGCAGCGGTAGTAGCCTGAACACGCATAGGTTTTACCCCGGAGGAGGCACTACTACTTGATCCACTACTACTAGTGCTTCTACTGCCACTAGCTCTGTTCATGCTAGTTTGGCTACCAGGCGTCTCGGAGCCGGTTGGGCCTTCGGTTCTCAAGTCTTCATCTCCATCCCCTTCTCCATCCATGTCAATGTCCATGAATAGCGACATTTGTCGTTGAGTGTGTTTTAGCATGCCACGCTTGTAGTCGTCGACGGAGGTGTGCGAGCATGGACCTGTCGTGAAGGGGAAGACTTTTATGTCTCCGGCTTTCCGGGGGCCTAAAAGGCAGGGGTTCGACGAGTGGTACATGTTCACTCCGTTATGTCTTATATTTGTTTATTTCTATTTGGCGTCTGGTTAGTCTTGATTTGGAATGAAAGCACAGTGATGACAAGGAACGGAATAGAAGTCATAGGCGTATTGTACATAGGAAAGTATGGATGAATTTTATTTCACCTAGAGAGGCTTTTTTTTCAAGAAAAAGAAATTAAAAGAAGCCGCGACAGCGCTTAGCGACGTAGACAAGGATAGATGAATAATAAAAGATTATGGAGGAGGGAAGAGAGAATAATATTGGGGAGAGCGGATATAAGGGTTAGCAGAATTAACAGTTACAACCTGAAGTACGGGACATGTACAGTTCTTTATATTATTCAGTACGAAAGTAAACTCTATGGTCTATTTTATTTCAAATTCTCAGTTAGGGAAACCCCGAAGGCCTTCTTCCTAACGAAAGGGTTTAATACAAATCTGTACATTTATTACGGCCGAACCGCAGTTGGTTAAGCAATCTCAGTTCGGTTGAGTGACATCACCACATCCCCGAACGAAAAATTATAAAAGCTCAACACGGACCAGTTCATATTTTATTTTGGTTTTTTTGCTACTGTGTCCTTTTACCACTCTAAGGAAGTCAAATAATAATAGTAAATAATAATTGCACGGAGTTCTCCGGTAACATGGTCTCTATAAGGCTTAGAGCTTGGGGTAGGGCTCTTGAATCCTGAATCTTGGAGAAAGTTCTCCATGAGGATGGAAGCTTTATCAACTCACTACTAGTACGTTGTAGTGATACTAACTGATAGTCTGTGCTACAAAAATTCAACAAAAGATAAAAATCGTGATGCAAAAGTAGCAGCCATAAACTCAAATAATAACGATAAAATCACCAATAAAATGCCGCCTCATACAAATTTCACCGCAAATTACAGTCCTGTGTCCATTTATTGACCAAAAGAGGTCTGACCACCGAGCTTCTTCCCCCTTTTCCAATTTCTTCCGAACTGAAGTTTTCCATTCTTTGGAAACATGCGTCACTGTGCAGTGCTATTTATTAGGCTATGGTGCTTATTTGGCTATTTTTGTGGACTCAATATGCAGAAACTCCTGCAAAAGCCCAGGGCCCAGACAACTCGAAAGAAAAAATCGGAGACGGGATAAACCCTCACATCCATGATCCCTTGTATGAATTTTGCACGCAAGCAGTGCCAAGCACATACATGCACATAACCGAGAACCAAAAACAGAGTAATAATAATATGAACACGTTGAGTGGCTTTCGCGAGCTGGATGGTTGCCACGACCAGGTTGTGCGAATCAACAAATCCAGGGCAACCCCCGAAGCCATCGCGACCCATGGTGATTATATGCGGCGAACCCTGGAAAGCCGACAGTTGGTCGGCAACAGAGTAAATCATATGTTGGAGACGGAATCGGAATGGATGGTTGCAACTGCATTGTACATCACGAGAGGACATAGATTTGACACCTACCTAACAGATGACCGTGGGCGGTTATTCTATGATGCTATACGGAGTAGTACGTTGTAATATGTGCTTCGTACTCCGTACTGTGCGAAGTAACGGAGGCGATGTACCAGCATGCTTCAATCAACATGTGTCTTCTCTATATGTTAGAATGGAGTGAGACGTTGAAGCATGACAGCAACAGCGACACTGCTCGTCTCCGTACGGAGGAGCATGTAGAGCATGTACGGGTAAGTCTGCGCTATTAAATTATTAACGATTGCGGAGTAGCAACATGGTGATGTCATGTTTCAGAATTTTAAATTCGCTATCTTTAGGGTTTTCTCCATCAGCTGCACATACATACCCTTCCAAGGTTCTCGCTTGGCGAATATTATTCGACTTTCCCCACAAAAGAACGAAGGGCAGAAGTTCAGATTTACACTATAATTACTCCAGGAACGATAATAATAATAATATTACAGTATTAGATTGATATTATTAGAATGCAGTTATTATTGGGTGGGCCAGTTATGTCATTATATATTGCTTCCCCACTCCAAGACGTCATGTCATTTGGAGCACGAGGTCGAGTTTATGCACGATTCTCCTTTCTCCGTTTCTGTGTTGGATGTCAGTTGGCAACCTGGTTATTATTTTTTTGCAAGTCTCCGCTGAATGCTTATTATTATTGATACTACTGCAGAGTAATATGTTATTAGCAGCTTGCATACATACCAACGAACTCATATGTGTGTATAAGTACTATGAGAGTAATCGAGAAGCCCGCAAGAACGTCGCTTCTAGCGGCTATACCTGATTTCTGGAAACCGCCGAATCGGGGCCGATGCTGGATTTTTTAAACATCGACAACTCCGGACGGTTACAAATATGTATCGAGTGCAAACTGTATGTATGTATGTGTGTTGATCATGAGGAGCGGACCAACTCGCTACTATGATCATATCTTAACTTATCTATCTACGCAGGCGGGGGGTCTGAAGAGTTTCCTTTTTCAGAGGATTGCGGCCGTCACCCTGCATGTGCAGCATGTACATGTAAACGGTATATACAACAACGTATACTTCGTAAATACCGAACACTTAGGGCTTTTTTTGCATGCACTTTGAAGGTTTACTTCACGCATCGTCGCATTACTCCGAAGCTCTTGAAACCCATGATGTTTCATCACTGATCATCGAGAGAAGAACCCCAAATCACGCATGATGCCCAAATCTGCTCTGTACACCCCAAAGTCCATACGGTGGAATAACCGACAACTCCATTTGGCTGATCGAAGAACCCCGGGTCCATCCAGACGAGGCGCGACTTCGTGAAAAGGGAAGCAGCAGTTTCAAAAAAACAAGGAAACTTGATCAAGGAACCAAGAAAACAAGGAAGACCAAAAAAGACTCAGTCCTTAATTAGCGGTCACTGCATAATCACTCGTCGGGTGCCTCGATTATGGGGAAGGAAATACAGCCATGCCACGAGACAAATATCGATAACTTGGTACATATGCGGTATGACAGACAGTCAATCTTAGATGTCCATCTTGGAAGGTCAACACGGGTTCTAGATCTCAAATCTATCCGAATGCCGTTGTTGTAAAGACCTGTTGCAAATAATGTAGTCACACTGTCGCCCATGAGTCCCATCAATGAGGCGAACTTGTGAGCTATGATACCTATGATACTCCGAAAACTGGACGCTGGTAAATTAGGCCTAAGGTCATCGTGATCTATCGGTGATCTTCGAAATATGAAATCGCGCTGCTGGTTGTCCAGATAGCTCTGGGAGCGAGAAATCCTGTCACGACTCATGAGATCGATTTCAATACCTAACGTACAGTTGTACGGAGTATGATCCACTGTTGAATGTTGCGGCTTGCCTTTTCTGTCGGCTCGTTGCCAGGGACGACTTTGATACATTGCTGCATCGAATAATTCCTGCTTTGCTGCGCCTTTAGTAACATGCAATCTGCCGCCTGCACTTCTCGCACGAAACGATTGCGTGCATCCGGAATTCCGGATAGACAGCGATTTCAAGCAACAGGAAACCTTAGCCCTGCTGCCCTATCACCTGCAATAGCGGATGTCGCAGCCTTCCCGAAAATCTACGGACTACATACGAGGTACCAGGTACATGTACATACATACCTGTTACGACGTATCAGCGTGTCATACCAGCTGGATGGTGGAAGGCTGAAGCGGAAAACATTTGTGAACCAATCAGACCGCAGGATCGGGAAGGGAGGAAGGAACTCCGGAGAGTAGTGGACTTCAAATTGACCGTAACCGGTCGCTTCGCTTTCTCCCGGTCCGCAAACCACCTCCACCACTCAATTTCGCCAAGGCCCAAAAAACCATAAGCAGAGAAGCTCGAAGGATCCAGGTCCATTGGCCCTTCGTCTTCCTATCATAGGCACCTCAGTCGTGATCAGGTTATTGCAATGACTTCTGGTTCGACTATCGCTAGCTTTCAGTCACTTCATACATACGCGTTTTCAGTCGATTGAATCGACTCCTGGATGATGATTGACAGTAGGGACGATACTATTTTCGCGGAAGATCGCGATACCATTGATATTCAACCTTATGCCGCCGGGCCTCGTCATTGGAATTCGTGTCATAGACCATCTCGTCCTGTTCGGAAAATACGGGACTCGGGAGATGGTGGTGAATGACACCGATGTCTATGCAGCAGCCCAGCGGTATCATACTGTCCTTCACCCGCCGAACACCAGCAATTCTGGAAGCCGTACACCGTCTTCCACTCAATGAGACTCAGGGAATAATATCCATTTCAGATTCGGCATTGATGTCGCTGACTGACGAAGGAAAAATTCAGGCCGAGTGACAACGCGTACGAAGTGGTTGAAATCTAACGGTACTCGGATCAGATCGAGGATATCATGGTATTTGTTGGCGCCAATGAACAGCATGGTTTGCTCGAATTACGCAGGCTTGCAAAGATTGTCAGCTGGTTACATGTATCTATGGCACTCAATCATCTCCTTGGATACATACTCGGCCTCGGCATCCTCTAGACCGCGAATTGACTGAACAATAATACGAAATTGTTATGGTACGGGCTTTGTTGGCGAGGTCTGATGGCGGTGACAGCACTGTTTCCGTACACCAATACCTCAATTGGCTTTCCACCAACGATTCCTATTGTTTCTTGAAGAAGATGCCAGCAGCACCATCAGTCATGACGCCTGCAGCACCGGTAATGCCGGTGGTGGCGGCACAACTGGCAATGGCACCCTCAACAAAGCGTCGAGAAAAGAAGGCCAGTAATGTTCAGCTCCCTCCCCCAGCACCCCCTGCCAGAGACAGCGGCCGATGAACCAACTCGGTGCATCTGGTGCTCACTTATTCGGTTACAGACACCACAACCTAACAGATAGTCGGGCCTTAAGTAGGTTGGGACTGTTCAGATTGCGAACTCGGCAGCCCGTGTGCCATCATAGAAGGTTGAGTCTTTACGGCATCTACAACCGATGTGACCAGGCCAGGTGATAATTGTTGACAATTTACCCGGGAGCCAGAACCATATTAGGGATTATGTTCACAACAGAAGTGAATAGATATGCTATAAATACTAATACACACCGATGCTCGAACCAATCGAATCGAAACCAATACTGTTCATGCTCATGCTCATTCATACTCATCACACATAACCTATACCTAGTTAGCTCAGGAACCAAACCAAGAGGTAGAAAAACAGCAACGAAGGAGACAGTCGCAACCAAGGATATACAATACATACCCTTTCTCGCACCCTGGAAAAAGAATCTAACAACAAAAACTTGCAACCCAGCCATCGAAACAATCATCAACGCTTCCGTCACACTAAAGTTAAAGATCCGCCTCTCCGTACTCCGAACCGTGCTAAAGTTCCGGTTCTCGCGCGTCCGGAAGTACTTCTGGTTCCGCGAGATGGTCGACAATTGAGCGGCCAGTTTAAGTATCGACTCCTCAAGCGCAGACGCTTGTTCGGGGCTGGCTCCTTGTCGGGAGGGGAGTTTGGCGCGTTCATCGGTTTCGGCCTGTTGGAAATGAAATTGTCAGAGGTCACAGCAGCAGGGCAAATGCGAATCGAATTGTACACCACGACACCACGACACCACGACACCACGCATGCCATGCCCTTCGAGAGAAGGGACACACGTAGACCGAAAAGAAGTGAATGGAAATAGGAAGTAGAAAGCATAATAACATAAGCATACCGCAATCTCGAAATCCACCAATTTCTCCGCAAATGTCGACATCTCATTGCTAAAGCAGAACCGGTACTCTCCAACGCTCTGGGCCGTGAACACGAAATCTCCCTGGCGTTCCTTGCTCCCATCTAAGATGACCTTCTCGCCCGGTCCGATGACTGTATAGTCGACGTCGAAGGAACCACCGGATTGTACCTATAGAACAAGCAACACATTAGTCTCATGTCATGCGTTGTGTGTTCAAGCCACCGTGTGGATGATGGAAGAGGGCAAGGTAAGAGTAAGGGAGGGAACCCACGGCAAAATAGAATGCAATCTTCACGTTTGCCTGATCAATGTAATTGAAGAAGCAAGCTTTCTCGTGAGCGTCAACCTTGTAGGTCAGCGCGGTTGCCGTGACAGACGACACCATTGTGGCCAGCAGGCCAATGACCAGAGCTGCGAAGCGCATCCTGAGCGCAGGTTGGGAGGGACTGAGACGGAGAAAGGAATATCAAGGTAAATGAGGAACCTCGATTGGAGCTACCTGCAACTACTTCTTGACTCTCCTGATGTTCGGGCTCCCAAATATTGAATTCGGTGCTCCGATCAATTGAAGCCTAACCTCAGGAGTTATGTTGTTTTGAGGCTTAAGGTACGGTACGGTAGCTTGTGTTTGGATTGTTTGCAGTGGCCGTTCTATGCCCATTGCCTGGTACATACTACAGAGTACGGTACCTGATCTCCAACAATTGACCAAAGATCTCGACTTCGACTATCTCATTCAAAGATTCCAAATAGCCATTATTAGATTATGGCCGATATTGCTAGCATATATAAAGCAAGTAAGCAATTGCGCCAGCATGCCCACACCACCCGCGCTGAAATGTAGCAACCAACGTAATTAGCACGCCCGCAACCCCTGGACACCCATCATTTCCCTCCACGGTCTACCTGATGAAGAAGGATTCGCTCCTGTTCCAAAAGCTCCTATTCTTATTTACATGATCGAGTCCGAGGAGATCGTCGGGGTCGCTGGCTATGTCCGCGAGTATATCACCTAATGACAGTTCAGTTAGACGTTGTACTTGCGAGTAGAGGCGCAAAAGGAAACAAGCTCACCATCTTCAAGGTATCGTGGGTTTGAATACACAGCTCGCGGAACAACGGCAAACTTGATCTTCTCAAATTGCTTTCCCTTGATGCCGGTGCGCTTGGAGAGCCGCTCTTTCGTTACTTTGAAGATTTCACCCTATTCAACGGTGGCTAGTTAGCATCAGAGGACAGACCAGAATGAGCGTTCAAGTGCAACTTACAGGCTTAACGACAAATCTGAACGGCACGCCGTGCGGTTTACTTGGCTCGCGATCGAAGTTGAAGGCATTGATGAGACGCTCCCCCTCTTCCATGTTGAGTTCCTCATCCGGAATCTTCTCAGCGTATAGCGTCACGAACTCGTTGATACCGGTGACGCTGAAGTCTTCCTTGAGTTCCTTATAGACCTTCCCACTGTGGGATTCAAAAAGCCGGACCCGCCTGATCGTATCGTCATCCAGGTTGGCTTTCTTCTGTAACCCAGCTAAGACATCCGAGACAATTCCGTTCCGGGACACCAGAACCTCAACCGAATTCTAGTTCACCTGGTAAGCGCAATTACTCTTCTCCAACTTGCAAGGGCAGAGAAACTTACCTCTTTGGTAATACCTTCCGGGAGCCATGTCACCTTCAAACGCTTCTTGCTCTCGTAATCGCTGAGGCTCATCTCGAGAACTTCGTAATACAGCGCATCTTGTCTATGCGTGGTGTACCCGTAGGCGCTATATTGACCGTTGAGAATTTGGTACAGATTCTGGCCGATGTTCTGCTTCAGGAACTGTTTTGGTTTCCCGGTACCCTCCATTACTGGCGCGAATCGCAAATGAGTCGGGTCAACGTTGAGGTGCTCGCCAACTTTCTTCGAGAACTGATCGTAACTCATTTTTCGACTGAGAGTGAGCGTAAACTCGTCACCCTCACCCGCCCTGATGGGTGCAAAAATCACATCCATCTTGTTCAAGAGATAGTCGTAATACTGCTTCGCGTCTGTGTACATCGCGGTAGGAGGGAGTTCTGAGTCTTTGACTGTTCGCTGAATTGTCACGATATCGCCGTCTTGGATCTCTGACTGAAGGAATGTCTGTTTCGGTTTCATGTCATCAATCATCGTGTGCTTGATTTCTTCATAGAGCATGAATTCTGTGCCGGCCGGCCAATTCATCACTTCAAGAATTGTTGGTGCAAGCTCGGCCACCTTCTGGGCCTTACGAACGTACACACCAGCCACTCCGGTGAGCGTCTGTGCGGCAATGTCAAAGTGTTTCAGGAAGATAAGAACCGAAGTATTGCTGTCGGGCCAAGTAATAGTCCCATCCGCAGCAGGCTTGCCAACTTCCATCCACAAGCGGAACGCGTTACCTTTGGTACCGAGCCCGCTATAAGCACTTTCAACTGTCATATCCGGGTCACTGATAAATTGGTCGGGTCGGGTTGTCTTATTCTGGCGGTTGACCATAATCCAGAACCGGATTTGATCCGCTCTGAGGCCCCTCTCCTCTGCCATCTCTTCTGCAAATTCGCCGATCCTCTTTGCCCTTAGTACGCGGTACGGCTTCGGTGCTGCAGGGTCACCAGGAGGCAGATCTGGGCTAGTCAAGTCGAAACCGTGGTGACATTTGAATGTTTCCTCCGTCAAAATTCCCACATTAATGTAGAGATGCGCTTCTTCCCTTTCCTTTTTCCTGCGCAATGCCTCCGCCCGATCTTCCACCAATCGTCTCTCTAAGAATATTGGTTAGTTCGTAGGCACAAAGCGGATATACGAAAGAGGGCATACCAATATGTGGAGGAACATCCTCCTTAGTAATGGGAAAGAGAACCTCGTCCAACCGCGACTTTCTGATATAAACCAACATGTATGCATTCATGGACCGTTTCGTAGACAAGGCTCGAGTGTAAGGCTGTCTCACACCGGGCATCCCGTTGGCCAACTCATACTCGCCTCCGTAGTTCTCGTCAAGAACTTCTTTTTCAGTTGCTCGTACCACTTTGTCATCATCAAACCGATACCAGAATCCGTCCTTGGTGGGCCTGAGGAACGCATAATAATGCCCAGCATTAAGATCACCGCTGTGTACTAGCACACCATGCAGCTGATAAACCCAGGGTTCTGATTTGTCTGCCTCTTCGGACATGTAAGGCGTCGCATCAAATTCCATCGGAAAAGCATGTCGGTCGTTCAGTTTCATCATAGCGTCACGGTTGATATCGTACTCAAATCGTTTCAAGTGAAGGTGCAGGATTGGCGGGAAGCTCTCGAAGATAACGCCTTTTTTGGCATCCTGCAAACCGTAGGGCGGACCAGCATCGTACTTATTATCACCCTCCAAGGTTTCAACTTGAATGTAATCTCTGAAGCTGTCTTCAAGAGTCTTGTTGCCCCTCACGTTCAATTGAATATCCCAAAAATCTTCAACACGAGACGACTCGTAATTAACGTTAATGCAAGAAATGTAGGTTTTCGTCTTTCCGACAAACATCTCCGGCAGTGCTTTCTCAGCCGGCGTGTTTTTCATTCTCTCTTCTAGTCTCTCCATCAACTTCCTCGAAAGTTCTTGGACATCCTGCTGTTCGAATATCTGCCTTGATTCCCATCCGAATGATGCCGTGAGCTCAGTTGTGGAGACGGGGAGGTCGCTTGTCTGAAGAGAGTAGAACAGCTTCTGAAGAGTCCAAGCACTGTTTTCTCTCGTAGCTTCGTTCTCGGTCGGGATTTGGTAAACAGCCTTGACGAAAAGTATTAGGCGCCAAGTATTTCAAAGTAGCAATATGTGGCTTCGTACCTTTCGAAATTTATTGGTGAAATACAAGGACTGTAGGAGAGAGTTAAGGTAGCATGTCGCACCCTGATTCTTCAGCCCAACCATACCGGTTTCCTTCTTAGAGTCGTAGCTGGACAACTGTCAGCAAAAGTCACAACTCGAGACAGCCGGGTAGGATATGCATACTTCTGAAGGTTATGCCACAAAACACCTGTAGGATCCTTGACGACACGGACGTAGGCCGTTACGTTCGCCTCATCGTTCTGCACAAGGGTTGCGCCTCGACCTCCCCATGGCATTGTAAAGAGTCTTCGGTGTTCGTAGAATCGCGTGAAACCCCAGTCTCCTTCCTCCGGGTTAAACCGATGTGAAGCAACTAGAGAGCCGCGTTAGAAAACTGAGGATGTATGCATGCGACTATATCGCGTTCGTACCGTGAGAAACATAAATGCTCGGATCGTTGACATTCCAGAGCACCAAGGCGAATTGTACGCAAGCGTACCAGTTCTCTGGAGGTTCCTTCTCCCAAGCCTGTTCCAGGTAAAATGAAGCGTGTTCGACATGGTTGCCAAAGGGAAAGAACAAAATCCGCCTACATCCATCATTAGAGCCGGGATCCGAAGCCATCTCAAGCTATCTCAAGAATGGTAGAACGGGTATGAACACACCATGGGAACCCTGCGCAATGGAAAATTGGACCATGTTCCTTCTGTCTCATCCTTCGCCAATCCTGAATGTGCCATGTGTGGTACGTCTCATCCTCGGTTTCCAAATCTGGGTTTTTGGGAAGAACCCGCGCCATCATCCCTGCATCTGTACGTTGTATGCACATTAGATCAAAGCAGAACAAACGGTCGAATAGAAACGTCATATCCAAGCGACGGGCACATGGTCACAGCATCCGCCATGGACCTTTTGATTAAAAGCAAAGGTGGGAGAGTAGTATTCGAAATGCGACAACGGCGGGAGGAGATTCGTACAGTCATTTGCTAAAGGCTGTTCTGGCTCAGAATCAGACTTCGGCTTTTGGTCCTGTTCAGACCTCTGCTCCTGCTCAGATTCCTCCAAGCCGGTGCGGGAGGCTGCAACATCATCCGTTCTGGCATCGTTGTTTTGTTGCTGCTCGTTGTCCTCGACGAGCATTTCGTTTTCCGGAACCTGCGAGGAAGCGATTTGCGATTCAGCAAACTAAAATTTCCAGTCCCTTTGAAATTGGAATTTCCGCATCATATCTTTTTTCTATAGCAGTATATATATTTGTGGAGAATGAAGAAAAGAGAGCAGCAGCAAAAAAAGTCTTACGTTGTCCATATAGAAGACGTGCCTCCGGCACAACAGGATCCGAAAACAACCGTTTCCTCAGCTTTTTCTTCAGCAGAGCAAACCTTAACAACAGCAGAATGGGTACAATGGAATGAAGAGAGCGACGGTAAATAGAAGAGAGCGCACAGAAGCGAGTGAAGAGCCCAAGCAAAACAAGTAAGGCGATGGAAGTGCTTGTGCGCGTGCAATTATTTGAAGAGGAGATGGAAGTGAAGTCAGCGCTGGATGGGAGGAAGCTCAGGAAGAAGAAAAGTGGCGGAGTGATTATTATTAGAGTCCTCGGATTAAAGATTACTGCTATTCTTGTATACACTCTTCTACCTCCATAAATATGATACTTTTTACAATGTCTCTTATATTCATTCCCTCTTCTGTACTTGAGTTGAATTTCTTTAATTGCTTTTTCTTGCCTTGTCAGTTTGTACGGATTAGGTATGATAGGTAGGTAGAGGCTGATAGTAGGTAGGTACAGATACGGAGTATCGTTGTACAGTGAAGCCATTCAGACGCTTTTCTCCCTCGTCACTACAATTGTTGTATTTGTTTCAAAGTGACTGAGAGACTGAGTGAAGCAGTCGGATATTCATATCTATTATTCAGGAGATGATGGCCTACGTCGCAAGACGACCTGCTGAGAGTCTACGGTATGGCGCCGACTGATATTCGCGGTATGAACCTTGATCTCTGAGCGCGTCTTAAACGAGTCTCTCCATGGCACTATCAATCCTCTGAAAATGATAGCAAATAAACGACAGCAAAGGTGCATGTTATTCGTCTGTGCTCATGCAGGAATGCAGGAACCTGCAATTAGTCTCGTGTTGTCCTCCATCTTTCAGACACTGCTTCAATTGTTGGGAGACGGATGCGCCATGTGTCTGAGTATGACGACAAGCACAAACAGCTCTCAGGCCACGGCTACCTAGAGAAAAAGACTCATGTCAGGCTCAAGCGCATAAGTCTTTGAAACGAATCGGTGGCTTTCGAAACAAAGAGCAACTAAGCTGAAACCATTGACCACATCATGGTCTGTTGACGGTAACTAAGAGTTCAATGTTGCCCTTGAAGGTTAAAGGCCTGTTGAGGCGGATACTCCAACGAGATGACTCGCTGAGAGTTCAAAGGAGGACTAGTGAACAATGCCAGTCGCATAATCCTAGCTTAACGATCCTCTGAATTGGCTATTCGACAGAGGAAAACCGACACTCGTTGAATGCATTCAACAATCAGAAAACGATCAAGCTTGACAACAAAACGAATAGCTTGCTGGGAACTGGTCAACCGGTCCAAGAAGCCGCGCTTTTTACCTGGGTATCGGCATTTCTAAATATGACCTGGAACGTCAACCTCGCTTCTTCGGACGAGTTACTTGTTACTTCAGCTTGGGTCATACTCGTTACTATAGCGCGAACCATTTCTCAAAAAGTGCTGGAGCTCATCGTGTAACTATGTGCCTACGCCTTCGACACAAATTCATCTCAACTTATACACGAGAGAGGTTACAAGCACAATCGACACCCGAAGATCTGCAATTGGTTCAGACTCAAAACGCATTTGCAGAGTGAGAAACCGTCAGTCGGAAGCTGAACTTATATGGAATCCAGACGGCGCATTAACTACTGCAGTTATCCGTTTGCTTACAGCGATTGTCGTGTTGGAATACGGGCATCCTAAAGAAAGACTCAATCAAAGGGTTGTCAAGCTCAGATGCAGGACAACTTAGACAGTCTTTGATAGACCCAAGCGTACAACTTGTCGGAGTTGGGAAAATGATAATCGATAGAGCTAAGAGGACGTACGACGTAAGGCACGTAACGACAAAATACGGACATGACATATCCCACATCTCAGAGACAATCGCGGTGGTTTCGAATCGAAGAGCACTCATGCTGAGAGCCTGAGGCATCAATTCTTTGGATTGACTCGGAAAAACATGAGCGGCGGTCACGTGTCAAGATCGAAAGTACTTCCGAGCCCCATAGCCATCTCACGTCGGACACTTTTCCATATTATTTATTTCTCCCTGGGCCTGGCTTCACGCGACATTCATCATGCCATCTTTCTAATGGGTCAATTGATTCCTTTCCGTTGGACCATTGCGGATAATAGAAAAGCCATGTTCAATCGAGCGTACATCATTGAACAGACCCCCGGGTTCAAACCATTGTCACTCTAGAACGATATCGTGTGCATGGCACAGCAGAATGCTAGAGAGTCATCCAGCTCGATGCTGGCATGTCTTCCAACGGAAATGTGCCCTCCAGCTACGACCTTACTCTGTGCAATCACATAGCCCGCCTCCATGGCGACCTGTTTCTTCGTTGGACGAGTAGGGATATTCACAGACTGCACGACTCCCCGAGTTTTGGCTAATGAATTCGATATACAGGTGGGTAGAGCGTGAAATCCGTCCGATCAGTCTTCGGCAATTGACTTTCTTTGGCCGAACTTTGACAGAGCCCAGACTTCTCAGCTCTGCTAATTACGTGCGAACCGAGTTGCCCACAAGGTGAATCCAGTCCCTTTGGACATTGCAAGACTTTTTCCCCTCTAACATTTCAATCTCGACAGACTCGCGCACCGCTTACGTGACATTCAGAAACTGCCGTACGTGGTTGTGGCCAATCCCCACCTCTCACTCGTATACGAGCTCTACTACAAGGCATTCGAAGCGTTCCGAGCGGTACCAGAAATAAGAACCCTAGATGATAATGACAGATTCTGCACTATATTGCAGCAGGCCCTCAGGGAACATCTGGTGACAATTCCCAAATTATCAATGGGTGTCTTGGAAAGCCGGGACATTGTAGAGGCCGATGAAATGGACCGGTTCATGAATACCCTACTGCGAGCGGTATGATAGCTTTGGACTGTCACGAAACATCTCAATTGAAGCAAATCAGGCTGACACCATTCACGATTTTCAGAGAATCTCGCGTCGTGTGATCGCAGAGCAGCACTTGGCTTTGACGGATACTTTCAACTCGCCTTGGCATTTCCCGGATTCTCAAGATCGCACAGATGTGAACGCAGATTTTGTGGGTGAAGTGTTTCTGAGATGCAATGCGAAAGAGGTGGTTGAGCGTTGCGGGAAGCTTTCGCAGGATTTGATGAGACAATGTTCGGGAACGGCGAAGATACCAGAGATCGTGGTTCAAGGCCATCTGGAGACTACCTTCCCTTATATATTGAGCCATCTGGAGTATATCATTGGCGAGCTGCTGCGCAATTCGATCCAAGCAGTCATCGAAAAGTACAAGGACTGTCCTGAGAACCCGCCACCGATTGAGGTGCTCATATGTGAGGCTCCGCAACATGTGATCATGCGAATTTCGGACCAGGGAGGAGGAATACCCCGGGAAGTTCTTCCGTATCTATGGTCGTTCAGCAGCAAAGGGCCCCGAAGTGACTCCCGTCTGGAAAATTTGGGACGGGTTCCTGCAATGGCGGCCACCATGCAGGAACTGACGGTGTCGAAGGAGAGGCGGCGTGCGGACCGAGAAACCTACCGGGAGGGTTCATTGGATACCCTTACATCTCGACCACCGGACCTCCGATTGGGCATGGGACTACCAATGAGCAGGGTATATGCGGAATACTGGGCTGGTAGTCTTGAATTGCACAGCCTGGAAGGCTATGGGGTGGATGCATTCCTGCAGATATCGAAATTGGGCAACAAGAACGAACAAGTCACGACACGGGCTGCCGTTGATGCTGTCTGATTTGGACGGTGAACTGCTTTGCTCATGGATGGGTGATGACGACAATGATCTCATTCATGAACGTCGTACAGCAGTAGTATATCATACAGCCTGCCTGAAGACATGCGTTGTGTGGTAGCATATACAACAACAAAAAGTCATGCGATCTATATTTGACTGGAACTGGAATGAGGATCGTCGGCAATTCCTCAGGTACGCGTACGTTGTATGTATACAGCGTTGTCCTGTACGCTCCAGCAGAAAAGTCGGGATGCGTTCGGGAATCACGGAATCAGGATGACATCAGTTGGCAAACCACCAACTTCCGAGCGAGTTACAGACAACAGCAACAACTGTTCAACTCCACCGATCCTCGTTCTCTTCTCTGGTCAACTCTGGTCAACTCTGGTCACAAGGCACTCCTCGTGAAAGGGAAAAAAATCTGCGTGCGCCCTTCTCAGCCTATTCTGGGGACCTGCTTCGGGGTACGCCGTTTCCATACCCACTGACGTTATTGCCCCCGGGCAGGCCGTGATCTCCGAGTTTTTAACGACCGTACGGAGTATAGTTAATCTAAATCAAATAAATTGTCAAATAATGTTGCTGAGACGCACCGAAGACAACATCCCTACCTCTGTCTTTATTCTTCTCTTCGTGATATTCTTGCTGAGCCTTTTTGGTTCGTGGAGAGAGCCTAATAATAAACGGTCTGCGGCAACTGCTACTACTGACTCTGGCGTCACTGGTTCTTCGTCAAAAAAGACCGCCCACGCCCAGGGTCGTTAGAAATTCCATTTCGTGAACCAAGCATATCAACTCTGGAGTTCATTCAATTCTCGCCTTCGTCGCCTTCGTCTTGCCCTTAATCGATCTAATCTACCAGCCATACTATCCAAAATGGCGAGCAACGAAAATGGCCTTACTATGATAGTTCTGGTTATTATCACTCTGCTGCGTGAGTTTCCTTGGATGGCTTTTTCTATAATTTCTCCGGTAGCGCATATTGGGTATACTAACGATTCTATGCGACTGGTTATCAGTACCTCCTGTTGGTGTTCTTTTCGTTTCCGGCTGCAGCGTGGACTTTTTTATCAACATTCTTCTGACAATTCTGGCGTATGTTCATGGCCCTCCCTCTCTACGTGCTCCTGGTGTTCCTTATTCGCGATTTGCGGACTTCTATTCTACACTCCTACCCGGCCAATCCGGCTAATAACCGTCGTCTTCTCAACAGGTACTTTCCCGGCTGGGTTCATGCTTTCTACCTCGAATACGTCTATTATACTCGTCGCAATATGGACCCGGTGGCTCGTAGCACGAGGGCTCGGGCTCCTGGTATTTTCTCCGAGCGCGTTCAGAGAGGCGAGACTATCTGAGATGGTCAAATACCGGGACGATTCGGGGTCTATGAAATTGGAGGGATTGTTGCATTGGGCTTCTTCCGGGAAAAGTATTGGTTTGGGGGAGTTGAGTTTCTACGAATCGGATTTATGATATACGTTTAGATTATGAGTGTGGCATCCTTAATTGATATGCGTGGTTTTTAAGCAGCAATAATCATTATCATACCGTACTCCTGGGATTGTCCTCTTTTTTCTGAATCTCATGATCAATTGAACAAAAAAAAAAAAAAAAATCTCCATATCAACGATATTCCAAACACTAACTATTGCACTGTAAACAAAGCCCCAATCATACCGACGCCTTATTACCCCCTTTCCTCTGACCCCCAGTCCCAGTCCCATTCCCATTCCCATTCCCACTTGCATCCTTATTCTGACTCCCCTTCAACGCCGGAAAATCAAACCTCCCACTCTCCCCCACCGAGCCCGCCGTATGCGGCACCGCCCCAGTCCCAGGCCCCCACCACAACGCCCCAACCCACGGCTGCACATTCCACCCAACAGACAGCGTCACATTCCCCCTCTCCGCCATCCGGCCCGTGATATCGCTAATCTGGTACTTGGAGCGCTGATTACGCAGGTGGAGGACGGCCGGATGTGCTTCCGATTTCGATTTCGACTTCGACTTTGAGCTTGAGACTGAGTCTGATTCTGGGGTTTTGTTTGCTTGTCTTTTAGCTTGCTGCTGCTGCTGCTGTTGTTTCGTTCGCTTGGATTGCGCAGATTTCGGGCTAGGCTTTTGGTTTTGGTTCCGGTTTTGGATTTGGTCTTTTAGGGCCAATACGCGTTCGCGGAGGATAGTGTAGGAGTACGGCGATTCGGGGGCTGGGATGATCTTGTCCCAGACTATGGATTTGGAGGCTGGGGGGATTGAGGCCGCGTTGGTGTTGGTATTGGTGTTGGTGTTGTTATCTGTCGAGCTGTAGGAGGCTAGGACGTAGAGGAAGAGCTGCTTCGTATTCCAGTTGAAGAGCGGAGATAGGTCTGTTTATTTCCCATTCCTGTTAGTTTTTTCTGCCTGCTCTGATGTCGCCATGGTTGGTTTGGTTTGGTTACTTGACATACCCGCATCCAAATCAAACTTAATCTGCGCATACTCCTCCCGTTTCGCCGAGTAGTAATGCGGTCGTCCTTTGATCCTAATATAGCCATAATCGCCAGCATCATCATCATCACCATCATCAGCAACAGCAACAACAGCAACGACAACAACAACAACAACAACAACGGCAACTAGGTCCAACAGTTCACGTCACGCCAACATACACCTGCACATTCCTCAACTCAACATCCGCCCTCGCATCACCACCGGGATACAGCAGGACCGACAACGCCGCGAACCCAGCGACAAACATGGCCACCGTCGTGAAGAAGCCGAAGACGGCTTGTGCGCGGTTTAGGGAGGAGTGCATGATGGCGCGGCGCGGCGCGGCGATAGGCGGAGGTGGAGGTGGTCTGGCAATTGGCAATCAATCAACGCGGATAGGTTTGGGTGGTGCTTCCGGAGGTATGTACGTAGTGAGCGCGGTATGATATATGCGATGGAGGTGGAGGTGGAGGTGGTTCGCTGTTCAGGGATGTTGGATTGGTCGGGATCCCCGGGGCGTCTTTGTCAATCGGGGGTTGATGGGTGTTTGGTTTGGTTGATTTGAGGTGGTTGCTTGCTCCGATGGAGCTCCGAAAGGTGTCCTTTCGTTGTGGCTGGTGTGATAAGATCTGTGGCTGTGCGGGAATACAGTACATTTTCGGTAGGGCTTATCGATAAGATCTTGATAAGGAAATCATAATCTCGATAAGAGTCTCGCCCTCATCATCCATCAACTTCACTTCAAGTCCAGACAACTCAACAACAGGCTCTCTCAACAACGGATCAGTTTTGGGCAAAGAAAGACAACCCTGGATTCTGTTCAAAATGGGCGATCACGTACTCTTCTTCTACGGTAAGTCAGCACCCATGTATTGGAGTATCAATCATCCCCCGGGCCCCACGACCAGATACATATGTAAACAATATTGAACATCAACATATATCATTGAAGCAATCAACATTGAATTGAACACCTTATTGAAAACTACTTATTCACCATCAATGTTCAATAAAAAAAGGAACCCTAATGGCCCCCCAAGTCCTCCACCGCGTAATCCACGGCAGCCAAAACCCCGAACCATGGCAAAAAGCGCTAATTTCAATCAAACCCGCGATCCTGCATGGATACCGGCGACATCGCGTGCGGTGGGCTGATTATCCTGCTATCGTGCCTGTTCGAGGACAACAACGACAACAACAATCACAACGAGGGGAACAGCAGCAGCAGCAAGGCGAACATCAACGACAACAAGGTCAGGAACAAGATCAAGAACAAGAAACGGCAGCAGATAGTCACGTCCTAGGCACGCTCGTCTCTGGCCTGACGGATGGGGATGTGTATCGGTTGGATATCTTTGAAGGGTCGGAGTATGTCAAGATGCCTGTTAGGGTACGAGTGCTCGGTGAGGGAGGAGGTCTGCAGGGGTCGGAGTCTGTGTCGGGGAGCAACAATGTGAAGAGTAATCCCGAGGGTCGTTTGGTGAACGTGCTCGAGGCGGCGGGGGCGGAGGTTGCCGACGAAGGGGAGGAGGTCGTTGCGACTACGTATGTTTGGAATGATAAGCTGGAGGGTCTTGAAGCTGGGGAATGGGATTTTGAGTCGTTTAAGAGGGATAAGATGAAGCTTTGGGTTAGTGGTGAGGTTTCTTAACGTTCGGTTCTGTGGTGTTTGTAGTATCGCATCAATGAATCGTTCAGATTAGCGTTCAGTTATGAGATATCAAGTATGTACAATGTAAGGTTGGATTAAAAGTCTAGCAGGCAGCACCCTTCTGCGAGTCATCGGTTCCGTTCCGACGGCTTTTCGACGGCACCTTAGATGTGGCTTCTTTATTGCGTTGCAATTCCTTTGCACTCGCATCCGCTTCAGCCTGGTTGAGTTCAGGCGATCCAAGGAGGAACGAGACCGGTTTCCTATCAGCCAAGGTATTCTCATCATTACCTTCGTGGCGGTTGATCCTGTCCTGCTCGACATATAGTTCGTCGAGGAACGTTCGAAGTCGCCGGCGAAGTAAGCCAGACTCCAACGAAGGCCAACCGATGGTCTCATTGGTTTCTCTTCGGAGTAACTTCTTAATCAAATTATCCGGGTTTTGCACGAATTTCTCAATGTACGCCAATAGGTACAATCCGCAGTCTGAGAAATTATGCTGCAATGGTATTGCTCGGGCTTTCATACCCTGAATCTGACCGATATCGATCTCAATTGATCTTTTTGACCTTGCCTCCTGATAAAGATAGTCTTTCAGAGCCCTTACTGTCGACTGGCGAGTAAGGTCAAGCGAATCAAACGTGATTATAGCCGGTCGCGAAGGGTCAATTGGACGTGGGTTTCGTATTTTCTTCTTCCCTTTCCGTGCTTTCTGTGATAATGTCGGCGTCGTGTCCCCACCTTGCTTCTTGGAAACTTCCTTGTTTGCTGAGCTTCGAAGGTTAGGAAACATCGCTGTCGTAGTCGTTTGGTTCTCCTCGGCTTTCGGCCAATCGCCATTCGCAGCGGAGGCTGCTTCTTTATTACCACGATCGTCAGTCTCGGTATCCGAGATATTCATGGAGGCAAACGATTGGCGAGTCGTCTCTTCGGTTTCATTATGGGAACCTTGGCTTGGTGCTGTTGCCGGATCCCAAGCAGGCGCGGAATCAGTAACAAGTTCTGGTGTCTCAGGGACTTCTTGTATCTCGGGTTCTTTCTGTGTAGAGCGTTCCGTATCACCAGCCGGCGCGTCTACACGTTCTGCACTATCCGCTGGAGCATCCAACAGGCCTCGTAGATTGCATATTATAGCAACATACCAATGCGCGGACTCGTTGATGGGAACGACAATGTAATCATAACTGAAAAGGTCAACATTCCTGGTCCACTTTTCAACACCTTCATAATTGCTACCGCGCTTGCCTTTGGGCGGAGTCGTGAGAGTGGCAAAGAAGTAAGAATTGAAGAAGTAAACCCTCCTGGCAACTTCTTTATCGGTGCGCGCCAGATGTTCTTCGAGAAAACGTATGTAAAAACCGATCAGGTTGTCGTTCAAGAACTCGTTGTCTCGTAGCCGCTCGCGGTCATTGTAATCGATCTCGGCCTTTTTCTTTCCAGAACGTGGGTACACAAGGGACCTATACAGAGCGTTAATAGGAACCTTTCAGACTTGTAGTGCGAGTCAACTAACTTCTTCCATTTCTGCCTCTTATCTTTCCGACCGTTTTCTGGCTGGGATTGGTGTTTGTTACTGTTTTTCTTGTCATTGCCGCCGGCGTCACCTTCATCATCGTCATCACTGCTATACTTGTTAGTTGTAACGGCTCACCAACATGAAGTCGGTACTTACCACACGAGTGGTGACGGATCACGTCGCATCATAGACCTCGTCTCCCGTACATTAGACCGTTTAGGTGCAACCCTTTTCACCTCAACGGCTATGCCACTTTGAAGGTCGTTACGAGGCGGATGACTATGAGCGCCATGATCAAACTTCTTGTCCATCTCAGAAGCCCCCGGAGACTCGTTACCATTTTGTTGGCTTTGGCTTGGCTGAGAAGATTGCTGCCCAGTAGCAGTGCCAGGGCTATCTTGGAGGGAAGCGGACAATTTTGGTCGCTTGCTCACTTCGGCTTTAGGTTGAGGAACAGACTCATTAATGACTACAGAGTTCAGACGCTTCATCCCGCTGGGAACGTGAGCCATGTTTCGTTCGGCTTTGTATCTTCTGAAGCATTTATCCATCCATTCCCTAGCAGACTGTTAGTCGTCGATTGAGATAGTCTAAGGGAAATAGGTGGTGCATACTTTGGCTTTTCCTGCACTTTCACGTCATCCCCGGCAATTAGAGAACTTAGGTCTTCCTTCTCTTTCACAGTTGACGTTTCAATGCATATATGCTTAGCAGCGCCTTCAGAGCTTGACAAATTCAATCCGATTTTTCGACTGTCATCCGTCCCTCGGAGTATCTCCCGAACCTTTTGGAGTGAGACCTTGCATACACCACTTTCCGAATCAGCATCCGCATTAGGCAATTCAATAGTACCATTACGATTGTCGATATGGAGCTCAATAGGTCTTTCATCAGAAGCAAGCCGCTCCACGGTGCCAAAACGAAAGAGAGTAGCCTCGAACAGACGCCTGTGATGGGAAACTGCCGCCGAATCTGTATTTTTAGGGTTGGACCTTCTTCGTCCATTATTATCGGCTAGCGCCGTTTTCCAAATATTCGGTGTTGAGATTGACTCATCACGGGCTGCTTCCGTTTGGTGAGCGACCTCGTGATGACTTTCGTCCAAATCTCTTGGAACCGGCTGTACGGTTGCTCCGCCTTGCAATTCATCCGGACTTTCTCGTGTACTCATAGAGTGCCGCCGATCATCTGAAGGTGTCTTTTTATTGGTCCCAATCTCAACGCTCTGAATGACTTGCTGCGGAGGGTTCCCGGTCGTTGGTTGCTCAGAATCTGACAGTTCAATAACAGAACTAAGCCCCAGAGAACGTCTTCGCTTGGCAGATTTCGGCTTCTTCTGAGAACGATAAGACAAGGCGTTTTTCTCCACCTCTACAAACTCGGGAAGCTTCGCCGAAGCCCGATTCTTGGTTTTTACCGACAGCTCAGAAGATGCCGGAGACAGACGTGGGGAGCGTCGAACGGTTGGAGAGGAGGAGACGGAATCGTTGCTGGTCAAGTTGGTAGATCTCTCTGAGATTGTCATGGACCCATCCCGACGTTGGCGTTTTGCAGGTCTGGTATGCAATTCTTCGACATCTGCGTTACTGTCCATGCGTGGCACGCTTATCTCGAAATTTGCTCCACGACTTCCTAAGTTTGTCTCCCGGCTAACACCTCTCGGCCGTCCTTGCGCACGAACTGGACCGCTCTGGCGGGCACTATTGTTGGAGAGCCTATCCATAGGTCGAAACGGCGCAAGTCCCTAGTACCCAAAGCGAAGCGTCAGACGAAGGTGCCAATTTCGACAACAAATTGGAACAATATAGCCATACCTGCAAGCTTTTCTGCTTCTTGAACGTAGCCCCAGGAACTATCGGCACTTCATCCCCGGGCACGCTATAAAAACAGAATGTATAGATTAGCCTCTGAACGCCATCTCTCTCCGCGTCCAGCACGCATCACACCAACCAAAGCTTCAACGTGTCTCACCTATAACTAGGGAAAAGCCTCGCCTCATCGTCACGACTAGTGGTTTGCCTATTTTGTTTCTCAGACCTAAATCGCACATGGAGCCCGTTGTATTAGAACCGGTTTAAACCTTCTTCACGCATTGGAGAGATAAGGTGTAATTACAGACGACTCATCCTCGTAGAGGAGTAAGCGAACGTGGATACGGTCGTAGGCGTTCACGTTCTGCCGCAATCGTGGGCATATAGGGCTAGCAAATTGAGGAGTTTCTCATTCGACGTTGGATTTCGACATGTCTATGCTAGATGGAGGTAGAGTAAGTAACAACCCTCAGGATGGTAATCACTGACAGGAGGCAGTGATATAGGACATGGAATATACCGAGAAAATAGGGATACTCACGGAAGAAGGGGAGGTGAGGTCTTACAGGATAAGTTCGTGGCGGAGCGAACACCCGCAACGCCGTGGCGGACGGAGGACTTAGTACCAGCTTTGGACACTCCGATCTGTGTATGCAATAATCCGGTTCTCTTTAATAGCCATGAAAGACAAGGATGAAGTATGTTTCATGCAAGACAGGCATTTCCTCCGGGGAAGGGGATGGTGGTTGTATATCGGACGATCTGCGTATGACACTTTCTTTTGCGGCGGAAAAGGAGATTTTGCGGGCAGAAAAAAAGAGACCGCCTTTGTTTTAGCTTTACGATAAATACGGTAAAGAAACGCGTTGATGTTCATGCAATCGCAGAGGAAAACCACCGGAGTGATTCCCCATGTCAGCCAAATATACATACAGCATTCATAGAGCACTTAAAGAGAATCAAAACTCCCAGACCTGGGTGCATTAGCCCCTCGTTGTTTTCCTTTTCGTTGCCTTTTCCTCAGGAATCAAAGCTCAAATGGATTGAAGAAGAATCAAATGCATAATAGACCACCCAAAACCCCTGATCAGATCCCAGAGTAAATAATGTAAAACCTCCAAAAGAATAAGAATTCGCCTGTATTCTTTTTTTATTTTATTTTATTTCTATACAGGGAGGACAAAACCCAGGCTTGAATAAGTCAGTTAGGATGCAGCTCCCTTGCTTTTATCCGCCGTGGACTCGTCGTTGGCCAGATTCCTCCGTCGATCCGCTCCTAGCGGATGGTGGTGATGGTTGTTGTGATGATTGTGATGGTGGCCTGCGTTACCACTAGCAGCTTTCGCTTGACGAGCTTCATCAATCGCCGAGCGTTGAGCAATGCTGTCGTCGTGGCTCTTCCAAACGATATTCGTGTCCGGCGGGAAAGCAAGCAGACGCTTTATCGTTTCCCTATTTAAGTGGTAATTAGCATTTGCGGGAGGAATATAGCAACCCATAACAGTTTCAAGCTAGACCAGACGTCATACCTGATCTTAATGTTGCGCCCTCCATCAATCCTCGTCCAAACACTCAACACGTCCTCTCCACTCCGCACACTAAGAACAGCACCACACACTTCATCGCCGGCTTCCGCGAATTGATCGCCGATCATGGCAAGGAGGAGATCCTCCCAGTACCGATCGGCTACCCCTTTCTTCAACCGGACCACCCATTTCCCACCTTTTTTATTCGCATCATCCTCCCATACAGGACGGATACCCTTTTTGAAAATATGATAATCCGACACTGTCGGCAGAAGAGACGGCCTCTTAAGATGAGAATACACATTCCAAAAACTTTCCACAGACGACATAGTAGCCAAGGCAACGGTAGATTTTTCATAATCAGAGTATTTGGGTGTGGGCGGACGGTACCAGATAACCCATGTGGATTTTAAACTATGCTCATTTGGCGAAACTGGCGAGTCCTTTAACTTCAGGCTTTGCGCTGATGAAGCGTCTCGCTGTTGCTGCTGTTGTTGCTGCTGCGGCTGTTGCTCCGTCTGAGCATCCCGCTTCTCATTCGAAGCTCTGGATGACGCAGGATCTGATGTGCCACCGGGAGTTTTGGGGGTACCGAAGGACGCAAATGCGCCAGACCCCAATCCAAACGCAGACGAGGCATTGGACGGAGACGACACGCCACCTGACAGAGGAGATAATGCGTTAAAAGGATTTGATCGACCGTGGGAGCTGTCGGGTCCGAAACGCTTTGTACGGGGATTTTCTACTCGGGAGCCGCCATCTCTGCTGTCAGAGCCTCCGGTCGAGAGAGACAGCTTGGAGGCGCTAAAAGGGAAGAAGGTAACGTGAGTTTCTACACGAGCATACAAAACATTTTTTTTATAATGTGCATATAAATTAAGAAGAGAAAGTGAACAAACCGGTCAAACTTACTTTGATCTCCGAGACCACAGGTTTGCGTTATCCATCAAGGTCGTTATCGAGAGAGCCCAAGAGAAGGGCGGTCATTAGGTGAGGGACGCGGGTTGCGTATAGGCGAAAGGTGAGCGCTCAGTTAACAGTAGTAAAGTAGGCTAGGCTATTAGGTAGGCAGGCAGAACGTCAAACTGGACCGGGCAAAAAAGGAGAGGCAATTCTTTAGAAGCTAGAATAAATAATAAATAATCAATTAAAACACGGGAAGAAAACTTGGGACGAAAGACAGAAGGCAGGAAAGACAAGCAAAGAAAAGACGTTCTTTTTGTGTTTCCAGCAAAGAGGTAAACTTTAGTATGGGAAGTTGGGCTTCTTGTCTCGATCCACTCCTGGCCAATCAGAGCCAGTCCCTGTCGTACCCACCAACAGAACCCGCCTTCGAAATTTTTTCTTCCTTTTTTCTTTTTTTTTTTTTTTYTTCTTTCTTTYTTTTTTTCTTCTTCTTCTTCTTCTTCTCATAAACCAAAGACCACCAACTCAAATCATCGCCGGCTGCATGAACTCGCTTCACTTTTCCTCTACTGCTCTGGCGATTCCGATGAGTGCGTCGAGATTGAAAATTCGCATCTAAAACCATCATCGCGAGGGCTTTTTTCCTTTAAAGCTGCCATGATACGTTGATGACCTGGAGTGTAGAGACATTTCTCTCCTGTAACTTATCGTTAAGTTGCTTCAATTTGGTTAGAGAATTTATTCTACTTTAAATATCAACTTGAATATTGCCAGATTCGGTACGTTCCTTTGCTATTTTCCTTGTCGTGTTGTGTGTGTACTTTCATGAAGAAATCCTTGAGCTCTCTGGTAAGCCGAGTTGCTCAACCGCTGTCCATCCAGCTGGTCGAGTGTGAGGTCGAAAGGCAAAGTCTGATGACTCTGTCCCCTCTTTGATCCTTCAATCCAGGATTCATTTTTGTCCGTACAGTTTGTGCTGACATGTTGTCAAGATTCTCGTCTCAAATGTGTATCATACATAATAGACTGGCCCGTCATGCCCTGTATACGGAGTACATAGCAACAAATAAATTTTTTATACATGCAAACTCGGAACCCTTTAGATAAACCACTAAAAACGTCCTATCCGACCCTTAATAAATTGCTCAGAAGACATCCTTTACGCCGTCTGCCTACAAAACGAATGAAATGGTTACCCGGTTTATTCTTGGACGGCCTGCTGGACAACCTGTTGTGTTGACAACTGCGCATCTCCTTCGGTGTCTTGTTTCGCCCGTTTCGGTTCCCGCTCGTCAGACTCGGCCGTAGAATCAGCCTTGCGTTTCTCCTTTTCCTTGTTGAACTCTGCACGACGACGAGCTTCCTTATCCTTTTCTTTGCGAAGCGCCTTGGACTCGAACTCGTGCCAATCACCGTCGATCTTCTCTAGCCTGAAAATCGTTGTGAGCATGCTGACATCTACGATAGTGTTTTGCAAAATGACTTACTCAATAGCTTGTTGAGGAAGAGGTTCCTCGCTGACAAAGTAAGGGTGCGCAAGTATCTGCTCCGTGGTAGGTCTCTTCGCGGGATCGTAGCGGAAAATTTGACCTACAAGGTCAAGAGCGCCCGGGCTTAGGACCTCGCGATATACATCCTCAAAGACCCTGTTCTTGCGTTCCGTCGGCCCCATCAATTCATACCACGGCATTTCAACAATGTCCGGCCAGTCCGCCCGGGTTGGCGTGCCTAGACAATTATACAGCTTGTCCAACTGGCTTATTTCACCTCCTTCACCGGGGAACACAGCCTTTTTCGTAAACATCTCAATGTACACGCACGCAGCACTCCAGATGTCAACCGAAGCGTCGTATCTGGTCTCGCCTAAAAGTAACTCTGGCGGTCGATACCAAATGGTGATCACACGGTTGGTGTAGTCAAGCTGGCGACTTTTGGAGAAGAAACGAGCGAGCCCAAAGTCAGCAAATTTCAGAAGTCCTCGGTTACTGATGAGGATGTTGGCAGCCTTGATATCACGATGTAAAATTCCTCGATGGTGAAGATAATTTAGGCCTTCAAACATCTGTTTGGCGAGGTCCTTTTTGTGTGCCGTTGTAAGTGTAAATGTCGGGTGGTTGATGAGGCCAGTCAAGTCATGAGACAGATACTCAAAGACCATGAAGCATTCGTTTCTTTCAACCATAACCTCAAGCAAGCTGACCACGTTATGGCTGCGTAGATGCTGAAGCAACTTAATCTCGCGTACAGCTGTGACGGGAAACCCGTCCCTTTCACCTTCCATTCGTATTCTTTTCAAGGCAACCTCCTGCTTTGTATATATATGAATAGCTTTGAAGACCTTTCCATATGTGCCGGCACCAATAACCGACTCGTTGCCAGGTTTTCGATAATAGACGGAGTCCGAACTGGCAAAGTCTTCGGGGAGTGTAGGGCGTGGTTTAACTCGAGTTTCTATCTTCTTCCGTTTCTCTGGTTCAGGTGACGGCCGTCGAGGTCGGTCACCGCCAAAATCTGGTCGTCTGTCCTTTTTCCTATCTTCAGGATGACCGAAGCGGCGACTATCTCTTCGAAAATCTGGTCGTCTGTCCTTTTTCCTATCTTCAGGATGACCGAAGCGGCGACTATCTCTTCGAAAATCACGTCCATCTCTAGGATCGCGGACGCCACGCGGGCCTCGAAAATCTCTCCGATCGTCTCTATCGCGATACCGATCTCTACCATGGTCGCGACCACGGTCCCGATCGCGGCGATCAAACCGTAAATCTGGTCTGAATTTGGGACTTGGTCCAGTGGGCGGCCTAGATCGAGGAGCTTCGGGGGCTCGAGGTGGTGGGCCACGAGCCTGCATTCTTTGGTCCAAGTCTGGGACTGGTTTAGGAACTGGCGCAGGTGTTGCTTTGGATTTGAAAGCAAAGCTAAACCTTCCTCCTTTGTTCTGTGAGTAATTCGTGCTCGGTTGGCGTCCTTCAGGCATCAAATTCTGAGATTCATTATTCTCCGACGCCTGCTGCGACCCTTGACCTTCTAATTGGGTATCTTTGTTTGAGAATCTCAGGTAGTTATCGCCTTCTTCCGTATCGCGTGACATTTTATCCCCAGGACCAGTAGGAGCGGGTGGAGGAGGACTCCGACCTAACTGTTGTCGGCGACCAAACGGTGCTCCTTTCGCTCGAAAATGATGCTCCCTCCCACTGTGCTTTTTCCTGCCTCTGTCTCGGTCTGACCCACGAGGTCTACTTCTTCCGTAACGTTCTCCGGCGTCACTAGCGGCTCTCCACTGATCTCTCAACACCGGGCTCCTACGGGATCCAGCCATGTAAGCTTCTGCAGCTGCACCTGGTTTGCCCAAAGGATAATAGAAGGAAAGACGTTGGCGATGGAGTAAAAAGCCAACGTCGAAAATGAGTGGATTGTCCTGCTAAGATAGAGCGCAGGATAAATAAAAGAAGCGTATTCTTCTCCAGTCAGGCGCGTTCACAGAAGTTGATTTAGTGCCTGCTTATGCGGAAGGTCTGTTTTTCCGAGTTTCGATGGGCGAAGGCGGGATAACCTGTCAAATTGGAAAAAAGACAACAGTGTCAAAGGAATGAAAAAGAAAAAGTGCTCTCAGGGGTATACGTACCTCAAAAGACCCAAGCTATGAATACGAGAAAGACAGAATTCTACTGCAGTTGAAGCTGATATTGACCAGAGGGTCGCCGGTCGGAAGCAATAATGAAAAAGGTGCCTTTTTTTCGCACAATCTTCCGGGCCTTCGGCGCGGCTCTACAACTGTGGCTCATGGCTCAAGGGCTACATTGGAGCCATTCAGGCAGCAAGCCGGGATTAATGCCGCCACCGATTCCTTGAAACGTGAAATGCTCAGAGTCAGGGTCCTTTGCCGGACGAAATCCTGCGATGGTTTGGCCATGTCTTGAGGTATTTCCGATGGTCTTTCATGGGCCTTCGGGCATTTCGGGCAGGCGTCTCTGCTTTCCACTTTCCTTCACTCTCAAATTGATTTTTTGTTGCCGGGACTGCTGTTGATCAGTGGCTGGCCAATTCTCCCAATAATGCTGATTTCTTCGCTTGTCCATCTGCTCTTGTCAATATGAGTGCCTTCTCTGCTTCCTTGGTGCGCCTCCCATTTGCGAGCAGCGAGAGTTGCGTGACCGTCCTGTCTGTCATCTTCCTCCGAGAATCCTTTCTGCTTCAACGCATAAATCTATCTACGGGGTGCAAATAACAGTGTTTGCATAAAGCGAAAGTGAACGACCTCCACCTGACGCGCTTCGTACAGAATCTCGGGATGTAGGACTTATTTCACGGGCTTGCCGCACTCTCCCGGTTTTGACAGCGCTTTGTCGTTGGTGCCCACAGCTTAGCGATCAAGGAGATAGAATACGTGAAGCTCGTGGGTTCAGCGACTCTGGAATGTAATAGAGCCAAAGCAGGTGGCACGCGTCCTTTCACTGAAGTGAAGGAACATCCGCGACATACGGCACTCAGTACATCCCTTTCAAGCGAGGAGAATGCGGCCCAGGCCACATTGAATCTGGCGACAATTTGTAATGTTTACTGAGAACAATCCACAGCCCCGGCCAAGTATAAGATGTCAACCGACAGCCGTTCTCGTAGCAGACGCACCCAAGGGAAGACCCATAAAGCCACTACCCATATCGCAAGCTCTATCACTTTGATTGACCAGCTAAATACCACCGCATTTGCCATTCATTTGAAACGCTGCGTCCAAAGGTAGCAACTAGACTGAGAGGAGCAGTGCGTACCTGGTAACTAGTACTTTCAAAGGGAAAGAAGTTACGGAAAATTGCGGTAGCCCGACGGCGTAGTAACAAGTCGTTTTGCAATGGTGTTACCCAAAAGGACTTTTCAAGTGTAGCTGACTTCGACAGTTGCTGCTTTGACAGGGAGTCTGAAATTCGAAGCAAAACAGCAATTCAGTTATCCAACACTTACCACAATCAAACACCAATATCCACGAAAATTACCATAGCGGGGAGAACGTGAGTGAAAGCAAATTCAGTCAATCGAAAAGAGAGCGATGCTGAAGGTATTACCTAGGCCACTCATAAGGCGTCGCGGGATTCGCCGAAGACGGCCAAGCAGACATCGTCCAGAAAAGTAGCCATACTGAGTGAAAGAGATAGAGCAGCAGAGCACTCGCTTGAACATGCGCCGTCATGCGGTGCGTCTGTCCGGCGTCGAGTCAGGTTGAGGACTTGAGGTTGCGGAACAAGTTAATCCTGGGCCGGGTTCTGGGCACGTGAGGCGGCAAGCGTAGCTTTAACCGGAAAATCTTAAGAGCGAGCCACTTGGAAAGCCATCCAGCGGCATTCGTCATGGGCTCATGGTTAAACTTGGAGCAAGTGCAGCAGCCATACCTACCGTCTGGAAAAGTCCTGGAATATCTCGCAAAGCTAGGGTGTCAAGAAATATGGAAGCGCTTTGCATTCGGCATTCTTGGGCCTATATTCCCATGTCGGGATGTCCAGAATCCGACTTGGTGGTCACCATACGGGGGAGTTAGCAGTACCAACCACTTTTGACCGGATTGGTCCCAACTGCTATTAGCTATGATGATTTCAAAACTAAGAGGGCTGGAAAACAAAGGTGACAGGCCTTGTCCATTTGAGCTCTAACCCTCAGATTCAGTAACTACGCTTGACAGTTCGAGCAGTTCACACGATATTTCAGTATTTGAACTTAGGAATTGATAAAGCCAGAGAGAAGGGATAGCGAAAACGAGATCGAATTTTGTCGCCTCTTATTTGACTCAAACGTCCACAAGCATTCGACTCTGCCAATCATATCTCTGATTACAATGCGCCATTGCGAACTCAACATACCATGAACGTGCTGGGGTCAAGTTTCTGACGACATAGTCGTTACCATGCAAGAACAGATCCACGTAATATCTCTGCATGTCGAGATTCCGTCGCACACCTTCTCTCAAGACAAGCGCATCCGGTCTTTGCAATATGCCAGCCCCGGGTCGTCTTGCATATCCCTCGAATTGAAGCATTCCGACGTCTTGCGGAGGAATACCAAAAAGCTGCAGGTTTGCTTCTTGAGGATGTGGGTTGTAGCGCCACCTGATGGTCTCCCTGAACCTCTCGAACGGGGTTTCCAACGCAGTACCGATGAGAACGTCTCTCAACAGGATGAAATTACGCTGAGCCATGATCAACCATCGCAGTCGTGACAATCGTTTGAACCTAGTTTGAAATACAAGATCGAGAGAGACAAAAAGGAAATATGCGAAGAATATGTCGACGTCCGGCCAAAGGCTTGTTCTGCGAATAGTCCAGAGCCGGCGCTCGTTGTCGCTCAGATCCATCATGAACCAGAGTTTCTTGATCACAGTTTCACAGCGGGGTGGAAGCGGTTTGCCTCTTTGCTCCATCAGTCTCATGATGTCTTTCGCTGTTTTCTCACGGAACTCTAGCATCATTAACCAATTGACTTTGGGGGCGAGACCACTCCATTCTGGCTTCAGCAGGTTCGGAACACAAAGCCTGCGGTAGCAACGGAAGGGGAAGATGAGAGATGACTCTGGAGCGATTTCAACAGCCTGAGCCATTACAAATTCCCTTGAATAAACGACCGCATATCGCATGAAATCCTTGGAAACCGTGTACAGATTCATGATGTCGCGACTGCTGAAATAACTCGCAATTAATCTGAATACATGCGGATAGTACATGAGAAGAGCGCTCAGTAAATTAAACCGGTCGGCGATTGGATTTGGTGCTTCAGCAACACGCTGAAATGGCCCAGGACGTGGGGGTGGCCCAGGACGTTGAAGGGGCACAGTTCGCCGTGGCAGCACATGCTGCTGAGGCGGCGTAAGATTCCTGGGTGACACGAGACTCCGGGGCTGCGCAAGTCGCCGAGACGGTACAGGATGCTGAATAGGCGCTGAGCGCTGAGGAAGCGCAGACGTTGTGTTATTGCCAACACGCGGACGTAAAGATTCTTCTGGACGTACGCGTTGGGCATCTCGAGGGCGACTAGGTCGTGTCTGGCTCAATGTCGATGGCGGTCTTGCTGCTGCCATGTTAGAGGTTTCAGGCATATTCAAGTGCCTGCCTTGCTCACTTGAAGATCTGCCGTGCGTGATCTGTCTGTTCTGCGCCTGCATGCTACGACTGTTTCCGGATACAACGTTTTGCTGGGAAGCCCTCTGTGCCTCAGAAACACGATCGTCTTCATGCACAGCCGCGGGTCGGACAGCTTCAGTTCTGGCTGACCTAGCGTCAGGCGGTGGGCGTTGAGAATTGCTCCTATGTTGAGCTTCCTGGTTACCAACTTGGGGAGATCCGACGGCTGGAGTGATATTCCTGTCGTTTGGGAGCGGACGAAGGACCCCGTTAAATTGTGCTGGCTGGATATGCGGCGCGACGACACTATCATTCGTGAATTGTATTATGGGAGGTGGCCGTGCATTCCGACCGGTTTGTTGATGTTGGTCTTTCATCAAGATCATTTTATCCGGTGGAATGCCGGCAATGAGTTGTTGTCGGATAAGGTATGCCTGCAGTCTCTGACGGGGTGTCATATTCAGCATTGCCGTGTCGTTATTGGCTTGAACTGGCTGTCCTTGGGGTGTAGGGTACGCTTGAGCCGCCGGAGCCTGTGCCGGAAGATTTCGAGCTGCCCTGGGACTTGTTTGAGAGTCATCTGGCGCATCGGCGCGTGCGCTGGGCAGAGCATCTTTTGGGACAGCATTATTATGGAAAGTCGCTCTTCCAGTCGTTTTCCTCGGCGTACCTATTCTCAAAGGCACAGCAACTCTATGGGGATTACTCTTAGCTATCCTGTCACTCGCTTGAGGAAGTCTTGGCATATTGACATGCGCTTTGGGCGCGGCAGCTGTCTGGGCATCAGCGTCAGCCATCTCACTATCTGTCTGAGGAACCATTGGCGCATCAGCGGGCGTGTCTCGCGTCACAGATCTCTGAGCATCATTCATAGCATGGTCAGACAACACGCGTCCCCGGGCAGTGATTTGCGGTTTAGGGCTAGGGCTAGAGTATCGCGCTCTGACCCTTCTGCCTTCTTGAGGATTTCCAAGCTCGTCGTTTTGCTTGCTTGGTGAAGCAGTTCCCTGGTCGCCAGGCTGGTCTGACGCTTCCATCTCGTCTCGAGAACGACGTACAGCGCCGTGGATGGACAGAAGCACCTCGGCCGCTTCAATGTCGTTCTCACGTGGATTGGACATACTGGACTTGCTATGCTAACCAGTCAGTGAGACGTTTGGTTGTTTTATTATCTGAATGAGTTCAGATAATGTATCTCATCATAGCGTGCAGATGTTGCAGTGAAGACAAGAACCAAACCACTATCACTCAGGAGAGGGAGAGAATGAATTGATTCACTCTCTAAGCACGTGTCAACAGAAATGACGTACCTTGTCTGGTTAAAGAGAATAGACACAGAAGTCCCTATCCCAGTTAACTAGAACTGCAGTTCAGTTTCAACTAAACAGGGATAGCAAGCCAGGCAATGCAGAAAGAAAACGGAGAAGCACGAAAGTTATCAAGATATGATCTGACTCTACAATATGTTCCCAGTGATCAAGAAGAAGAAGGTGATGATGATGATGATGATGAGAGGACGGAAGAAATAAATAGCCCGGAAGGTCTGAGAGAAGATGGAGTTCTCGTTCACTGACTGTTATTGTTAACAGGCTCTATTCACTGCATATAGAGTGCCATTGTCGAGTTCTTGGCGAGCCCGGGCACCCCGTCTCATTCRTTGGCCCKCCGATCCGTGCCCTAMGACTCGCYCGCGCGTTAGCGTGCGTTAGCGTCTGCCTTGCTCTCGATGATCAATCCCTGCTGCCCCTTCTTTGTTCTTCTTTGTTCAGTAGTCTGCCCTTTTTCCTTTTCACTTCACCTCACCCTTACCATTATTGCTTACCCTGTTCTTGCTTGCTGCTTCCTGGCTTACAGCGTACCTACCACGATTCTCCTGCTCCCGAGTATGCCGCCGTGTCTTCTCTTTGCCCGTACCGCATCTCTGATGTGCTGACCATTGTATTCTTCCAGTGTCCATCCGTTCCAAGTCGGAGTCGAAGTCGTTTCGCCGAGTCCGGAACGCTTGACTGTGTGCTGCCTGTGATACCTACTGCGCAAGATGTTGGTTGGAAGTAAGGACACGCGGAGGTAAAGTCACAATCGATACAGACTCAATCCATACTCGGTGTCTCACGCTCGCTAATCTTTCATCCGTAGTGCGCCTGCTGATCCGACTAACGTCCAAGGAACAATCCCAGAATAGCTGCTTGACCTGTCGACATCCGAAGGTAAGAAGTGCCGTTTCGTCCTATTCAGGTTCTCACACTTGCTGATATATGACTCTTAGCGCTTCTCTTGATCCGCTTGACGACGTTTACACGGGCGCACGGTTTCGTGCCAATTTTCAGGATCTTGCCAACTTGCCCCGAGAGCGGGCTTCCGTCCATGTCCATATGTCTGCCATCCTCTCTCAAATTCAATTTCGCACTCGACCCAAATAACTCCTCGAACCCTTTTATCACCCAGCAAACCGTTCTCAGTGTTCGAGTATTCAACCAATCCGTATCCGTGTATCGCAGTATGAGCTTGCCGGATTTCAGAGTTCGGGGAATGCTAAATTTGCGACTTGCTTGCATGCAGCCTGCAGCAAACGTCCTATGATACAGTCGTTCCTTGCCTGGCCCTTTTATTCTGGATCTCCATGGCCGCTCTTGCCGGTTAGTCTGTCTTGGCACGGTGGGTCGAGCGTCTCCGCTCCGATCTTCCGCCCTCTGTCTTCATGTCCCTTTGCATACTTCTACCCCTATACCTTTACACTTACCGCGTGTGTTTTCTACCAGTAACTGTCAATTCTAGCAGCGCGCTGTAGTCTCTTAGGCCGCCGCGAAGCGGCGGSCCCCCTCGTTAGTTAATTATTCTAGCTTGCACCAGCAGTAAGGTGATTCCAATCGCATCGTCGTGTCAATTCACTGAGTTCAAGTATTCCTAGTGGCAAGTTGGACTGACAAGACATCTGTTAGTATTATTATTCTCAACTTAGACAATTGATAGATGTCAACTGGTACTGAGTGAATTCTTCTCCTAGATGCCAGACCGGAGTTCAATCGATGGTAAGGATATACATCTGGTAGCTCTGTATCAATGTACCTGAGGTTGACTCTTAGGGTACATGTACATTGACAGGTTGTTCGCATGCCTACATGTACTGAACATTACGTGTAGGCGATTATTGCAATTTCGCCTTGGATATCAATGGTTAGGGCTGGTTATATGGCACTGCTGACTGCCGCCAGATATATGTAGCCTGGTACCTAAGTCGTGTGCTATGGATGTCAGACAGGAAGCCCAAAGCGAATATTTTATATTCAGCATGAAAAATCGTCATGCGAATTGATATCTATGTATCTATCATGTATTCTTGGTATGGTTGAACTATCCTTGAACTCCATAATATCGTAATGCCGTAACCAAAAACCTCCGTCCTCTAAGGACAGTATGTACGTGATGAGACGAGAACAGGACGTCTACACAGACTGTCCTTGTAGCAAAAAAACCTTAACTGAATGAAGCCATCCAACCATATCGGACGGACAAGAGAAAACACCAAACGCAAGAATCCTGTAACCTGTTGAAGGGTCATCCGTCACAACTCCGAAGCCATGGATTATGGTACATTGTTAAAAGAACAAACGATGAACGGCGACACGGAAAGACGAAGCAAAATGCATTCTATCGTCTGTTCAGGAGAGTCAAAAACTCCTCCCTCGTTTTTGCGCTAGACCGCATGCCTCCCAGCATGCAGCTGGTGGTCGTCGTGCTGCCGGTTTTCTGTACACCGCGCATGACCATGCAGAGATGCGACGATTCCATAACGACACCGACGCCTCTTGGTTTCAATACCTCTGATATTGCCAGGGCGACCTGTTTCGTCAGGCGCTCCTGGACTTGGAGTCTTCGAGAGAACATTTCTGCCAAGCGTGCAAGCTTAGACAAACCGAGGACGCGGCGGTCAGGAATGTACCCAATATGCATCTGATCAGTGATCCCGGTCAGTGGCAGAGTTCGTTCGAAGACAAAGGAAGCGTAAATATAAGACAAATCGGATATTCCTCACCTTTCCCATGAAAGGAACCATGTGGTGCTCACACATTGAGTACAACTCGATATCCTTTACGATAACAAGTTCGTCGTGATCCTCGTGGAAAACAGCCCCATTGACCAAATCTCTCACATTCTCCTCGTAGCCCTTCGTAAAGTAGAGCATAGCCTTTGCATATCGTCTAGGAGTTTCCCGAAGACCCTCTCTTTCCGGATCCTCCCCCATACATTCTAGGATGGTCTTCACGGCTCCGGATAGTTTCTCGGCTCGCTCTTCGGTCTGTTCAGGAGTAGACTCTAGCCGCTCTCTCGTACCAGGACCTAGAGAGAAACGAATATATTTTAGCTAAGGTACGAGTTGGGATATAGGTCAACGAGAGCACATACAGGGCCAGCTTAGCCCATCAAAATCGATAGGTGGATTTAAAGTGTACGGGCTTGCTGGTCGCCCTGGACTAACTGCCGCCGGGGGTGTCAAGGGACCGCCTTCGTCTCTAGGATCGCGGGGAGGATCACGCAACGACGGCCTGAAAAAGACATCCGTCAGTGACAAATCGACACCGTCGTATTTATAAAAAAATCAGTATACCTGGAATCTGTCGAGGCACGGACTGCACCGTTGGCAGTAGTGGTATCGCTGGTCGTGGACTGCGTAGCGGATTCTGGAGAGTCAAATTCAACAGGTTTTAGAGGAGTGAAAGAGGACCGGATGGAGGAATTGAGATTAGCGCGTTCGCTAGCGTCGCGAGCGCCGGTAGACACATGCAACGGAGAGCTACCATTGTACAAGTGAGAAGGAATAGCAGACTTGGGCTTTGGACCTTGCGGGGGTGGTGGGGATCCGGAGCCCATGATCGCACGACAGGATGGAGGGTGAACGGGGCGGTTAGGAATGGGAGATGGTCAGGGAAGATCAATATGTTAACGGAGTGGTTTTGAAAAAAAGTAGTGATTCAGACTCTACACATGAGGCCATGAGGAAGCGAAGTCGGCGCCGTATCATATACATAGATCGACGCGCAGATTCGGAGTTCCTTCACTTCTGCCAAAACGCAGTGAAAGGCGTCATTAAAACCGTTTGCGGGAGCTGCACGTGACCGTGCATAAGTTGCCCGGATTACGTTATTATGCATTTGCATAAGGAAGTGGCCAATCATCTCTTCCGTGGGAGTCGCCGGCACTTTGTCGGTTTGCCGTGCGTCAAGTCGCGCCGACATCCTCGCGTCCACGGTTGTCTTTGGCCCCTTAAGGAGAGCCCGGATGATTCGCCTTTCTTCGGGGAAACTAGGTTCTTCCTCGTCGGGAACGAAGACAACCAAGGACACGGAGATTTCCAGACGTCGCGACTCGCCAGTCGCCACAACCCTCAAGCGGCAAACCGACAGAACTCCGCATCGCACTGCCTGGTATCCTTCGCGCGCTTGAGCTTCACCTTCAATCATTGGAAAGATATTGGGTTGTACTGGCCGTCCCCCTTTCTTTTACTTTAAACCCATTTTGTCATTTTGGGTCCAAGCCAGATCTCTCTACAAACATGCCCACAAGCGCCTTCTACACGAGATCCCACTGCTTAACTCAAGCGCTGGCGAGAACTTATCTGCTTGCCCAAGCAAAGTTGGTGCAGGTCTCAGATGAATGAGACGGCTCAACTTGCCGAAGTAATGTACGAGATTGTCAAGACAAATGGTACCAGCAATGGTCCAAGACCAGACCCGCGCATGGTCCTATGACTTCAGCAAGCAATGAGACCAAGTACGATAACTCTTCCGATGATTGTCACTTTGTTGACTTCGATGATCATTGGTAGAACATTGCCACCATTGGTATTATTCTTGCTATCAGTCTAAAGATTCAAGTTCTTTGGAATTATTAGGGAACGTTGGACAATTTGTCACAACCCTTAGAAAAACAGAAGGGGAAATCCTGGTTTGGGTGTCACAAATTGACCCTGAGGAGGATCTCATAACAATAATGTACTACGGCTACAAAGGTTTGATCCTGTGTTCCAACTTCATAATCTGACGATCTCAGGAAGGATTTCTACCAAGCTCCTATTCAGCAAGTGAAGCTGGTACTCTCTGAGAAATCCTATCTTCTGAATCTTCTGTCAGTGTATACTCTTAGTGGACTCAGAACTGTTCTTATCGAAGCTCAACGGCAATTTGAGAAATGGATTAGAACGCCACGATGTGATGCAGCCGCTTCTATACGGCGCATGTCTTTGCGCGCACGTTTCCGCCTATTTGAAATCTTGCTCTGAGAATGTGCTACAGAGGTAGCTTGTTTGTTTCAACTGGACGTTAGAGCAGCGTCTATAGACATTCTAGCACCAGTGGCAAGACTTCGGTTGCTGTTGTTCTATCAGTTGCCCAAGAGATCAGAAGATTTTAAGATAATGGCAATTGCTTTCGTTTTGGACATACGGGTTGGTGCATCTCTTCCGCTTCTGGTGATCAGGCAAAGGATACCAGCATGTTTGTTTACTGGAAGGAGCCACTGGTGAGACCGTGAATTCTCAGATTTCAGATGATGGATCTCAAAAATGCGACCTTGAGTCAGATATCTTGGGATTTCAATCAGGCATGCACAAGACTCAAGACGAATATCAACCACAGCTATCATAGCATCGTTTCAATCCCTCTTGCGAACATCCACACGTATCCAACACCTGGTCGTTAATCACAATACCGAGCTGGGACTGACGTACCGCCCAAACACCCACGGCCAACTCGACAAAATGAAACTCTCATACGCCTGGCTGGCACTCGCGGCGATCGAAACCATAACCGCATCACCCATATGCCCAGCTCCCAACAACAACATCCTCCAACCAAGCACGACGTCACTATACTTCACCACCCCGGGCACAACCGAAAGCAACGTGAAATACGGCCTCGTCAGAAACATCATCCCCAACAAATCCGACATCACCACCCTAGTAACCTTCACAGTCCCCGACGACTGGGCCGGGAAGCAATGCACCCTATCCTTCGACACCAACATTGTGAGCTCATCGAGACGCACGATCGACGTGTTCAGCACCCTGAAGCCCATCGCTAAGTTGAACTATGGCAATCATCGCGATCAGTACGTCGGGAGGTTCGTTGTTAGGGATCGCGGGATTGATCATTGGGATATCGTTACTGATAAGGGGCCTGTGTTTTCTTGTCCGACTGGGCAGGTTGTTGGGTTTGAGTTTGTGGGGGTTTATAATACGGGGGAGCTTAGGTGGAGTGTTGGTGCGGGTTTGGGGCCTAGGATCGAGTTGTCGCGTTGAGGTTGTTGCTTTTGCTTGTAATCGTCGGTCCTTAACGGAAAGGACCGACGGTTACTGGGGATTGAAGGGCAACTAAATTGATAGCTCCAGCATTAGGGCGGATGAGTCATGACAGACCTGATGTGGGTTTACGATTCCTACGGAACAATAATTAGAATACAACTTCAGAACCAAAAGACAGAATGGACAATAAGTTGCTCGTTATATGCTATGCATGAAGTTTAACCCCAACTCCCATTCGCAAGTGAGGAATCGGAGGAATTAAGCAGTTAATTACAGACAGAAAGGTATCGAAGCCAACCCCCACATATCTTCTCGCGCCTAAATTTAGTCAAGATCATGCCTCCAACTCTTCAGTCGGGACGTCCTCCAAATCTTTGCCAACGATAGCATCAGAAACCTTCCAGACTTGCAGTAGGTTGTCTTCTGCTGCCGAACAAAGCACCCACGGGTCGCTCAGGTTCCAACTGAAGTCGGAAATCCGGTTGGTGTGACCACCGTGCATGAAGAGACTATACAGATTTCTAATTAGTACTGATACAAGGAGGAGTAGTAGATTCATGAATATGAACACGTACAGTTCAGGAGGCCCGTCCTGAGCATCTTCCGGAGTTTGCTCCTCACCAGCCCTGCTGAGGTCCCAGAAAATCATCTTGCGATCGTAGCTTGCGCTTGCCAGCACAGATTCCTCGAATGGATGCCACGAAATGGAGGTTACAGAGTCTGAGTGAGATTCAAGGGTGTGTAGCCGGGTCTTCAGGTTGCGGAGATCCCACAAGCCAATTGACTTGTCTGCTGAGCCAGTAGCAAGGACGGTCTCTGCCGCTGGGTTGAATGCAATGGCGTTTATAGCGTCGCGGTGCTGGCCCTCGGAAGAAGCGGCCGCGCGAGTGGTATCCGCCTCTCGCGTGTCGATAATCTGGAGTGTTATGTCATCGGACACCGTACCGACGAGAGAAGAGTGAAGCGGGTGGTATTGGACATCATTGACGATCGAGGAATGATGGGTGTAGGTCTTTGTCGGTTTGAGAGCTTTGTTGCCTTTTGTGTAAGTAGTCAAATCCCTGCATGTGTCCGTTAATGGCTTGAAAATTGCTTAATCGACAACCGTTTCCCTTATAGCTTTGCTTACCAGAGGCGGACCGTTTTGTCCTCGCTGCCAGTAACGAGGTGGCCTGCAGTATGCGGACTCCAGCTAAGCCCAAAGCCTTCCCGTGTGTGGCCAAGCAGCTCCATTTGAGGATTAACTGTTCCAGTGGGCAAACTTGGATGCTTCGAGCGGTCCCAAATCATCACCCTTCCATCTGTACACATAGTCGCGATTATATTTGGGTTTTGCGGCTGATACCGCGCCTTGTTGACTTCGCCCTTGTGGTCGATCTTCTGCACAATGTTGAACTTGATTTCCATGGGCGCCCGTTTGGAGCTGCCGCCGTAGCCCCCGACTTCTCCGCGTTCATCGTCGTAGTCATCGGGGTTAGGGGCAGTGGGATTAGGAAGTTGTACGTGAGCAACCTGCAGATAATTCTGAGCATCACTCGAAGTATGCGTGCCGAGCAATAAGCGATGAGTAGAATATGGTTTATCTGGAACCCTGCAGGGAAGTTAGTCTCTGTTTCGCAGGAGGATTGAGGGAACTGGGCACGTACTCCTGCTTGTCAGGAAGCCATTGGGTGGTCAGAGTCGGCCATTCTAATGCGGTGCTGAGGATCATATCATAGAGGAACGGCGCATTTTTCTTCCATGTCTTGTATTCTAGAGGGACAATTCAGCCATATGTGACAAGAAATCCCCGACTGTCATGCTCTAATACCTTCATTGATAACCTTTTCCTCAGTGCGCTCTTCCTCCTGCTCCTCCTGCTCTTCAACGAAACCTACAATGCGTTAGAAGAAGCTCATACGAAACAAACAAGAAGCAGGATTCCCACCAGGCTCGTCGTAATTATCCATGGCGTGCGCAGAATTTGAAAATCGTCAAATCAATGAATCAGAGAGTAGTCGTCAGCAAGGTTGACAGTTGCGAGAGAATTGGCGAGTTCGAATTATTCTTTTGCGCAGTTGAAGATGCCGGTACGCGACTCCTCCGAGCGCGTTAATGGGCGCTAAATACGCTAGTCTACATTAGGAAGGCAAGGCTTGGCATCGGAGTAACGTCGGACCGAAGCTAAAAGTGACTCCGCCGCCCAGTCCAAAAGCGTCCCTCTCCGTCCAGTCGTCTTCTGTTGCCCAACAACCACCTAACAACTACTACTACTGCCACTTCACATTCTCTCATTCAGGTTTCTGTTTATTGCTCTCTTTTCTGGTCGTATTTGTCGTCTAGCGATTTGAGGATTCCTCACTCGTTTTATTTGCATCGTCCAATTTCAGCGCTTATTATTTTTCCGCGTTGGACTTAACGACTACGATAACGACGAATCGCGCCACATAATAAATACCCTTTCCTTCGAAGTTCACAGTTACTTACGTTGACCTCTATTCATCATGGGTGTTCCGAAGTTCTTCCGCTGGCTGAGCGAGCGGTATCCCACGATCTCCATGCTTATTGAAGAGAACCGCATACCCGAGTTCGATTGTCTATACCTCGATATGAACGGTATTATTCACAATTGTACACATAAGGACACTGACTCTCCCACCTTCCGTTTGACGGAGGACAAGATGTTTATCGCTATATTCAACTATATCGAACATCTGTACGGCAAAATCAAACCGAAGAAGCTATTTTTCATGGCCGTTGACGGTGTGGCTCCGCGTGCGAAGATGAACCAACAACGTTCCCGACGATTTCGGACAGCACTGGATGCCGAGGTGCAGAAAGACAAGGCGATTCGGGAAGGGGTTGAAATGCCCAAAGAAGACCCGTTCGACAGCAACTGCATTACACCCGGCACAGAGTTTATGGCAAAGTTGACGCAACAATTAAAATATTTCGTCAATAAGAAAGTCTCCGAGGATAAGGACTGGCAAGGTGTTGATGTTGTCCTCTCTGGGCATGAGGTTCCGGGAGAGGGAGAACATAAGATCATGGAGTATATCCGACGCGCGAAAGCGCAGCCGGGTTATGATTCCAACGTTCGTCACTGCCTTTACGGCCTTGATGCGGACCTGGTTATGCTGGGCTTGCTCAGTCACGATCCCCATTTTTGTCTTCTCCGTGAGGAAGTGACATTCGGCCGACAGGTTCAGAAGAAACCAAAAGAGCTCGAGCATCAAAACTTCTACTTATTGCATCTTTGCTTGGTCAGGGAGTATTTGGAGTTGGAATTTCAAGAATTACGACAGGAAGGCGTTTTGGGATTTCCCTTCGACATGGAGCGCGTTATTGATGACTTTATTCTTATGGCTTTCTTCGTTGGAAACGACTTCTTACCAAATCTACCGAATTTGCATATTAATGAAGGCGCGTTGGCTTTGATGTTCAAGATCTACAAGGAGACTCTGCCGAAGATTGGTGGTTACATCAATGACCACGGCGTCGTTAATATGGAACGATTAGGCATACTTATTAACGCTATCAGCGACATCGAATATTATTTCTTCGAGGCCGAGTACTCAGATGCATCATGGCTTCGAGCCAAAAGAGACGGCAAAGCGGATGCTCCGGAGAAGGCCAAAGAGCTTACCATTACTCCCGCGCAGAAGGAAATTCTGAAAGACGTCAAGAAATACGTTACCAACCGACCAAGGACCGCTTCTGAGTTGAAACCTCTTGATTTATCACATACGCTACCGGCTGCAGATCGCAAGTTTGTAGAACAACTTGCTTATGATCTTCGATTACAGTGGGCTACTGTTTCTGATGAGGACGGGAACCGATTTATGAGGCTCCAAATACCCTCAGATGCAGATGAAGACGAGGATGAGGAAGACGAGGAGGCTTCGATGGCTGTCCGTCGTATCATCAGAAAGTATGAGAATGCCAAGATTCAGCAGGCTACACCTGAGGAATCGAAGGAAGAGGCAGAAAAGATATACCAAGCGAAATTCCGGGAGTGGAAGGACAAATATTACCAAACCAAATTTGGGTGGGGCCTTGATAATGAGGAAGAGATGAGGAAATTGACAGAGAACTATGTCCAGGGTTTACAATGGGTGTTGTTCTATTACTACAAGGGCATCGCGTCTTGGCCATGGTATTTTGGATACCACTACGCTCCTATGATTTCTGGTATGTTACAATATTGCGCATTTGATATTCTTCCCATCTCGCTTGCTATTGTTGCTGACATTTAATCCAGATGTGAACAAGGGTCTTGGTGCAGACACGAACTTTGAGCTCGGAAAGCCCTTCAGGCCATTCGAACAGCTTATGGGAGTTTTGCCTGATCGAAGCCAGAAGATTGTGCCTCCTGCGTATCGTGAATTGATGACATCGCAGGAGTCACCAATCATTGACTTTTATCCTCGCGATTTCGAGTTGGATATGAACGGAAAGAAGATGGAATGGGAAGCCGTGGTCAAAATCCCGTTCATTGAGGAAGAGCGTTTGCTGAGTGCCATCGCGACAAGGCGACACCTGTTAAGCCCCGAGGAAGTAGCACGCGATGATTTCGGGGTCAGTCTCAAGTTCACGTATGCGCCGGACGTGTCGTACATATATCCATCTTCACTTCCTGGTGTCTTCCCAGATATTCCGAACTGCCATTGCGTTGAAAACGTTTTCGACCTTCCTGTTATGGACGGCTTGGAACCTTACGCCGGGTTGATCGATGGCGTGCTGCTAGGAGAGTCGGCGCTCGCTGGTTTCCCCAGCTTAAAGACTCTGCCGCATTATGGTCAACTAGGCTTCCATGGAGTTACCGTTTTTCAACAGGAAAGTCGCAACGAAAGTATGGTTATTACCCTCTTGGATCCTGGAAGCCGGTCGAACATTGAGTTGGCAAAGAAGAAACTCTGTAAACGAGTGTACGTCGGATATCCGTGCTTGCAGGAGGCTCTTGTGGTCCGTGTCTCGGACGAGTTATTTGACTATGTGGTTCCTCGAGACGAGGAACATGTCCTACCCATCCCTCACACACCACCCCAAATCGAGCAATGGAAGAGGAAGTCGGATAAAATTGAGAACTACTACAGTAAAAGGCTCGGTGTCGTCATCGGTCCTGTGGACTCGATTGTACATGTACGACTGCTCAAAGGATTGATCAAGACCGAGGAAGGCGCCACACTTAAGGAATTCGCCGAAATACCAGGACAGGAAACCGACCACGCCCTTCAGCTGGTGGTTGATGAAGTGATCAACCCTGATCAGCGGTTTGTGGAACGAGAAGCCCTTCCCATTGAAGAAGAGTTTCCAGTAGAGTCGCGAGCGTTCTTCTTGGGCGATTTCAACTACGGAAGGCCAGTGCATATAAGTGGACACGAGAACGGCAGGGTGAACGGGATGATAGCTTCTGTGAAAGGACGAGAACCGGAGTTTGGAAGGGCACGTGCGAAGGAAGCGTCGACTCTCTGCCCTTATATGCCTTCTTATGCGATTGCGCGCGCCTTGGACCTCAATGCCTTGGTGCTAGCGAAGATAACTTCGTCTTTTTCTGTCGACGTCGGTGGACAACGTGTGAACCTCGGTCTCAACCTGAAGTTCGAGGCGAAGAAGCAAAAGGTTCTGGGATACTCCCGCCGTGGAGATTCTGGTTGGGAATTTAGCCAGAAAGCCGTTGACCTTATTACCGAGTATATGATGAAGTTCCCGGAGTTCTTCGCCGGTATTCAGCGAAATCCTCAGGGCGACCGCTACACTCCAACAGACTTTTATCCTGAAGAGATCGCAAATTTGAAAATTAAGGAGATTCAATCATGGTTAAAGGAGATTGAATCAAAGAGCTTCGAGAGAGTCCCACTTGACGCTGATCAACTAGACTCCGATGTCGTTAAACTGATAGAACAAGATGCGGACATCAACTCCCAAAACTCCGGACAAATACAGCCGAAGAAACTCAGGGGCGTTCCTCGAGCTGCATTACTCAAGCCTTCGGACGCTGAGCAACGGTTAGGAAACCAGAGATTTGCTCTGGGAGACCGCGTGGTTTACGCTCAGGACTCCGGCAAGGTGCCAATTGCCACACGGGGAACCGTGATTGGCCTCACTCGAACTGCACGGATAGTGTTGCTTGACGTTGTCTTCGACGCGTCGTTCATGAGCGGAACAACCCTTGGAGACAGATGTTCGCCATTTAGAGGACAGACCGTCCCGGCCTTCTCTGTTCTCAACGTCACCTATAGACAATTGATCACCAACTCCCGGGCAGCGGTAAACCACCAAGCGCAATTCCATCCGGTACCAATGACTGCCGCTGGTGGATACGGTGCTCCCATCGGCCCAGGTGGACGAGGTCAGCTGAGAAACGCGCCAGCTCCACCACCATTGAGGGGCTCATTCCGTGGTGCCGTCGCGCCCCAAGTCAACGGACGAGGCACATTCCCAGGTGCCCGCGGCAGCCGCGGTGGCTTGAACGGGGTACGCGGCGGCTTAAACGGAGTCCCGAGGGGGCCCAACGCCTTGCCCTTCCGGCCGCACGCAAACGTTGCACCGCATCAACGCAACAGCATACCGTACGGCAGAATCGACGATGACCCAGACAGCGGCGTTGTGCAGGATAATCTGTACTTCAAACCGAGGAATTATAACCAGGCTCCACCTCCGCAGAGCCTGGAGTGGCGCCCCAGTCGCGGTAGAGGCGGTTTCAGGGGTAATTTCAGAGGTTCCAGGGGTGGTGCTCCGGCTCCCATCCGTGGATCTGGAGATGGTTTCAGAGGTCGGGGTTCATTCCGTGGTCGGGGTGCTACTGCTGCTACTGCTCAACGGGGTGCTTGAATGCAATGAAAGATACTTTAGCTTGTGGGTATTGTTTTCACACAAGAATTCGTTGGTTGTTGATTTGTTTGATGTTTACGGACATGGAAAAGTCATTTCCTGCTCGTTTTCTAACGGTGTAAAATAAGGAGCTATGAATACCCATTTCGTAACTTCATCCAGGTTTGCTTGATTTCTTCTGTCTGGCTTCTGAGTACGGAGTATCTACGTAGGCATGGAGTATCAATGAAAGGAACGCGGCCCGAGATTGACTCCGCGCGGGTGACTCTAATCCAGTTGACCGGGTGAATGACTGTCACTGTCACTGTGTCACGCGGTTCTTCTACGCTGACGTCGTATGATACTACGACTATGTTTACTGTCGTTGAGTCGAGGGGGTTTGAGGGTGGTGAGGTTCTTCTGCGAATATTACTATCAGCCAACAAGGGCTAGGCCTACCGTAAGTACAGAGCGGGTGAGAGTTACCATTCCCAATTTTGAACCCGAAGTCTTTGCCATAAGTCCACGTTCAAATAATACATTCGGGAATCAAAGTAACAGTCATTATCTTTAATCTTTTCTCTAACCCCTCAGGTACATATATGATAATGATATCATCAAATAAAGATTGAACGCCATGACAAGATGCAAGGATTTAGGTATATATACAAGAAATGAAACGAACAAGAAAAATAAAGGAATTGCATCGTAAATCACTCGAAACCAATCCACTCACCCTCACCCTCTCCATCAGCATCACTCATCTGCTCATCATTCCCGTTAGCCGCGACGGCAGAATCAGCGTTAAAATCGAGAGACTTCGAAACACCGTTCGCACGTTTATTAGCGAGCACGGGTCTCGAAAGAAGGTAGGTCAGGGTATACGAGTTGCCGTCCGTGAGTTTCTTCAGGGATTCGTTAATGTCATCGATGGCGCGCTGCAAGGCACGAAGCTCCGGTGCAAAGTTGCCAGAGTTGTCCTTGATAAACCTGCCGTGACAACTCAAGAGAGACTGGATCCAGATGAGGTTGAATTCGAGATGGGGAGTTTCTTCGGCAGCATGCGCTACGAAGCGGAGAAGACGGGGGAGGTACACGGTAGGTACGGCGCGGACGACATGGGGAATGTCGGATGGGGGGATGCCTTCGTAGACGAAGCGGATGAGCTTGGACTCGTTAAGACGGAAGGCCATGATGAATGCTTTCAAGTAGGTTGCGTCGTCGTCGGTGCCGTGTTTTGCGGATTCAAGAGTGGCGAGGATGCTCGATGGGGTTATGGAGATGTCGAGGTCGAATGGGTCGAAGACGAACTCGGTGTCCAGGCTGTATACGAGGAGGCCCTCTGTGGAGGCTGCGCAGAAGGATCGTCCGGTTGGGGAGAAGGCGACGCATGATACTCGTACTTCGGGTCGTGTGGTGCGAGCGCCTGCGTCGCCGCGTTTTGCACCTGGTAGGGTGCGGTCGACGCGTTCTTCGTGGTCGGATGCTTCTCCCGTCTCGTCTATGAGGGCGCGAGGGCCGGCTTCTGTTAAGTCGCGGCTGTTGAGTATCTCCTGCGTTCCTTCTAGCGATGTGTTGACTGAGACCGTGAACTTCTTGACGAGAGAACCAGTTCCCACGTCGTATAAGCAGATGTACTTGCTGTTGCCTCCGGCCAGGATACAGCTACCGTCGGCGCTGTACGTTATTCGGTTAAAGGACTTTGTCCCAGCGGCATTCGCGGCCGTCTGACGATCGGATATTTTACGCCCACCTGAGACGTCATGACGTCCATCAACTCCACCTGTTTGCACCGCGTCCAAGACTGACCAGAAGGATAACTGGCCGTCTAGAGTTGACGCAGCAACTTGCTTTCCATCGGGCCGGAAAGCCACACTGAGAACGTCAGCCATGAGCAGCAAGGGCTCACTAGTTTGCGTCCTTCCGAAAATACTCCATACTCTAACGGTATGATCCCAACTACCACTGACAAGATGGTTTCCGTCAGCCGCGAATGCCAAAGACGAAACAGGCCCTTCGTGACCGGACAGCTGGTCTAGGAGCTGGCCTGTTTGAACCGACCATACATGAACATCGAACGAATCTGGCGAGCCGGCGCAAACAACTTCTCCGCTGGGATCGACGGCAAGAGAAGAGAATGCCAGTCGAGATGGAGCCGTGAAGGTTCGGAAGTTTCGATAACGAATCAAATCCCAAGCCCTCACGGAACCATCTAAGGACGCAGTGAACAAGACGTTTCCTTTCTTGGAGAATTCGCACGCGGTCACTCCGCTTGTATGTTCTGTGAATGTGACAATGCAAAAGCCGGATTTGACGTCCCAGACCTTGACTTTTCCGTCGTCAGATGCGGTGATAATCTTCTGACCGTCGGGGGAGTAAACGAGGGCGTTCATTGAGTCTAAGTGCCCCTGTTGCTTCAAGACGTAGGATTCTGACTGCCATTCCCAAACCAATAACTGGCCTAGTTTCGAGGAGCCGAAGGCCAGCCATTCGCCAGATTTATTTACTGTCACATAGTCGATGTTGCTCTGAGATATACTGCATTCACGTCAGTTTGGCTCGTTATATAATGGAAGTAAATAACTTTTGCATACCTCAGCATGTGGATCATGTTGAACTCTGGCAAATCGTATAGACCAAAAAGACCGTTAGAGAAACCGACAACCAAGAGATTCGAACTCGCATGGAAAGCCGTGCAGTTAACCTTGGCATCGTTCTGCATGAAGTAGTCCTTTTTCACAATCCTCCAACGAGCATCTGTGATGTCTTCCATAGAATCCGGGTCTTTCTTGGCCACGTATTCCCATCTAAAGAGAGCACCGTCTTGGCTTACAGTATAAATCTAGATATAAGTGTCAGTTATTGTTTTGGTTTCATGCTGACCAGGATACCACTTACGGATTCTTGATCAGCCGAGAAATATGCTGCCTTCACACTCTGCCTGTGTCCCGCCAAGGTTGTCGGTTCGAAACCTTCCTCCGGATCCAAACTCCATATCCGTGTCGTCAGGTCCTTGGACGCAGTGAGCAAGAAACGGGAATCACTGGACCACTCGACATGTTGAATAATATCAAAATGAGCGGCAAGATCGCGATGCAGAACAAACGGTGCAAACTCAATCTCTCCATTAACCTCGGTGCCCGGAGTTGACGGGGTTTGCCAAATCTGCAACCGCCTTCCTACGCCTACTGCAAAGTGTCGACCAGATGGAGAGAACGCGAGAGTGGAGATACGGGATTTGAAAGAGAAATGGTGCATAACAACTCTGCGGTGGAAGTTCGTCAGGATCGCGCGACCATTCTCGTCGACGGAGAGCAAGAGGTTTCCTTTGGGAGATAGATCGAGGCGGTCGATATTCGTTCGATGTGCGAAGGGTAGTGTGTAGGATGAATTACTGGACGTGAGAAGGAGGATTTCAGCATAATCCGTTCACCCGGTCAATGCCCACTGTCTCTCTGAAGACCCTTACTGTACGAGATCAAAAACCGAGACCCTGTTTCCTACAGGGGAGAGCAAGCAGGTGCCATCTGGAGTGAAGAGAAGGTTCCCTTTGCGATAGACCGTTCCCAGCAAATTGGAGAACTGCAAGCAGCAACATTAGTAAACGCGTTGAGAGGCAGCTACCGGGGACTATACACACCTTGAAGTCCGTCTTCATTGTCGCTGAGACGCTGCTGGAATCGACCGTTCTTCGACTGGAAAAACAAATCTTTCCCAGAACTTTTTTTGATGTCGAGAAAAAGCGACGGATCGGGCGATAAGATATTGTTCCGGGGCTATTCCCAACTGGGACTAGGGCGGTATGGTAATTGATACCGTTGATTACGATACAGCGTACAATACGGTTCTCCACAGCAAGTTCAGGGGAACGGGAAAGTCATCAACGCTCATTCACCTTCTTCTCCGTACAGCATTCGACGAGGGAAGCAGCTCTCAAGCTTTCTCTCTGCAGCGATTTTCTCGACTCAGTATTTCTTTGTCTGCTGCTCCTCTCTTCAATCTCCCAGTTCGCTGAACTCGAAGCTTGAGCGCTGTTCCTGTACTGGTTGATACAGCTCGACGTTTATTTGTTACAGGAAGGAGTCCTCGCAACCAACCAACCCCCTTTCGCATCATGTCTACGGAGTCTGCGTCGCCGATTGGCATTGCCAATGTAAGTTCTTGAGCTACAGGGAGCATATCGTTAGGAGTTGCCATGAATTGACGTTTTGTGTTTGAACAGCTTCCGAACCAGCGGTACGTATCCCTTGCCCAAAGGCTAATAGTACCAACCGTCGCCATACATCCGATTCAAGCTCCAATTCTAAACTAATGACTCTAGACACAAGATTGTCGCTAAGAGGGGCGCGGCTTTTACTATTATGGTTTGTTCAATGGCTCGCAAAGAAGGGAGTTGAGAGTGGATGCCCAGTCTGACGGTTCAACAGGTTGCTGGAGAGTCGGGATTGGGAAAGACCACTTTCATCAACACATTGTTCTCGACCACAATCAAGAACTATGCCGATCACAAGCGCCGCCACCAGAAACAGGTCGATCGTACCGTTGAGATTGAGATTACCAAGGCAGAGTTAGAGGAGAAGTTCTTCAAAGGTTCGTCGTCGTCGTCGTCTTAGGACTTAGGACATTAGGACTCTTGGCTAAGACAGTTATGATTCACTTAGTCCGTCTAACCGTCATTGATACCCCCGGCTTTGGAGACTATGTGAACAACCGCGACTCTTGGCAACCCGTAATCGAGTTCCTTGATGACCAGCACGAATCGTATATGCTTCAGGAGCAACAGCCCCGTCGTCAGGAGAAGATCGACATGCGCGTCCACACCTGCTTGTACTTTATTAGGCCTACAGGACACACGTTGAAGCCTCTTGATATTGAAGTCATGAAGCGTCTTTCGACGCGCGTCAATCTTATACCCGTCGTCGCCAAGGCCGATACCCTTAGTCCCGCTGACCTCGCCCGGTTTAAGCTACGAGTGAGTCAATCGAAGTATACATGCTCTTGCAATCATTTACTGATGGCCTTGCTAGATCCGTGCGGTTATCGAAGCCCAGGGTATCAAGATTTACACGCCGCCCGTTGAGGAAGACGATGAGCATGCTGCCGCACATGCCCGTGCTCTGTCAGCTGTCATGCCGTTCTCCGTGATTGGTTCCGAGAAGGACGTTAAGACGGCTGACAGCCGTGTCGTTAAGGGTCGCCAGTACGCCTGGGGTGTTGCGGAAGTTGAGAATGAGGACCACTGCGATTTCAAGAAACTCCGTTCGATTCTGATCCGCACGCATATGCTTGACCTCATCCATACGACGGAGGAGCAGCATTACGAAAACTACCGGGCACAACAGATGGAGACTAGGAAGTTCGGCGAGGCAAGACCGAGGAAGCTGGACAACCCCAAGTTCAAGGAAGAGGAGGAGAGTCTGCGCAAGCGGTTTACGGAACAAGTCAAAGCCGAGGAGCAGCGTTTCCGCAAGTGGGAACAGAAGCTTATCTCGGAGAGAGACCGCCTCAACAAGGACTTGGAGTCCACTCATGCAGCGTATGTTATGTTTATCTTGTTGGTAGAACGTGTTTGCTTAGGATTGCGCTGACCCCAAGACAGGATCAAACACATCGAGGGAGAAATCGACCATTTGCACGGGTCATCTTCTCGGAGCCATGGTCGTCGTTAAGGTACTTGGAGTTTGACCACTACGGAGTGGTGGTTCTGACAGGAGCGTTGGAAAAGGTGTGCGTATTTGTCTGGCTTTATTCATTCCTAATTCCCCCCAGTTGTCGGCAATGCTTGCGCCCGGCGATGGTTTTCTTTCTTCGTTCGTCTTCGTTGTTTTACCCCCTAATAAGTACTAGCGATTGCTGTTCAGGTAATACCTTATTCTCTGTAGAGAGTCAATACAGATTTAATATACAGTTCGATGCTATTGCGAAGTGGAAGTTCCGTAGCCGTTTTGGTGCTTGCTTAAATGCCTTATGCCTTAAATGCCAGAATGGACAATGACAGCCGAGGTGGATCTGATAACCCTCCCGAGGAACCCCTGGATTTCCTAAACGGGCAGACTCCACTCGGAAATCGAAGTCTTTAACGAAGTAAATAACGTCTAACGGAGCTGTATATGTACATACCTTATAGCACTGTACATATACTGATTATTGCCGCAAATGACTACGACGAAACAATTTCCCACAGACCTCATCCACACCCTCAAAACCCACAACGGTGAGCTAAGTCCAAGGTCAAGCGTCGCAACAACCACGATCAAGCTAACCCATGAACCGCAGGACCCATAAACACAGTAACCTTCTCCAGCTCCCCAGGCACATACCTCCTAACCGGCTCCTCAGACCGCAGCGTCCACCTGTCACGCGCGGTTCCGAATAACGCGTCGACCCAGGCACCTACACAGACAACATCACCGATCCAAAAATACGAAGCACACGGGTACTCAGTCCTGGACGTAGCAGTCGCGGGGGATAATTCACGATTCGCGAGCGTTGGAGGAGACCGGGCGGTGTTCCTGTGGGATGTCGAGCAGGGGACGACGGTGAGGCGATGGAGCGGTCATGGGGGAAGGATAGAAGCAGTTGAGTTTGGAGCTGTGGGAGATGGGGTTGTTGTTTCTGGTGAGATTGAGTCTATCTATCTATCTATCTACAGGATGTGACCTCTGTCAAAAAGAAAGAAAAGGACAATCATGATTACTGACGTTTGACACTCGCGAATTCTATTCTACATAGGCAGCTCAGACACAACCGTAAACATCTGGGACAGTCGATCCAACTCGCACAAACCCATCCAAACCCTCACTGAGGCCCGAGACACGGTCTCCTCGCTACACGTGCACATGCCGACATACAGCATCACGAGCGGCAGCTACGACGGCTGCGTCCGCACCTACGACATCCGCAAGGGCCAAACCAACGTCGACGTCCTAGCGCACCCGGTAACAAGCGTGCGATGCTCGACGGACGGCAACGCCCTCCTCGCGTCGACGCTAGACGGACGAATCCGCATGCTCGACCGGGCCGATGGGAGCTTGCTTAAGGCATTCGGAGGAGGTGGTGGTAGTGGTAGTGGTAGTGGTAATGGTGATGAAAAAGATTCCACCGGTACCGGGCCCAGACCTGCCGGCGCGACGACGCCTAGATACGTCAACAGTGAGATGAGGATCCGGTCGGTGTTTGCTAAGGGCGATGGAGTTGTGCTGAGTGGTGGCGAGTGCGAGAAGGGGTATTCGCAAGCGTCGGTGTTTGCGTGGGACGTTTTGAGTGGCGAGGTTGTTGGGAGGGTTGGAGCTGGCAATGGGGTGAGGGTGGTTGGTTGTGTTGGGTGGAATGAGAAGGGGGGTTGTTGGGCGGGAGGGTGTTCCGATGGTGGGTTGTTCTCTATCTCTCTCTCTCTCTCTTTTGGGGGAGTTGCACTGCATGCAGCTAATATCTTTGTGTCTTTTCAGGGAGTGTCAAGGTCTATGGGCCTGGCTGATACGGAGTACATACCCGAGTCTTTTTCGATTCGAGCTATCTCTCTGGCTCTACGGCTCTTGTCAAATATATCATACCTGCTTGATAGGTATCATACATACTATGCCGCCACTCGGACGCCTCTTGGCAGTAGCACAGACAACACAGTAGTGCACCGTGCTACTCTGAGAACTCAACCGCCAGCACAGGCCTTCAACAAAAGAAAAGTTTGAAACCGAGGTCGATCTCCCGTTGGTGGCATTCGTCACTGGCTTTTTACTCAAAACTGCAAGCTGCAGGTACTGGGGATTGCTGCTATTTAACAACTTATCATTGAGGGATGAATTAATCCTTATGATGCTTACTGCTATGATACAGTGCTACTGTTGTTAGTTTATAGTAACTTGCGCCTAACGCGGCGGTTCGGAGTTCCCACTCCACTAAACTACTGCAAGTGCTTTCTATATTTGACTTTGATATCCGATATCAATCATATATAGAGTTGCATAGGCAGAGATTGACATTGTGACAATTACATTTTTATCTCCATGAACCAAAGTTGCTGCCATTTGGTTACGACTGGAGTTTACTTAAGTAATTGCTGATAACTTTTATAGCAGTCAGATAGTAGGTAGTATAGTACAGTATCAAGTAGCATACATAGCTAAAGATTTTCCTTTTTCTCTAGTTGATCCCGGCGTGGCTTCTTTTGAATCTTTTCTCTAAAATTTCTCGCCGCGATTGACGCGATGCGGTTCGTCCCATTCTGACCCTTTATTTTTTCTTCTATTTTCTTCTTTATACATACGGTAGAACATCATATCATTCGGCTTGTTAATGGCGTGAAAAGGGGAAAGAGGCAAAACAAAAGGCGAAGGCGACATACAACGTATGTATTATTGCTGCAGTACAGTACATAACTACTACTATTTGTCCGACGAGGTCTATGATACATTTTTTGATAGGTACTGTACTAGGAAGGGCTTCTTTTCTTCTTTTTGGATTTGGTGTCATCATTTATTTACTCTGTACAGACAGAAGTATTATTGTACGTCTTTGCCTTTTTTTTTTTTTTTTTTTTTTTTTTTTGTGAGAAGTCCATTCCAAAACTTAAGCTCCTCCACAATTAGTTGACTGATCTGCGCTGACATGTCCTTGTCCTTCAACAGCCCTGGACGTCCAAGGTTCGAGGTTCAATCCTAATAAAAAGGACTCAAAAAAGCACCATCTCATTATTATAGCTCGGGACTTGAATATGGATCAATCCTTGTCGCTTTTTTCTGCTCAGGTCGAGTTTTTGGTGAGTCATTTATTTATTTTATTTTATATCTGATTGCTGCTATGCTATCGTATACTTAAGAATCCGTTACGGTACCCGTACCCGTTATCCGTCAACTCAATTATCCCATCCGATTTAGGGTTATGTTCTTCTCACCCTATATCAATCTACTTACTACCTACATACATATATCCATCCCCTACAACAATACCTATGTTGATTGATTGATTGATTGATTGATTGGTCTATATATACTCACCACTCACTACTCACCACGCCCTATCCTGACCGATATTGTTATTGACAATGCCCCTTGTCACTCAGGACGACCGGCTGGCCCTCGTGCACATCCCTCTAGACATATACCCATATTTCATCCAACCAATCCTCCAACTCATCTTCCACGAGGTGCCCCCGATCGACAAGCACGTCAACTATGATGCCAAAGCCCGGGCAGAAGCAGACGCAGACGGGGACGCGGACGCAGAATCAGAAGCAAAAGCCGAAGACGAGGCAGCCGCAGAAGCAGAAGCAGAAGCAGCGCAACCCGCCTTCCTGAACCTGTCCATCACCCCCGTTGAATGCTCGGTGACCTGTCCCAGGCATCTGGCGGATTTGTACTTCGCGCCGCTTGTGGAGCGGTTTGGGGCGCTGAGTTCGGAGTCTGGGGTGAATGTGTCCATTAGTAGGGATGACTATATTGCCATGCAGGTTTTTGGGGAGGGGCTTGATGCTGGGCAGCGGGTTTTGGAGTTGACTAGTCCGTTGGCTATGGCGGGGATGTAAGTGTGGTTTCTTTTTGTTGGTTGGCGTTGTTGTTGTTGTTGTTGTTGGAGGCCCGACTGACTGACCGGGGTTGTTAGATCCATATTCTTCATCTCGACTTATTTCTCCGATTACATCGTCGTCCCGCTTCACTCCAAGGCGCAAGTAATAACCGCACTGGAGAGTCGAGGCTTCCAATTCGAAACCTCCACCGACGCCTTCGTAAACGGCAGCCAACAACTCCCCGCCACCAACACTCGTCCCTCATCCTCAGCCTCAGCCTCAGCGCCAACCTCAACCTCCCCACCACCAACCCCGCCCCCATCAACCCTAACCGAACTCCAAACACGCACCTTCGACGCCCTCCGCCGCCACAAAATCGTCCCCTCCGTCGACAAATCCCTCCGCCTCGTCCAATGCGCCGCCCACCACCGCTACAGCACCGACGACTCCCCGCCCTCCACGTCTACCTCCATCCTCCGGCCCGCGCTCACCATGGCGCTCCTCGTGGACCGTCCGCGCTTCCTTTCACTAACGCTAACAGCCACCGACCCCGCCGCTTCGCTGCTGTTGGAGAAGAGGCTGTTGCCCCGGTTTTCGGAGCGGCCCGATTCTCCCCGCGCGTTTGGTGATGGTGGTGATGGTGATGGTGATGAGTCGAGTGTGTTGCTTGGTTCGAAGGAGGATGTTCTCGTGCCTATTACGCTTGATCTGCGCGGGCTGCCGCTTGAGGCTACCGGGATTGTTTGTGGGGTTGCCGGGCGGCTTGCTGCTGCTACTCACGGCGGCAGTGGTGGTGGCTTTGATTCCGGTTCTGAAGATTCATTCACGACTGCGAATCCGAATCTGACCCAAAACTCGAATTCGAATTCGAACGCCGATATGGAAAAATCAGTCCACTCGCTGGAATCCTTCAACTCGTATAGATTCCTCCAGAGCCGTGACCAGGTCCAGAACCAGGACCAGGACCGGGACCAGAACTCGTCATCGTCGTCAATCCACTCCAACCCCATATCCAACTCCAACTCCAACTCCAATTCCAATTCCCCCACCTCCTCCAACGACGACATCCGACTCTCCTCTTCATCGCACCACATCGAACCAGACCCCGATCGGTCGTCGCTGGATGCTGTCGAGATCAGTTTCCTTAGTACCGCCCGCGCTGGCACGGTTATTGTCGGTGAGCGCGAGCTCGAGAGGGCGGTTGATGCTTTGGATGCTGAGAGTCGGAGGGAGAGTGGGGTTGAGTAGGTTGAGTAACCTACCTATCTCTGTACCTAGTAGGTACGTCTGATTGTACTGGTTGTACTGGTTGTACATATGATTGTTCGTTTGTTGGTTGGCTTGGCTTATGTTCGGTTCGTTTTTCTCTTTTTCTCTCTTTTCTTTTTGGTTATGTTGATGAGGATGAGGATGTGGAGAAAAGTTTTTTGGTTGGTTGCTTGAGTTGTGTATATCAATGTATCTTGTATATAGGAATTGCCTGGTCGGTGTATCATAGTTAGCCTAATAGTTAATAATATTGAGGCACGATGTCAGTACTTGTACATACAGTACTTACAAGGTGGTTATTTCTCTGGTGTTCGTTGGTAGTTGTGCTGCAGTTGTCAACTTTAGCCACCCTGCCTGGAAATCTCAGCACACTCAATGTCAATTTGTATCTAGATATCCCGTAAGCATTGACCGGTCTTTCCTCAAGACTGGGATGAGACGACATCCGGAGAAAGACTTCTGAAGATAAATATGGATATGCAGAAGTTAGGGCAATTGACCATCCGGTGGACATATGATGCAGATGGAAAATTGGAAAATTGGAGCATGAATCTCAGAATATGTACAATTAGTATAGTAGTTCTACCATATCAGAGGAAAAAAAAAAAAGTAAACAGATCAATAACAAACCAGAACTTCCTACCATAAGACAGACAGACAAACAGACAGACAGGCCCATGATACCAACCGAGCGGCGAAGCCAAGTGAAGTATGTAAGTGTGTATGCTCACGACGGCACGGCATGGTATTCAAAAGGAGGCATACTCGTTGCATCAGCAACTTATTCATCATCGTTGACCCTCGCGCGTTTCGATCCACGGTCCTCTCGCTCGGCCTCCTGGATTCCGTAGCGCTTCTGTCCTGCTCCTCCTTTGGTGGCGTCGGCGATCATGCTGTCGATTCCAAAGGGGTCGGTCGTGTCCTTTTCGAATTGGACTGGTCCCTCGCGTTTCTGTGTAAAGTTAGGTTAGTTTTAAATCACTATAGGTGGGGGCATAGTTGTATAGAAGAAAAAGGAAAAAAGAACATACATCAGACTCGGCAGCACCCTTGAAGCCCTCCTTCGCTCGTCCCAGAACCTCGAAGCGATTCGTCTTTTGGATCTTGCTCATTTCCGCTTCTCCCGCTTCTTCGTCGTCTTCGTCGTCCGGTTGGGCCCGCGGGCGATAGATGCTGTTAATGGCGTCCTGCGCGGCAAACAACGGTTTATCGTACGGATTGTCCTCGTTGTACCCGGCGCTTAATCCACCGCCCTGGTTGAAAAGACGAGAATCGTACATGGATTCGGAACTCTGCGTTGGCTTGGCCAATCCCAGCGCTACCTTCTCGGAGATGTCGCGGTTCTGTTCCCGGGCCATTGCTTGGACTCGTCTCTCCGTGCCCATGCGAGATTGTCGGAGTTGTCGTTCGTTTTCCTGTCGTCGCTCGCGGCGGACTTCTTCACGTTCTCTGGCGGCTTCTTCTTCCGCGTCGGGTGTTGCTGAGCGTGACGAGTACGCAGAGGGACTGCGACTGACGCTGCGTGAGCGGGAACGCGCGACAGACTCGCGGCGGGTGGAGGTTCCGGCTCGTTCCTCCCGTGCTTTCTGTGCGAGCGAGCGCAGGTGTTCCTCTTTCTGGGACTTCTCCTTCTCCGCCAGCTTCTGCTGCATCTGTGCACGGAGTCTCACTTCCTCTCGGGCATGTCTGTCTGCTGTGAACAAGGCTTCGGCAAACTGGGCGAATTTGTCGTTAATCGTAACATCCTGCAGGCCTCTGCCATCGGCAGCCAAACGCTTATCCAACGGAATAGTATAACCCTTGGGATTCTTCCAGTTCGAAACGGGGGGCGGAATCCTCCAAGCCTCCTGGTCCTCCGCGGTAAGCTTCCTAGGCGGGGAATGCATAACAGGCGCAGGCGGCGAAGGCGGACCTCGGGGAATCTTCTTGTGCTTAAACTTCGGCGGCTCCATGGGATCCTGTTGTCTTTCCACGATCTTCATAATCCGATCATTCTTTCGGCTGGTATCCCCCATTTGATTCGACGGCGTGTAGCGGACGAATGTCGGCTCGTTCCTCTTCCCGCCCTTGACGTTCTTGGGCTTCTGCGCCATCACAGCGCCCGATACGAGGTTCGCTAATGCGTTCTTCGTCTTTTCCATCTGCGACGCTACCTCGTCCTCTGATGGTCGGTCGAGTGAGACTTCGCCCATGTCTACCCGTTGTCGGAGCGGGATTAGGTCTTTGAACGAGGCATGCACGATTCGGTCGTTGCTGTGGCCTCGTCGCGCGATCGCATCATATTTGACCTTGCCTTCGGCGTCGACTTGCACTGTCAGCGCGTTCGATGCAGTCGACGTGCCCTTTCGCCCCATATCAAGGGGATATTGAGCTACTAGAATCTCGGGAAACGCGCCACCGTCGCCAAAATCTTCGGGAGCTCGTGGTCGCCATCCTGTTCGGTTTCCATATGGTGGGGGTCCGGTTTTCTATAAAGACAAGTTAGCGTTAATAGACAAAGCCACAAATGTAGCATCGTAGAGGTAGAAGAATCTATCACTCACTCTTAAAACGACCTGAGTCTCATCGAGTTGGCCCGGTCCTAGGACCTTAGGACCTCGGGGCTGCGCATGCTGGGGAATCTCTTCCTCTTCACCGGTATATTTTGGTTTTGGGAGCGATTTGAAAAGGCCTTCTGCAACGGAGGTCATAATCGATGCCGTAAACTGTTCACAGGTGTCCGATGCCAAATGCTGGATGGATATTGGTCGTGATGTGATGGTTAGTTAAGTTTTGGGGCGATCGAATTTCGCGGTTGGCGCATTTGGTCAATCTTACTTTGTCCTTGTGGAGTTCTGCCGTCTCTGACCGCCCTCGCAACCTCTGTCGGACTCCAGACTCTCAACTTCACGCCTCCATCGATGCCATACCCATCGGGAAGGAGATTCAATAACATCTTAGGCTAAAGATATTCAGGCCTTCTGGAATCTGAGGGATTATTGCCAGAGAAAGCAGCATGCTCAGCACTTGCTCCTGTGGCTTTTCCATTTTGTCACAACACTTACACATATGATGATTCGGACAGCGCTACGGAGTACAAGCATTGATTCGTATGAATTAGCCCAATTTTGAATGGTACATGTATCAAATCGGATATTTTTAATGGCACGTCTATCTAGCTATCATCTCGTCTGGTCCAATTTTATGTATTGATTTGTGCACAAGCAGAAGACCGTCATCTGAAAGATCTCCGGAGTTTTGATGATATCCATGCAATACTTGCAATTGCAATAACAGTGCGGACTCGATGCTTGAGAGGAGAGGAGATAGGGGAGAGGAGAGAGTAATGTATGTAGGATATTGTCTCCGGGAGAGGATCGTATCCGTTAACGGCGAACACTAGCCAGTTGGTTCCCAGACCTGAGTATATGTTCAGCCATATGTATTTACTTGGACAGGAAGATGACCTGCCAATCCAGGGCTTTTCAAAAGCGTATCCCTTGCAAGGTCTTGCATAACAAGCATGTAAAAAGCGAAGATGTGAAGTGTCCACAGGCGCATTCGAAAGTGTACCTGGACAAGAGTTTCAGATAAGCGGAGCAGGAAACGAACTGCGTATATATACCAAGAAAGCACAGGTCACCACATTTCTCAACTTGGAAGCAAATGTGTACGCATAGGGCAAGCTATGCCTTCTGAATCATCGGCCTCCACGAAGTGTTCTCTCCCACCAAACCGATACCAAACCGATAAACGCTTGGGTAGAAGTGGCGCAGGGTCATAAAACCCGATGATATGAAACTAAGTGAACGTTAGCATGGTCCTCATACATTGCAACCAGGAATTGCGCTAACTCACTTTGACTGTCTCGCGTGGAATGACCAGCTGGCCACGGTCCACCAACGCGGCGACGGGGATCGTCACATCAATAATCTTCGACTCACTGCTGAGATGCCTCGTTTTCTTATTCGGAATATACCCATATTCCGCCTTTGTCACGACAAGACCCCCATGGGCGTCTTCCTTTGACTGTCGGCGCCGTACTTGTTCAGCCATGAGCTCAATAGTCTGCTGACTTTCCGCTTGCTTCTTCGGTATCAGTTTCTTCAGCTCTTTTCGTCGTTGCGCTATCGCCTGTCGACGTCTTCTTCGTTCTCTCGGGCGAAGGAGGCCGAACTCAACGGCGCAATACGCTGCCCAGGGAAGAGTTACTGCAAGGGCAGCAAGATCCGCGCTAACTGCGTCAAGAGGGCACAGTGCAATGGGGATCTTTATTCTCTGCCCGAGTCTTCTCCAGGATACGGTCATCACAAGCCCTCTTCCTCCCTCAATACCTACACCGAGACCCATGCGTGTGAATTCGCCGACCTGGCGAGTTCCTGAAACACTCCATGCCAGAGCCAAGTTGAGGCCAACTGTGGTTACGATCTCGAGTCGTACGGATCGCGAGCCACTGTCTTGTGGAGGGCGATAGTGACCTTCAGAGCTCCATTCCGAACGGACTAGCTCATCCGCTGGCTTTCCTGAGAAGATATTGCGCGAATAGTTAACGGATAGTGACCCACTTATCGGAGAAGCCTCGACTTGGCATTGGAAGACTTCTCGTGCTTCATTGGCTTCCCGCTTTTTGCGTTGAGTGTCTTGGGTCTCTTCATCCTCCTCGTCATCTTCGTCTTCGGGTTCAGCATTCCTAGATCTCTCGGGAAGTGAAAGGAACCCAATCTCGAAACTGCTTAACTGTTTGAGGAAGATCGGTTCCTGCTCTACGAAGGGCAAGGGAAGCGTGCCGCTTGACCACGAGCAAAACGCGATCTTCCTTGCGCTCAATGCTTTAGACATTTTCAGTCCAATCTGTGGCAACTGTTTCAGGATTGACCCAGTAAAAGTCGTACTGAGGTTAACATTGAACGGAGTCGTCCTAGGAAATGGAGTGATGGCTTTCGCAAAGTTCATTGCCAGTGTTGGTTGAGGTAAAAGCAGGGCACTAGCAGAAACACCTGTGTCGTTTAGGTACGAGAAGGGACGTCTACTCATTAGCCCCTTTTTGCTCGCCATGTCTCTGAGGACATAGTTGACGTTGGCTCCCAAGGTGAGACTTCTTGCAATCAAGCCGGTCGACAGAGGAATCTATTGCTCTAATCAGCATTTATAGACAAGCCAGCGCAAGCAAAGCGTCCGGTGGTAAGTAGATAGGCTTACCTCTTGTATTTCTTGAGAACCATCTTCCTTTGGAATGATGATGTCTTGTACTTGCTGCTGCAACTGCCCCGAGATGCCTGCGTTAATCAGCATCTCCACGCCGTCGCTTTGGTCCTCCCTGGCAGAACCACTCTCTGCTTGATTTTCCTCGGTCTTTTCGTCCTCTCGGCCAGCCAAACTCGGCAAAGGAGGAACTGGTGCTTTGAAACTGCAACTGACGGCATAGTCGGATAAATCCAGGGTGGGAATATACAAATATACATTTTCATCCTCGTCGATTGAAATCATGTCGGAAGCATCTACTCCAATAGTGAGAGAGCCCTGTTGTACACAACATCGAAATTAGCAAATTGGCCTTGGGTAATAACAATGAAATGGAATGTATCGTAGAATAAGGATCAACGACAATAAGAGTCAATGAGCGACTACGTACTCTACTCTGGACCAAGCTATCCACAACCTTCCTTTCCCTGGCTTTCATTGTCCCCAGGAACCAGCGACGGAACTCCTCAGGTGACATTGTCTTGACACCCAGTTCCTGACGCTCTGCATCCCCTCGACGACCCATAAGGCCTCCATGGGACCATTCTTGCCGCACCCCTTCCGCGCCTAGGAGATTGTATACCGTCCGCTTCTGCGGATCAATAAGTGTCTCGTACGCATCACGGATCCTAGTAAACTGTTTCTCGGCAGGTTCTCGTAGATGCGCAGGTTGCTTGTCCGGATGAAAGCTAAGCGTCAGAATTCGATACGCGGATCGAATCTCAGCGTCTTTTGGAGGGGGATCTCGACTCAATCCCAACAACCCATAGTAATCGGCCTCGTCGTCATCACTCGGATAGTTCATCAATCGGTTATACTCGGCATCAATACTTTCGTTGCCGTCGATGTCTGGACTTCCTTCGTACTGCTTCGAGTCTTGCGAGTGGCCGTTTGTAATGGTTTCGGTTTTTTCCTCGCGGTCTGTTGTGGTGGTCAGACCGCTTCCGGGGCCGTCTTCATCGTTCTGCGGAGTTGGCGGCATTGGTCAAGCTCTCCTGTGCTGTGCTGTGTCACTTTGCTATGAGTGGGATTGTTATAAATAGGCCATCTTCTCTTCTTTCGTCTAGTTTGCTGCTTGTGGCTCTATTCTGTGTTTGCTGGTGGGAAATAAATGAAGTTGAGTCTGCGCAGCAGCTCGCTTTTATTATTCCTCCGTAGTCCGTACGTACCGCGCACATTTTTTTCCCTGGAGATGACGTCGGCATCGTCTCCGGAGTTGACCAGTTGGTTTCAACGGTTATTTTCGACCTTTTGGCTCTTTATTTAGCATCATCACCATCAATGCTTGGTATCATGAATATGCTTGGTCAAGATAACACACGACAAACGACCATCCATGGTGTATCCATGCAAAGTTGTGATCTAAGATTAAACTCCGTCAGACAACTGTTCTCTGACTTGGAATGCATCAACATCCGAGGCTAAAAACCAACATGGTTCCCCCGCAGGGGCGGACAATCTCTCGAAGGATTAGATCCTGAATCTCCTTGTATCCTGACTACATATTCGTGCATTTGTCATTGGGAAATATCAACGGTCAATTGTTTTACTGCTACTGTATACATGCCATGGATGGTGATGCGGCAACAGACACAGGAGGCTCTGCGGTGCCGGTCTTCAAGATAGATCTTTCTCTCCCTCCCGCTGAACGATATGTCGAGTTAGCCAAACGCTACAAAGGCCAGGCGCGGTCCCTAACTCGGCTCTTCGACGAACTGGTAGTTGCCATCAACCCTCGTATCTCGTTGAAGTTCGTCCACTTCATGGCCCGCCTCTTCTTGCGAAGGCTCTACACGAGCGAGGAAACAGAAGAGATCCGTGGGATCAGCCGGATAACTGGGATCGCCATGTACTTGCTCGTTTCATTCAACGTGCTACTTGACTCATTAATGGGATGCACGAGTGGCGGCGTAAAAGTGAAACGAGGAGAGCAGGCAAAAATGCTACACTTTCGCACGCTTGATTGGGGAATGGACCCGCTTCGGAGCCTGGTCGTTCAGCTGGAGTATGTCAGAAGCCCAGAGATGGACAGGGTCTTGGCCACCAGTGTTACCTACGTTGGTTACGTAGGTATCTTAACCGGCGTGGCAAAGAACCTAAGCGTATCTCTGAATTTTCGACCCGTTCATGACCCGCGCAACAACATACCGTATTGTTTCAACAACCTACTTGTCCTTCTAGGATTGCGACAGTCAATCTCGTCGCTTCTTCGGCAATGCATATTATCTGCTCCACACCAGAAAGCGGCTTCCCGTCGCAATTCTCAGAAAGATATCTCGGTCACACAACATGAGCTTTTGCGAGATGTTGTTGCTAGGATTCCTCGAACGCGCACAACAGCAGCGTATCTGGTTTTCAGCGACGGATCTTCGACGATTACGATGGAAAAGGATTACAGAAGCGCAGTCGTGCAAGCGTCCTCGTCCTTCATCGTCGTCACGAACCACGACCAACAACCAGAATCCTCGTCCACCGAGTCTGTTGCGGAGAATCAAAGGCACAGGCGTACAGGTCTCGGACTCATCGAATCAGAATTGCAAAGCCTCGCAGACGTCATCGAAGACAGCAATGAAAGACGTGATTGCATGCAAGCTAAATGGGACCACAAGATTCGCCAGGCAAGACGTGTCAGCAGACAAGAATATAACCGCAGGCAAAAAGCAGAGCAACAATCTGTTCCTGTGAGAAGAAAAAGTGCATCAGCTGGAACCAAGAGAGAAAGCGACGGCAGACAGGAACCCCAACGATCAGATAATTCGGGGGTTGAAACAGACGTCTTCATACTCGGAGAGGAAGATATCTTTGCCAGTCAGAGAGAGGTGATCCAATGGCTTTCGGAGTATCCAATTGTAAATGAGACGACGCATTACGCTGCCATCATGGATCCGTTAGAGGGCAAGGTTGTATGGTTGCGGCGATACATAGAGCCGCGCCTGGGAGATGAAAACTAGGCTAAACGGCTATAAACAAACCTGAATGCAAGAAACTTCAACGCCGTACGAGTATGTGAAAAGGAATTGTACTCCGTAGTCAAACTGAAAATGCATTGAGGTCTTGTTACGGAGTACGAGGAATCTGGGGTTGACTTGGGGTTACCCGAAACGGAAAGAAGGGCTTAGGGTTTGTCACACCCACCAACCGTACCGCCTAAGCGAGAAAATCCACAGCAACACCCTCTGCGATCTTCGACCTCAAACCTTGAAGCGTCGACAACGACCAGCACATCCCGTCGACAACAATGGCGTCCCGTCCTACCGTCACCATTGCCACGGCCGAGGGGAAGCCTAGCGGGGCTTCTCACCCCCTTCCCACCGTGTTCACTGCGCCCATCCGTCTTGATGTTGTCCAGTATGCGCGTGACAAATCGATAAAGAAGATCTCTTTAATGGCGAAACTGACGGTTGCTGTAGGCAGGTTCATACCGGCATGGCCAAGAACAAGAGGCAGCCTTATGCCGTGAGCGAGAAGGCTGGTGAACAGACGTCCGCTGAGTCCTGGGGTACCGGTATGTCTGAGAAATTCTACGAGGGAAATCTAGATCGGGTAAATTTTTCGGGCGATGAAAAATTCGGTGCTAATAAGATTGGCGTCCCTCAGGTCGTGCCGTCGCTCGTATCCCTCGTGTGTCTGGTGGTGGTACTCACCGTGCTGGTCAGGCTGCTTTCGGTAACATGTGCCGCTCTGGCCGTATGTTCGCTCCTACCAAGGTCTGGAGAAGATGGCACCAGAAGATCAACATCAACCAGAAGTACGAATATTCTTTTCTGAGATGGCAGTGAAGGGAATCTGACAGTTTACAATCGTTTAGGCGCTTCGCTACTGCTTCCGCTCTGGCTGCTACCTCCGTTCCCTCCCTCCTTTTCGCCCGTGGTCACCGTATCAGTCACGTTCCGGAGGTCCCTCTGGTCGTTGACTCGAAGACCTTCCAGGGAGGTGCTCTCACCAAGACCAAGGCTGCTATCAAGCTCCTCCAGGCCCTTGGTGCTGGCGAAGAGCTCGTCAAGGTGCAGAAGTCGAAGAAGATGCGCGCTGGTAAGGGTAAGATGAGGGACCGCCGTTTCCGCCAGCGCCGTGGTCCTCTTGTTATCTACAACCCTGAGGTCGATGGCAAGGAGCTTATCCGCGCATTCCGCAACATCCCTGGTGTTGAGACGGTCTCCGTGTACGCTCTCAACCTCCTCCTCCTCGCCCCTGGTGGCCACCTTGGTCGCTTCATCGTCTGGTCTTCCGCCGCCTTCAAGGCCCTCGATGAGCTCTACGGAACCACCACTACCCCCTCCGCTCTCAAGAAGGACTTCCTCCTGCCGTCTAGCCAGGTTACCAACGCAGACGTTACCCGTCTGATTAACTCTTCTGAAATCCAGTCGGTTGTGAACGCACCCAAGGGTGAAGCCCGCACCAAGCGCCCTGTCACTCAGAAGAAGAACCCTCTCCGCAACAAGCAGATCATGCTTAAGCTCAACCCTTACGCTAGTGCTTTCTCTAAGGAGAAGCTCGGCCAGAAGGGTGTTGAGCACGGCAAGCCTCAGCGTGCCTCGGAGAGCTTCGTCAACACTTTGCATGAGGATTAAGGGTCTTTCTGGGGGTTTCTTTTCTTTTTTGATGTGTTTTATCCGGTTTTAAAAGGTAGTAAATGAATTAACTGCTTATACAATACCCATTTCGTTTATGTGGATTCCTTACGATTCAACGATACTAAGCCCATTCTGAATTGGTCGGCGTCAACGTGTAGAAATTGAAAGGTTGCGATTCGAATCTCAAGCCGTAGGCTTGGCTACATGGTTTAAGTAGCCGAGCACTGGACCTTAGCAGCCAGTTTTGAGGCTTCGGGAGGCCATGATCAGAAACTATCCTTGTCTCTGACCCACCGATCCAATTCATCGATCAGATAAACACTTGTCAACCGTAACTGACTTCCATCACAAAACCAGCTCGTGTAGCCCTATCGTCCTCCAAGAGCCATGAAGCAGTCCTCCCGACCGCCCGGTCGTTCTCGTCCGTGAATTCTGGGACTTGCCCTCCCTCCTGCGCCCCTTCCTCCTCCTCATCGAGCCCCGAAATACGGCTTCCTTCGCCACTGACAGTCTTCCCAAAGCCGTACCTTGGAGAGGGCCGTTCCATTTTGTCTTGACGTTGTACGCCACATTCTTCATTATATGCCATAGACAGATCTCCAGTGCAATTGGCTCTGTGTAGACAAAACTGAATGCGACACGGAAGGCTGTCTCGTAGTCGCTGATATATACGAAGGGGGCCTCCACCCTTTCCGTTTGACCAAGATTCCAAAGCTGCTTAAGGGCCCATTGGTAGGATTCCGCCGTTTCGTCCCTCAACAGGGCCCAGGCCGTGCACATTGAAACTGGTATGCAGCCCCGTGATCCCAGTGAGCTGCAACAAGGACATGTTGAACCTATCTGTTTTGGTATGTGTTATCAGCAAGAAGAACCTCCAAGTTTTGTCGCCAAAAGTCGATGCAGCTCCCGTAAGTCCAGAAGACGTATCATACTCCAACACCCCGTTTTCCGCATTGTTGGCAAAGCGCGGAAGCACTCTGGCATAGCTCTCGTATGAATTGCTGTGTTGGCGTCCTACCCTCGAACGCTTGAGACTGAAGATATATACCGTGCTAACTGCGAATCACAGCGCAGATGTCGTTGGCACTCAGTTTTTGGTATTGCGCTGAGCGATAGGATCTTGGCCACTACGTCCTGGGATCGTTCTGAGCGCCGCACGGCCGGAAGGTGATTATTGGGGGCGAGGCAACCGTGCTTGTGAGTGTCCTCTCTCAGAACTACCACCCAAAAACCGGTGTTTTTGTAATACCTGACGTTAGGGTTAGCAATACAGAGTACCGTAACTACCATTGCTCAACGTCTCGTGGTCACCGAACATAGGCACTCCAAGGACAGTCAGTGCGACGGCGTCTTGTGTCTCTCGCGAAGTTGTAATAATACGGTAACCAATGCGTAAATGACCGTAAGATGCGAACAACGCGTTACAGTAAGACTAACCGAAAATGGTAAGATTAATCTAAGGGACGTCAAACTAAAGATTCCCAAGACCGGAAGGTTGATAATTACCGAACCGAAAGCCGCTAACTTCGGCCGAAGCGGGAATTTCTCGCATAGGCTCCAACCCTAATAATGAAGATCCCGGTAGAAGTCTCCGGGCGGTTGACAGAAATAATGGCTTTTTTCTTTCCTTCTTTTTTTCTTTTCTTTTCTTCTCTTTTTTTTTTTTTCCCTTAATTTCAATGCTGAAGCTACTTAGCACTGACTGAATTTATGTACCTAAATAGTACTAGCCAACTGGTGTTAGTAAATGTTTATATGTAATCCTTTCCCGCATCGTCTCATCCTCTCCGACTCAGGCTGAGTAAATCCTCGACTTTCGATTCACTCAATCCGAAAGCGGGCTTTTATTTAATTTGGACGTTGACGTTTATTTACTCTTTTCGGTTTTCACCACACGCTACTCTCTCTACAAATTACGTGGGAGGGTTGGTGTTATGGAGTGGACTTCTTGATATTGTCAATATCCGAAAAGTCACAGTCTCATCTGTCTTCCCTTTCTTCTTCACTTGTTTATCTCAACACCCGATCAGTAGTATAGGACTTCTGAGAACCGTCTCGCGCTCGGGGAAGACAAGAAAAGGTAGAGCCAACCGCCTTAACCTCTTTGGCACGTGTTGTCACTCATCTATCTCCTATGGAGGGTTCATAGTAACATCTGACTTAGGAATATCTTCGACGGACTTTATGTCCACTACCACGAGTCTCTCCCATCGCCTCTATCTGAAACTCCTCTCTCATTAACTCCAAGATCGCAACAATGCCGAGCCGCTGTGCAGGTTTGTTTGGGCATATGTTACCTGCCTTTGATCGCTCCATGCTCGACAGTCGTCCCGACAGTCAACCGTCTTCATCCAAGCTACCGGCGTCATCAACTAACCCTCCTTACCAACTTCCGCCACCTCGCGCGTCACCTGCTCTTCTGCCCCTCGGAACAGATCCATTCCTATCCCAGCATATACCTTCGAAGAGAAGCGGTTACCCTGTTGAACTCCCTTCGAACCACACCAAACCACCACCGCCGCTCGGAAACGAACCACTTCCTTCTGTCAGTCAGCTTTTGACCGACACATCTCCGTCTCCAATAGACGCTGCCCATTGTCCGCCTCCAGTTGTAGGGACATCGTCTCCGAGTCACGATTCGTCTGCTCTAAATCCGTCCCATCACTATGAATACGGCCTAAGTCATCAGTTGTCTTCCCAGTCCTTCGGTTTGGATGTCTCGAATTCGCCTCCGGCATTTCGCTCCCTGCGCCAGGAGGAAAATTTACCCCCGATATCGCACGTGGCTTTCCAAAATCCGGAGAATGAACGGAGGCGATCTTCTGCTGCGAGTATGGCCCTGCCCCCCCAGCCATTGCAACACCATCATGTACATTATCCCTCTTCCGAATTTCACGACCTGCGCCAGCCGCGACCCGAGTTCGTTACTTTAAATCGTCTCGGGAACCCGCCAACGCCTTCTAGTCATCCGCCAACATTTCCTGAACAACCGCCAAAGCATCCAATTCGTCCTCATGTGGTTGATGAGCAATACGTCGAGGGTGAAGGGCTCTGTTACATATACGCTGATGGTTCTCATTGTCCCAAGTCCATCGACGGCATACCGGTTAATGCAAACTGGGGTATCACAAAGGCTGGGAAGCCGAGAAAGCGGTTAGCTCAGGCATGCTTGACCTGCAGGGAAAAGAAAATAAAGTGCCAGCCAAACTTGCCTAAATGTGAACAATGCCAGAAATCCGGGAGGCAATGCAGATTCGAGAATGCGTAAGTGTGCAAGAACAGTCAGATACCTCGTTATATCTTTTTCTTTTCTTTAGTCGGAGCTTGCTAACAATTTTTTTGGAGACCTCGAGGAAACCGTGCGTCTTGCAAAGCATCCCATATAGCTCCTCATACCCACACCAAGGACAGACACTCTTCCTGCTCACATAGCAATTCGTGTCCCCCCACCCCCTTATACTCTTTGACTAAAGCTTCAAACAGTTCGACCTCACTCCCAGGCACCAGCAGTAGCCCATCACCAGTTCTTAGAGCTCCGCATGAGTCGTCAACTCTTGGTAACATGCTCCATAATAAACTGGACGCAGAACTGGAATGCAAGACGAGAACGTCGAATAAAGTTCCCAGACTCAATGGCGACTTTATAGAGAGTGCTGCAGGTGTTTCTGAGCCTAACGCATGTCCAGATTACTCCGAACTGCTCATGGAAGCGAAAGACATTGATCCGGGCGATCCGCTTGCCAGTGATTGGAACACGGACCCATACGAAGCGGATCCAGAGTCGACGAACCATTATATCGAGAACTACTTCACCCATATAAACGATGCATTATATTATGTGTTCCCACGGGCTCGGTTCTTCTTGTGGGTGAGGTCATGCCGAACAAAGTCACTCGTTGACAAGATGCTTCTCTACTCGATGATGACCCTGGGATCCGTGTTCTCTGATCGTCCTGCTAAAATGACGGCGTTGAAGCGGTATTCGCGGACCGCCCAGTATGCCGCCGAACATAGCCAGCACATTTTTACTCTGCAGCTCGCCCAGACCCGTATCATTATGAGTCTTTGGTACTATGCGATAGGGGCGTTGGTCAAGGCTTGGGATTCAATAGGTGCGGCTGTGCGGACCGTCTGTGGACTGCGTTACAACGTCGAGTTGGGTGGAGTCACTGCAGGCCAGACGGAGGAATGCGAGTATGGGCTGCATCCTCAAGCGTTAATCGAATGCAGACGTCGAACCTTCTGGACAGCGTTTTTGATAGAGGTAGATTCCTTTTCCTCGTTTGTTATCGAGCATGCAAGCTAACGAAAGTTCAGCGTCTCTCAAGTCTCTATTCGCCGTCTTCAACGTTCATCCCGTCTCAGACGGCTCTGCTGAGACTTCCGTGCCGGGAGGAGATTTACGAAGCGCAAGAATACGGGACAGCGCCGTACTTCCATGATTATCTCAACCAGACGCCGTCTTCTGCAGAGGAAGGTCTTTCGGGACTCAGCTCGATGGCTTTTCTGATCGGAATCGTGTCACTTTGGAGTGAAGTATCACAGCACGTCTTCTACTCACCGCATATTCCGGCAGAGGCATACAGCCAGCAATTCAAGGAATTCCACGCAAGCATCGTTCGACGCACGGAAGAATGGGCGATGGAGTTACCGGCTTATTTGACTTTCACGCCACAGAATTTGGAAAGGAGCATCCGCTCGCGAAAAGCGGACGCTCTTGTTACGATCCATCTCCTGTACCACCTGACCCTGATGAAATTAAACAGACATGTGCGCTATCAGAATATTCCGTCCGGAACAGTTGACCAGTACATCCACAACGCCCGACTACATGCCATTGAAATCCTCCACATCTGTATCACTCTACATCAATATTATCCCGCTCCGAAACAACAACAACAACGACAATCTCCAGCCTTGTCGCGCTTCCAACTACCGGCCATTAGTACCTCCACTACTACATCCGAAAAAAATCCTACAGAACCGACTACGCCCCTCCTAAACCCTTTCCTAGCCTACGTCATCCTCGCCGTAACCGACGTCCTCAGCGCGGCAGGCCTAACCTCCACTCTACCAGACACCATCACTCTCCTCACCGCCGGCCTGGAAACAGTCCGCACCCTAACCCACCACTGGACCAGCACCATCCTCCTAGCCTCGCTAATCGAAAACCGCATCGACTCCCTCCGCGAATGCCTAGCTCTCGTCCACTACGACAACCCCCACCCTCTCAACTCTAGTCATAACAACAACAACAACAACAACAGCAACAGCAATAACGATAATAATGATAATAGCAACAGCAGCAGCAGCGGTAGAAAAAACTCCACTGCCACCACAGGCTCTACCTCGGAATTATCACCCCCTTCGAAACTCGGCTTCGTCTTCGTCAAAATGCCCCTGCATACTCGCGTGCGCGTCGGCTCGTCTACCCGGCAGCCTACCGGTGCGATTAACCAGGATCTGCTGTATGGCGGATTACCCCGGGATCGGCTCTTGAAGGCTCTTGGGCTGGATGTTGTGGGTGAGTTGGCGATGGCGGATTGTGTTGTTTGTGTTGGGGATCGGGAGTAGTGGATTGTGTGGTCCTTTTATTATTATTATTATAATTATTATTATTGGTGTTGGGTGGTGGTGGTTGCTTGTCTGTTTGTATCTGTGTGTTCGTGTTCGTGTTTGTGCTGGTGGATGGTGTTGTATTGTGCTGTGAGGTGTTTCGTCATGTGCGTGGTGTTCACTGTTACTGACTGGTCGGTGTTTGTTGGCTGGTTTGTTCTTGTTTGTTGCATTGGATTGATTATAAGCATGGGCTGTTTGGACTTGGGCTGTGTTGGTTGGCTGGCTGGCTGGCTGGCTGGTGGGTGGGTGGTTGGTGGTAAGGTAAGGACCTGGCTGGACTGGATGTTTGCGTGCATACTCTGTACCGTAGGCTACCTACGGTGTATCATACCTACCTGTGCCTGTCACCATTGTTGGGCAGGTGTACTGTACATACATACATGTACATACATTTCATCTCTGCTACATACATACATGCATATCTGGCGCATTCATCATTCAATTGGCATATGTATGCATTGATGATTCAAAATCTAGCTTGTATGTACGGAGCAAGCAGTTGACATTGATATCCTGGACTGGAGACTTGCATACTTACGAATCATGATCCCTATCAATGATACATACTGCGAAAGAAAAAAAGAAGAGGCTTGTCCAGCATTATTGAACCAATAAATCAATGTACAATTGTACATACCGAGAGACCAATTCTATTGATTGTATCATATGCAGCCTTCATAGGTAAATGATAGGTAGGCATGTAGAGTATGATACACACGTATGTAGCCCACATGCACTTTTTCTCATCAAGGACCGTAACCATAACTCGTTGATTGTCATTGCTATCATATGCATATGCAGACAGAACAGACATGGAACACACCGTAACCGTAAGTAAAGTAAACCTCGCTGATCTCATCCGAACCAGTCGGAATGGAATGGGAAAGAGAACACAAAACAAAACAAAAACAAAAAGGTGTGATAAGACAACCAGCTAGAGGCAAAAAAAAAAAGGGGAAAGAAAGGAGAGAATGAATGAAAGAAAGAATGCGACCCCCTAGCTAGATGAGAGAATGTAAAGGAAGAGAAAGAAAGAAGAGAAAGGAAGTACGCGACACGACATGACATGGCATGACACGACAGGCAGAACCCGGAAGGAAGGAAAGGACCCGAAGGAAAGAAAGCGAGAAGAGAAAGAAAGAAAGAAGAAAAACCACCGTAAGACTACGACTGATGCACCTCGTGGTGGAACATCCTTCTTCGGTGTTGACGCATGGCGGAAGTAAGATTGCGAGCCTTCAAGTTAGAGGAAGACGGCGACGGCTCAGGCTCAGGCTCGATCTTGAGTTCCTTGGACTGGCCAGCGTTGCACCTGGTGCCGGATGCCAGCTGCTGAGGCTTCGTCCACTTACCACTGGCGCAGCGCTGGAAGGACGAGCCGGCGATGCAGTTCCAGTCGCCTTCGGTGTCGCACTTTGCTTCACCGCVGVCGCCGCCGCTGCCGCCRCCGGAAGAGCCGCCGGAGGTGGGGGTGCTGCTTGCGCCGGATCCTTGGCTGGTTGTCGGAGAAGCACCACCGCCGGCAGCGGGKGACGAGGAAGCCGCAGCGTTGCCGTTGCCGTTGCCGTTGCCACCACCGCCAGAGGTTTGCGTGGAGCCGGATCCGCCAGAAGTAGCAGAGGCGCCGCCGCCGGTCGTCACGCCGGTGGGAGAGGAACCGCCGGCGTTGGGCTTGATGCCCTCGCCCTGGAATGTGGGTTTACCGTGGCAGGCGGGCTGGCCTTCGGGAGCGAGCTGCTGGGGCTTACCAAGACGGTCGACGTACTTGCCGGGGTTAGGGAAGCGAACATCCTTGGACTCCGGGGTGGTGCAGCCGTTGACGTTGGCGACGAACATCGGGGGGAACTCGGCGCCGTCACGCTTCTCGACATTATTACCACTACTGCTCTCCTCACCTTCGCCTTCGCCTTCGTTGGCGTCGTCGTCACGCTTGCCGGAACCGCCGGTGACGGTGATGGGAGCGCAGTTCATGTACATTTCGCGGTTTCCGATACGGTTGAACCAGGTCCAGGCAAGGGTGTAGTCGCCGGGCTTGATGCCTTCGGGGATGGTGTAGTTGAACTTGTAGGGATCCAAGCTGTTCGGGCCGCCCTGCAAGTTGCCGGTGGTATCGGCGGGGCAGCCGCCTTCGTAGGACTTGATGACCATCCACTTGGTGTCCTTCTTGGGCTCCTTCTCGGTGGTCAGGCTGAGCTGGCAGGAACCACCGCCGTGGGTAGCACTGCCCTTGAAGGTTAACTGCTGGGGAGCGCCGATGGGCATGATATTCTTGGATTTAGGAGGGTTGAATACGCCGGGGCGGAGCTTGCAGGGGAAGTCACTTCCGTCCGCGGCCAAAGGCGAGTTGGTCAGACTGTCTTCCCCGTAGGGGTGTGGGGTGTGCATGATCATGTGGGCGTCAACCAGCGAAGCAGCCAAGCTGACGGCAGTAACAAAACCAGACTTGAAAAACATCGTGATGGGCGTGGTAACGAGTCAAATTCGACAGTTCTTTTTCTTCTTAAAGGAGAGTTGATAATGAATTTCTGATTGTACCAGACAGATCAGAAGCAGTAGAGATTGTGGATAACGATTGCTATTCCTGAGTAGAGGTTAGCATAGGGTATATCGCATAGCATGAAATTGTCATAAGTAGAAGCAAATAAAGAACAAGTCCAAGTATAATATGCTTTTATAGTCGACCCAAAAATAGCAGCAAAGACAAGAGGAATTAGGGCCACAAAGACCGCAACACAAGGAAACAAGTGAACAATACCTTTGACGTGTCGGAGAAGTCACAAAGACCTTTTTGAAGACACACAAAGACTCAATAAAAGGATTGACAACAGGAGCTAGCCTGTAAGGAGAGAAGGACGACACTGTCGAACCGAAACGAAACGAAAAAGAAAAAAACAACAATAGAAGAAGGATTGGATGCGAAACCAGCGTGAGTGAAGAAAAGAAGAAGAAGAAGAAAAAGAGCCGAAGAGAAGAGAAGATATAAATATGCAGTGCAAGTCTCCTGTTGTCACCTCCTCCTGGCAAGAAAGACTCACGAACCCGGCTTCATCGCTCTGTCTCGGGCGCTTCAATGTTGATTGGACGGGCTGCGTTGGTTCTGATACAGACAGCGTCCAGTGCATTTTCCAATTCCAATAACGACGCCCAAACCCGGGTGGACTCTGACAGACAGACCCTCGTCGCACCATCTCTGCTGATCCATTCGGCCAATTCACCCTAGTTTCAGACTTGTTCCTGTCCACTGTGTGGCGTCGGTTCCTGACTGCAGTCTGCAGTTGGCGCCGGAATGCTTAGCGGTTGCGCTGAATCGCTTCTGCGGATTATGATTTGCGTGTTCTGTCTCAAGTTACAATGTACAGCTCTGTATGCGAAAGAAAGGCATTGTTCACTGGGGCCTGCCGGGCACTGGTCTGCCACTGCCACTGCGGACTCGGACAAAGTCATTTGTTGTTCTCTTTTTCATCTGATTCTGATCTGATGGTCTGGAATTCAATGGGAATGCTTATGGCTATGCCCCAGCCTATCCATTTGATTCGCCTGAATTTTGGGTCGTATGTACGGAGTATGTATGATTGTAGAATTTTCGCTTACTGCGCTGCTGGTTGGCTGTTGTGTTTGGTTACCGCTGCGTCCGCGGCGACGCGCCAACAATATTGCTGTAGTAGCTGTGTGTGGGTGCATTGGCACGGTGCATTTGCATCTGTACAGTACGATGTAATCGTCCGAATCAGGTCTTTTTCTTTCCGACCTCCTTGCCGAATTGTACATATATCAATCAAAATTCAACATTGTGTTGATTGTCCAGCCTTTTAGGGTTCAATAAATCTCGGCTAACAACTGACATTTGAAGTGCAACCAGCGACTTCAAATGAGTTCGTGTTTGATTCACGGAGAAAGAATGAAGATCCGGCAGTGCAGTTCATCAGCTGGAGTTCACCCACTGCCTCCTCATCGGCTCCATATCCCCTGTCCCCTAACTTACCCACTGTTTCAGACTTCCAGTGCATGCCAATTGTACGCTGTACCGTGGTTCCAGCAGCAGACTTTATTACAGTACCGTACGAACAGGGTGTTCAGGTTCAGGTTCAGCATGTCGCTTATCGTTTCCCCACGGAGGTTAGGATGGGACTCCGAGGAGGGAGGGACCTTATTTTCTGAAACACGACTTGCCACTCACTCCGAGAACACCCTTCGCTTTGGTGCTTCAAGTTTCCAAGCAGTCGGGTACAGTTTGCGGGTTTTTCTTGTCTTGTCTCGTCCTGTCTTGTCTTGGGCATGTGGTAGAACAGAGTCAATTTACGGAGCATATTCCGTATCTCATCGGGTTCTTCTTCTTAAGCTGGAGTAGGTAGCCACTGCTGCGGTACAGGCTGCGGGATTCTATTTACGCTGTCCTATCGACCGGCACATTCCCAACCCACCCTTTTTCAAGCGCTGAATGGTATAGGCTACAGCATGTGTGAGTGGCCAGACCCAAACGCCGGCCGCCGGCATGCTGGTCGGAGACTTCACCTCAGCCATCCATCCATCCATCCATCAGGTCGCGACCTTTCTCCTCCTTCTCCGTGCAGTCCAGGCACTTAGAAGCCGAGCATCAATGATCACTCCGTAGACTCTAAACCCCAATTCGAGCATGACATAACCGTATATAGCAATTGCAAAACAGCAGTATCAGTGATAAATCAATCACTTCTTCCCCTTCTTCTTCCCCTTCTCGTTATTATTAGCTGCTGCTTCTTCTCTGTTGAATCCACCCTTAACCAAAGCATCCCGCCCCACGGCATTGATGATACGGAACCGATCTGGTCCAAGCTTGATGCCGCCATACCACCGCGTGACCACCACAACCACATTCCACACGTCCATCAACTGCATCAGGTGCAGTAGTCGTCCGCCCGCTGCTGTTTCTCCGTCGTCGTCGCAGTCTTGATATGTTGATTCTCCTGCTGCTGCGAGAGCTGCACCAGCCGTCTCATTATTCTTCCGGTTACCCGCACCACCGCCACTGCCGTCCGTAGATGCGGTTGGCCGCTGCTGCTGCTGCTGCTTCTTTTGTCGAATGCGCCATGCGCTTATATTGTGCGTCGCCGCAGCCACCTTCTTTTCCGTTGATAGGAGGTAGTCAATGAACGCCTGCGCCTGCTCAGGGCTCGTAACATGCGCGGCTCGTCCGACAAACACCGATTTCTTCTCCGTCACTACTTCCGATAGTATCCAATCAGGCGGAGAGTCAAGACCAAACGTATCCCGTAATGATAGAGTTGCGAAATCCAATTGCTCCGTGGGGTCATTCGAATGTGAACCTGATCGCCGTGTCGATGCTGCTGCTGCTGCTGCTGTTCCTGTTCCTGTTCCTGTCGCTATCGACTCCCCTCTCTCTCCATTCTCATTCTCCCTCTTTACATCATCTTCACCCCTCCCAATCCTCAACTCCTCAAATACCTCCGCCGCCTCACTAATCACCTCAAACAAACAAACCCACCCGGGCTGATGTATCCTCCCAACTATCTCATGGAGCACGTCCACCGCTACCTTCCCCTCGCCCCGCGACGACGTCGACGCCGTCTTGACCACCCTCGGCGGCGTCTCGGGGTACGTCGCGTCGAAGCCGACTACGAAGGATAGATTCGGGTGGTTTGGGATTTGGATTGTTGCGAGTGTGTTTGGGGTTGCGGGGCTGCCGAGGTCTAGTGTTGTTGGTGTTGTTGTTGTGGTTGTAGAATTGGAGGTGGGATTGGGATTGGGATTGGATGTGGATGTGGTTGTGGGGGTTTTGGTGGTGGCAGTGACGATGGCAGTGTCGGGCCCGAAAATGGCGTTTATGGCGGCGATTTCGTCGGCTAGTTCGGTGTTTTCTAGAGCTAGTGAGCCTAGGATTGTGCACTGGGAGTTTTCTTGGTCGGTCATTATTTTGAGACGATTGACCGGAACTGTACGGTTTCGTAGGAAGTCGTGTGGTTGAGGTGAGGTTATGGGAGATTGAGGATACGGCCTGGGGTTGCTAAAAATGAGAATAGCATTGGAATGTACACATTTCTCAACTGAAATAGTAGTATGTACAAGTAGAGTAGAATAATAGAAGTACAAAATAACCAAAGCGAACTCCGATGTTTTCTTTCTGAAGATATCCGGAAAAGCCCCACTTCTTTTATCACGTGCCTTTTATCTCCTTATCTTATCGCATCTTATCAAGATCAAGATCAAGATCGATCAATCAAACTTTCCTCTCCCAACGTCAACAACAATAACAATGGATCTTTGTAGCCGCAACAAACAATGCACCCTTACTCTTAGTCTTAAAGAAAAGAACTCTTCCTTACAAAGCTACCCTTCTCGAAAACCACAATGACCGAAAATACAACCACAAACACGCCCACCCGAACAGCCCCAACCTTCCCCATCCCACCCCGAACCGTCATCAGCGTCGAACACCCCGGCATCGTCCAGAACGTCGACAAAGCAATCCAAACGCTTGGTGGTGATAAAGGCATAACTAGGGTATGTATGCTTATTCCTTTTTTTCTATCTATTACCTCCCTCACCCCCTCACCCCTCTCCCTACGGTACTCAGCCAAGAGCCCAAGTTTGCATAATTCTCAATGCTAACTAACCGAAAACAAAACGAAGATCCTAAACCCCCCACACCCCGAAACCCCCGCAACCCTAACCCTCCGCCCCGACGATGTGATGTCAAGACCCATGCAGTCCACGAGCACGGGGACCACGAATGCGCTGCTGAGGATCACCGTGCCGAAGTGGACGGGGAGGAAGAGGAAGAGGGGGTCTGGGGGGTCGTTTGTGGAGGCGGAGGCGGAGGCTGCTTCGGGGAGGGGAGTAGTGGACGGGACGGCTCAAGGACTCAGGCGGAGGAATGCGCGGGGTGTGGTGCGCGCGTTGAGGGATAATGTTGGGCGGTATCGGGTTGAGGGGGTTGGGAGGGTTGAGAGGACGCATGTTTTTCGGGGTGAGTTCGGTTTTGTTTTTGGTTTTAGTTTTGGTTTTCTACGTCCATGGCCGCGTTGGGCTGGCTGGGTTGGTTGAATTGCTGCTAATTGGAATGAA
>HG983342.1:425131-481809 GCA_900006255.1 Xeromyces bisporus
CCTCGCCAGCTTCGGAAGCASMARACACACCTACCCCCGCTCCGAACAAGCACTCCACCACGACCACGCTCTCCGCCAGAACCAAAACACCCACATCTTCACCGGCCACCTCCCACTCCCTCGAGACGGCCGRATCTGGATGCTCTGCGAYATTGCCGATCCCCAACTCACCCGCCTCCTCTTCCCACCGCCCACATCCCCGCGCGCCTCGACCCTGCTCAGCGAAACCTGCGACATCTACTCCGACGGGTGGTACGGGACGGGCACGCTGGGAATCGTGCGCACCGTAATGCGCCTGAAAATCCACTCCATGATCGAAGGGCGCGAGCCGGCTTGGCAGGATTTYGAGAAGGTGCTGGAGTTGCCGGATCGGCCGGCTCCCGGGGATGTGCAGTTGCGCGGGTTTTCGCTGGATCCGCGCGTGGCTCGGTCGGAGGAGTTGAAGGTTGCGCTTGAGGTGAGGACGACTATTAAGGGGTCGACTAATTGGAGGGCTGTTATTTCGGCGAATTCGGCGAGGGAGGATGTGAGGAAGAGGAGGGAGAGGGAGAGGGAGAAGGCGAAGAGGAGAAAGATGGAATGGCTTGAACGGGTTGAGGGTGGTGGTGGTGGTGGGAAGCAGAGTCAGTCAGGTGCTAGGGAGGGAGAACGAGGCCCTGATGAGGTTGGTGAAGAAGGTGAAGGTGAAGGTGAGGGTGAAAATGAAGCTGAAGCCGAGGTGGGAGCCGAGGAGGAAGAGGAAGAAGAAGGGGAGGAAGAAGAGCTGCAACGTGCGGAGATCATGGAGGCCCAAGCAGCAGCAGCGGTTGCTGTGAGGGAACAGGTTGAGGCTAATGCTGAGGAGAGAGGTGGTGGTGACGACGAGGAAGCAGATATAGCCAACACCAGTCCTCCACCGGAGGAGGAAGCTGGCTAGGTATTGAATACCGGTTTCGATACCAAAATAACCATATTAAAAAACCCGATACAACACTAACAGAACACGAACTTGCTGGGTAGTAAAAAGGCTAGAAACACGGCAATATCAAGAACTGAGGTTGGTCGAGTCCAGACGGGGTGATATCGAATGAATGCATATGCTCGTCCAAATGATGGATGGAACCAACAGGAAAGAAACAACCAAAGCCGAGCATGCTGTTAACAATGACAGTCTATGATGCCGCAGCATAAGGATGCACAATAATAAGCGAATGAACAATCAGCGCAAAGAGAGAGAGAGCATGAGCGCTGCCCAGCAACAAAGTAGAATCCAACATCAATGAGCGCCAAAAAAGACGGAAACAACCCTAATGATATTGCCCAACTCCAACCCCAAGCAAACTCCAAGGAACCAAGAGACGGGTATCCATAATGAACCAAGGGACATAAGATTAGGGAACGCTAGCCGAGCCGCGTGTCAATGTCCAATCAAGTGGAGAGCGCCGACACGGACGTCTTGACGAGCTGAACCAAAATTCACGAACTTAGCCCTACCTAACACCGTGAACACCACTGCTCGACCCAACGCCAGTACCCATTCGAAGAAAGCAGAAATTACGCAGACTGAGCCGCTGCCTTGGCTGGCTGTTCATTTTCTTCCTCAGCGTCGCTATCCCAGATTTCAAATTGAGAATCAGCAGGCTTTGCCGGCTTGACGGAAGAAGGCGCCGGTGGCGTGGCTTTCAACAAGGACTCAATGGAGGGCATGTTATGGACCTCGGGCTTGCGGATAGACTGAGCAACGGAAGCTTGACGAGCAGAAGCAGCCACGGTAGAAGCAGTTTTCTTCTGCTCCACAACATCCTCGGTCTCGTCATCATGAACAATCACGCAAGAAAAAGCGTTGCAACCCGCGGCATAGTAGTCAGAGGCATTAAGCTCGCCCAAGGGCGAGCGGTCTTCGGGGGCATCCTTCTTCTTAGACGGAGGAGCAGCAGCAGCAACCTGCTGATGAGAACCGGGAAGATCCATACCCAACTCCTGAGGAGGCGTGTTTTCCTTCCCATCGTGCGCCCTCTTCTGCCTGTGTTCATCATCGGTAATATCGAGAATACAAGTTGAGTGTTGAACCAGATTCGTCATCTCCTCCTGCGGCGAGTCGACATGGATCTCAAAGAACCACGAAGATGGCGCAGCAGGCGCAGAGGTAGAAGAAGAAGAAGACTTAGAGCTAGGCTTGGAATTACTAGACAAAGCCGCAGAAATAGAAAACGGACGAACGACACGACCAAAAGCCCTGCATGCCTTGGCCGTCCTCGGAGACCGGCCAGCGGGACGGGCGGTCGGTTTCAAAAAACGCTGCGGCTTCGTCGGCGTCGAGGGAGTCTTATGCTGATTGACGTTGATGCTGTTTTTGAAATCGACAGGCAACAGCGTTTTCAACTGATACGTCTTTGGCGACAACTTTACGGGATCCTCGTCGGCTTCGTCACCTTCGTCTGAGACGCCGCGCTTCCGCTTCATTGGCGGGTTGATGAGTGTCGCAGGGTCGATGTTCTCGCTCTCTGCATCTTCCACCGGGATCCGAGACTTGCATGGCTTCGGGGTATTTGGACCTGGACCTGGGTACATGCATTGATATTAGGAAGACAATGGTCATGAAAAGAACGCGTAACTAGTCATCGCGCGTTCTGACCTGGGCGAGAGAAACCCTGCAGGCTGGAAGGAAGGAATGGAATGATGAGCGCGTACCATTCTGTTTGTTCTTCAAGTCCTTCTTTGCTTTGAGGAAGGATTGCAGACGAGGGCCGTCGAGACTGGCGAAAGGCCGACTGGTGGAGGKGGAGGGAGGGGGCATGGAGACGGAGACGGTCGCCATGGCTGTTGTCAGGTACTACTGTCTCTGACTCTTTTGGTGCTGTGAGGTGGTTTGAGGGTTGAAGAGAGGCAGACCAGGAGGGTCAACGGTGGTTTGTTTATATATAGAAGTTGAGGAGATGGAGAGGAGGAAAGAGCAGAGCAGGAGCTGAGCTGGAGTGAGTGCTATTTATTCGGGACGGTCAGATTCAGATCGTCGGACCGAATAAAACCAAGAGGGGAATTAAAAAGGGAATTCAGCCGAGTTAACCTTGATCTCGTGTCGTGTTGGCGTATTACAGTGCCGTTACCGTATTTTTGTTCGCGTCGTCGCGATTTGTCGTGATTCTGTCCAATGAAAAGACGCGATTTCGCGTATTTCCGTCACGTCGCGTGTTTAGTGTAATCCTATTACATTAATTACCGAATTATTTACATTCATCTTGCCCTACATCGAAGGTACATCGAAAGCATGGCATTTTGCTAGGAATTAGAGGTCACTGAGATTGCTTATATCTCATCCTCATAAGGAATACTCCCCATAGCCCCCTGTCTCTCCACGCACCGTGCTGCCGCTTTCGCTGCCACTCTAAGTGTATCCTCCGTCAACTTCTGATACCGCTCGATCTTCTCTCCATCCACCAGATCCAGCCCAGCTTTACCATCTGCCCTCCGCTGCTCACGCCACCGCGCAACCCCAACGCTATACGCCCCCACAAACGTATCCCCCGCCGCCGTAGTGTCAACAACCTCCTTCACCGTAGACGCCGGCAGCTCGTTCGTAACCCGCCTAACTCCATCCGCTGCCCCCGAATTCCCCGCATCCGCCGCACTGTACCAAACCCCTTTACCCCCCAGCGTGATGAAGACATACGTCACCCCCAGCTTGTGGAAGTGCCTCGCCACCTTCTCCCGCGGCCCTTGCCCGTCGGCCTCAGGGACGACCCGAACCAACTGCTCCGTCGGCGGCGTCATCAGTTCGGCTTCTGTTTCGTTCAGATTCAGATGATCCACCGCCTTGAATACATCCTCGGGAAACCCGCCCGGTGGTGCGGGTGCAGGATTAAGGAGCACGTCCGGACCGGCTTCGATGCCTCTTTTCCCTTCTGCCCTGCTCTTCTCCTTGTAGCTCCTGATGTCCCTTAGGATTCCAATGACGGTCTCCACGGGGATCTCTCCCTGCATGACTATCACGTCTGGCATCGGCGCCGCCAACGCCGTCCCAATCACTTCCTTTTCCCCCTTCATCCCCCCGTAATTCGCTCCCGGGGAGAAAAATATCCGGTTCTCCCCGCCCGCTGACGAGTCCACCACGATGACCGCTACACCCGTGTATGCGTCCTCGATCGTCCGCACCCGCGACACATCCACCCCCGACTTCTCCAATGTCGGTCGTAGCAGGGCTTGGAATTGGCCGTCTTGTCCGCCCACCGCGCCGACCATTTCCACCCGCACTGAGTCTTTTCGTTCGAGGGCGGTGGTAGTTGCGGATGTGGGCTTTGTGCGGCACAGGCGGCCGCAGGCGACGGCTTGGTTGGCGCCTTTGCCGCCCGCGCTGTTGAAGTAGGATGATGTTGTGATGGTTTCGCCTGGGTTGGGGAAGCGGGGGGTTACTGAGACCATGTCGGCGTTGAGAGAGCCGATTACTCGGATTAGGGGAGGCATGGTGGTTTCGGGTTTGTTATGGAGGGGTTATGGCGTAGTTGGGTAGTGATGTGGTTTAGTCGACTGTTCCTTATTGACTGGCAGGAGTATATTGAAGTAATAAAAATGTCTTCCACTTGCTATAGCCACCTGGAATTGGCTCAGAGAGGTTAGGTTGCTGATGTCGGCGGGGAGGTATCGTCGGTGGATCCCGAGATACGTCACTGACAGCCTCCGACCACGGCCCTAACCCTAACCCTACCTAGGTACACTGGTACAATCTGAATACAGACAGCAACCACCATAAGCATTTATACTATCAGCGATGCTGTGTTTTATTAACTGTTTTGCTGAATAGGCTAATAGAACTAACTAGCAGTAATACATCCCATGCAAAGCATAGTTGGAAAAAGAAAAAGAGCCCAAACGCCAGTTGATCCATCCCACCTTGCCCTAAGGCCCTAAGGCTCAATTCGTCCCTTCATCACACGCTCCAAGAAGAAGAATAAACAAGTAAGGAATAGAAAAGAGAAGAAACCCCAAATCACACTCCCTTCCGATAAATCTGCGATCCACCAGAACGTATTTGCACGGTTTCTCGCCTTTGCATAACCACCAACGCCCGATTAAGAGCCTGCTCCGTATATCCCCTACCATCAACGAATTCCCGTCGTAGAGTCGCCAGACTCGTACTCCAGCCAATAGGCAGACGGCGCTTCAATTCGTCTTCGGCCCTGCTGGCTTCTTCCATGAGCTCCTTGCTGCCTTGTCCTTCGCCCTGCGTCACGGCGTTCATGGTGGATGCTAAGAAAAGGCGGATGGCTTCGTCGACGTGTGCTTCTGTGGCGATTGGGGACAGTGCTAGCTTGGCTAGGGATTCCGATATGCGGACGATGGCTTCTAGTTGACGGACGGTGATGGGGATGGAGGAGCGTGCGTTGGCTTGCACTTCTGCCCTGTGTACCTGTTTGCGGATGGAGACGAAGTGGGAGGAGAGTTTCTCTGCGGCTTCGGCGGAGAGACGGGGTGCGCAGCGGCTTTTGAATTCATTGTTAGAATTTGTGTTTTTGCTTCGGGATAACAGTCAGTCGGGTTGAGGGGTCTTACCTTCGGCAGTAACTGATGTATCGCTTCATCGTGTCCACGGGGATCTCTGCTTCGATTTGTTCTTCAATGCCTCGACCGCCCATGTGGACTCCCATTACGTGTCGTGCTATGCTCTCATCACGGCTGCGTTCGTGATCGTCGCGGACTATGAATATCATATCGAATCGCGACAAGACGGTTGTTTGGAAGTCGATGTTCTCTCCCGGAGCCTTCAAGTCGTCATACCGGCCGAAGAGAGGGTTTGCGGCGGCTAGGACGGACGTCCGTGAGTTTAGGATTGTCGTGATACCAGCTTTGGCAATGGAGATGGTTTGCTGTTCCATCGCTTCGTGAATAGCAACCCGATCCTCGTCTCTCATCTTGTCGAACTCGTCAATACAGACGACACCGCCGTCTGCAAGAACCATTGCACCTCCTTCCAAGTAAAATTCACGCGTTGCAGCATCTCGCTGTACCGAGGCCGTTAAACCAGCCGCGGATGAGCCCTTTCCAGACGTGTAGATTGCGATTGGCGCTGCCTTCTCGACGAACTTGAGAAGTTGGGATTTCGCGGTACCGGGATCACCTAGCAGGAGTACGTTGATGTCTCCACGAAGTTTCATTCCGTCGGGGAGAAGTTTCTTCGAGCCGCCCATCAAAAGACAAACAATGGCCTTTTTGATATCCATATTCCCATAAATAGACGGTGCAATGCTTCTAGCAATAGCGTCGTACAAGTCAGGCCGACGACTCAATTCCAGAAATTCTTGCTCCTCCTCTTCCGAGAAAATGGTGCTGCCCTTGACCGTGTGATCCAAGTCGGTGCTGATGCCAACCGCCCGCAGATACGGATTACGGAGGGCGACAGCCGAGTCTTTCTTACCACCACTCTTGGATTGATAAATAGAGAAGATCCCCATGACAGTACACCGGGAACCAGGAACGACTCGATTAGCCAAATACCGATCGGCGGAAATCAGCACATGTCTCGGAAGCTCGCCAACAGGAACCTGATCCGGAGCTTCTTGCAGTTTAAGGACTTGTTGGTCGACGAACTGGCATTTCTCATGCGAAACCACGTACGGATCCATCGGACAGTTCTGTTCAGCAGCATCCCCGGGTTGCTTCTCGCGGCCACATTGTCTTGGTAATGTCAAGCCTGAAAACCCGCCTTCTACTCTGATGTTTTCGCTATGATCGCAGTTTTTGCACCTGATGTGCACTAACGTTGCCTTGGATGAAATGGTTGATGCGCCGATCACAATTCCGGGAATGCGGACGAGGTGGGATATGTTGGTTGCATTCAGGTCACGGATGGAGATATGCGATGCAGAAGAATGCAAAAGCAGCTGGTGGGTAGGTAGCGAGATGTCTCTTTGGGATGGATATACAATTCTTTGGGTGCATTGTTGTAGAGCCGACTCGAACTGGTTTAGGAATACAACGGGTCAGTGGACTTGTAGCTCCTCGTCCGAGAGCATAAGATAGCAACTCACGAGGGGGATAATGTCTGCGGGTTCCGTTGTCAGCTTGTGCGCCAACTCTTCGTTGTAGGAAATCAAGTGCGCAATGTCAATGTCGCAGCAATAATGCTTCACGAGGACATTCTGTCGGAGCTGGTCTCTTTTCCAAAGTCGACACACGTTAGCCTTAAATCCTCCCGTTCGCCTAATGACAAAAATCGCAAGTTACCTGTAAATAAAGGCATTATCCAGCTGGAACTCCAGCACGAATTCTCGTAACCGAGCTTGAATCTGTGTGCGTGACTCTTCAGCGCCATCTGTACTAGGCGCAAGGACGCTCAAAGTGTAAGGAGTCCGTCTGTCCATTATGAAGGTTGCAGCGCAAAAAGATGCAGAGAATTGTGGTTGTTGGTATCGGTGACAACTCCGCGAAGAAAATTGAATCTGTCCGGGGAACGCGAAGGTAACACGACGCGTCGAGTTCACGCGTTAAGTGATTCTGCCTCAGGTGTCCAGCTCCACTGCCTGACTGCCTGAGGCCGCAGTCACTGACATCGGAATATGCCCGCTCCGAGATCCGACCTCAAAGCACGCTTTACCGGTTTGGGAATAACCTTCAGATGTCCAACTGTTGCTGTTTCGACGTTGCTGCTTGGGGTTTCGGCGTTTTTTGTCCATTTTTCTTCTTTGCGATTTCGTTCAAGAGGATTGCTATACGATAAATCTGTATAGGTTCAGAGTACTGGTAGGATAGTGCCGCTCTGAGCTGACGGGTCACATCCCTAGATCCCCTGCCATGTCAAGCTAGTACTGAACACGAATTATCAGTGGCCGTCGGAGACGGCCCTTCGCCATACCAACCGACGATATGTCTTCTGCGAACCCTCGGAAGTCGATCGATAGTCTGGCGTCAGGCACGTCAACTCCTTCGTTATCGCATACTTCGTTGGAAAAGTTTGATTCTCCTCGAGTACCGCCTCAGAGATATCCGTTCAGGAGAGGGTCGGCCGCGAGTTCGGTGGCTAGCATTGGAGGCATTCTAGACTCGTCTCAGAACCATGAGTCGATAGCCGAAGCTGGACAGAATGGTATGTTGCTGGGATGGGCTTTATGTGTGCCGACTGTCAATTGCTGCTCTGGTCTGGTTCTAATGTCCCACAACAGCGATATCCACGCTCCTTCAACCGCCGATTGTTCGGACGGGCTTACTACCGCATACCGCTGTGTCTTCGACTGGCTACAAACCTCCGACGGCTCGAGATATCCCTCCGGTGACGCTTACGAATATAGACCATGTGGACTCCAAAGTGTTTCAACCGTATTTGTCGCAAGTAGGGTCATTGTACGATGTGTTTCAACAAGCAAGGGAAGCTAGCGAAGATCACGAACTGCAACGGGAGAACAGGGCTACAGCGAGACCGGACTATTCTGAATCGTTATCACCAAACGAACGTCGACAATCTACGATCTCGACAACTTCGAGTAGCTCTCGCACAACACTACAGTACGACTCGAGAGGAGGGAGACGGTCGTCTAGTGGACAACGCCGCGGTTTTGGAATCACACCTCTGAGCACGGTTCCTCAAGTCTATTTTGAGGATGACTTTCGCCTGGAAAATCCCCGAACCTTCGATGTCGTGTCCGAGAAGTCGGAAGTGGTTAGGCCGCCGCCGAGGTATGCGACGGATGAGAAAGCGGCAAATGGAGGAGTCCCTGAGCCCATATACGTCGGACGGAAAGCGCTTGCTACCAATGCCGTGCTTCAAGAGAAGCTATCGTGGTACCTGGATACCGTTGAGATGCACCTGATTTCGTCGATTTCTACAGCGTCAAAGTCCTTCTTTACTGCACTGGGATCGCTTCGTGAACTACACTCGGAAGCAGCCGACTCGGTAAATCGGATACAGTCTTTGCGCGCTGACCTTCAGAAAATTGACAAGGAAATGGCATTGGGTGGTCTTAAAATCGTCACTTTGCGTCGTCGCAGTGAGAACATCCAGAAGCTTACGGATACAGTCGGTCAATTGCGGGAAGTGGTGGAGTCGTTCTTTCGCTGCGACAAACTGGTAGAAAGTGGCTCCATTGAGGAAGCCATCGACAGCTTAGAGGGAGTCGAGAAGTTAATAGCAGGAGAGCCTATTTCAAACCATGACGGAGAGGATGACAAGCCGCCAGAGCAGATGAGGAAGCCTATAGATTTGCGCAAGATCAAGGCTTTGGAAGGGGCATCAGACGACCTTGCCCATTTGAGGTATCGAATAGGGATGGGGTACGAGGACAGATTCTTGAACGACCTCTTGGACGATTTGCGAAAACACGTTGAAAGTGTCCCGGTAGATGCGACATTGCAACGCTGGGGGTCGACATTTCAACGACAACGGGGTGGTCAACGGTCTGGTGTTTTAACTACCCCTTCATACATGACATTTGATGATGGACTACGAACACGGTTGCATACGCAGCTTACTGGACTTGCCCGTGCGCACCATACGACACCTGCGACGACGTCTTTTAAGAGCGCAGTATTAAGGGAGATGAAGGGCTTAATACGGAAGCATTTGCCTAGCTCCAGCGACGATGATACAGAATCAATGGTCTCTATGTCTACGCAGGGCGACCGTCAGCGATCTCAACATGAGAAGTCATCGATTCTTGCACGTAACCTTCGCGCTTTGGATGAAGACGATGCGTACGGCATTCTGTCACAAATTTATGCTGCCATCAGCGAGTCTTTGCGCAGGCTTAGCGTCCAAGTGAAAGTCCTCCTTGACATTGCAAGTGGTCTTTGGAGCCAGAAGACCATCCTCAAGTCTCCCAGAAGCCCCAATCCCCCGAACATAGATGGCACGACAGCGCCTGGAACGGAAAATAGCACTCCAACAACTGTTATGACTCAGGACGAAATCCTACAAGTCCTAGACATGTCAAGTCTCCTTGGCCAAGCTGTCGACATTGCCCAGTCGCAAATTACCAGGGTTCTGAAAGTCCGTTCTCAGCAAACGTTGCAGCTCTCGAAAGATAACTTTCTGAAGTACTTTACTCTTAATCGACTTTTTGCGGATGAGTGCGAGGCAATATCTGGGAGAAGTGGTATGTCCTTAAGAACAGTCGTGGGTAATCAAATTCGGGATTACATCACCGTATTTGGTGATACCCAACGACATCACATCGTCGAGGTGATGGACTCTGACCACTGGGATGCAAAGGACTTTGGTGATGCCGATAATGCTATTCTCTCGAGGATTCTTGGGGCGAGTACCAAAGACATTGAGGCGTGGGCAAATGCATCCAAAATTTGGTTACCAGCAGAGAACAATCGGGGGGAGCAGCCAGCCAATGGACAGACCGTCAATGGCACCGGGAAGGAAAAAGTTCGAAGTGCCGTGATAGACGAACAGAAACATATTCTTCCGGAGTCAGCATTGGCGATGATGAAGGCCATTGAAGAATTCGAATATCTCATGACGAATATACCCAATATGGTGCAAGACCTTGCTTCCAACTTACTGGAGTTACTGAAGCTGTTCAATTCCCGTTCCTCTCAGCTTATCCTCGGCGCAGGGGCTACAAAAAGCGCCGGCTTGAAGAACATCACCTCGAAACATCTTGCATTATCGTCGCAAGCGCTTAGCTTCATCACAGCCCTAATTCCGTACATCCGGGAGTTTGTTCGTCGTCACACCCCGCCATCAACCCCATTAATGGCAGAATTCGACAAGGCAAAACGACTATACCAGGAGCACCAATCCGGGATCCACGAGAAGTTGGTGGATATCATGAGTGCCCGGTCGATGATGCACGTCGACGCGATGAAGAAGGTCGACTGGGATTCGCAAACAGGCACTTCAGCCGTCAACTCTTACATGGAAATCCTGACCAAGGAGACATTGACGCTGCATCGTGTCCTGAGCAAGCATCTTCCAGAGTCGACAGTGACGTTGATTATGAACCCGGTATTCAATAGTTACCGGGAGCAGTGGACTAAGGCGTTTGAAGAAGCCCCCGTCAAGTCGGAGACGGGGAAGCAGAGGTAAGGAGATGCATCATGTCTTTTTTGTCTCGTGTGGTTGTTTAGTGCTAACGACAGGTCCGAATGTAGGTTGCAGAGGGATGCGGAGCAGTTCAGATCGAAGATTGGCAAGATAGAAGGCTCGGGCGACTTGGGCGATAAGCTCGTGGAATTGTCAAAAGCGAAGTTGGCGGCCACATCCGATGGTGAGAAGACGGGTGGCTCGACGACAACGGCTACTGAGAAAGCTGAGAATCAACCATGATGGTGATGCTTTATTCTTATACATACAGTACAACGTTGTACAGCGTTTTACGTGCATACCAGTACGTTCTTGTGGATTTCGTGTTATTGTTCTCGCATAATGTCATGATTATGGTTATTAGGCCTGGGATTTGGGATTACTGCTGCACAAAGTGTCTTTCCCTTTCTCTTGCTCAACTTATTTGTCTTCGATAGCGGGTCTTGTCTACTTTATTATATACTCCATCCGTATAGCATGCAGCGCATTATGACATTAAGAAGTCCAATTTATCTCTTTTATCCTTAAATAACACATGTCTCACAGCACATGACACACAATTGGTACACGATATGATACATGCCCAAACATACTATTGACATAGACAGCAACAGCACTCTACCGCATCCCAAACCTCATATCCCCTTCATACGGATCCGGTCCATCAGCCTTATGAGCCCCCAACCCCTTCCTATCCCCCGACCCTCTCGGATCATGACCTCCCTTCCCGGATCCGCCGTAGGGTGTGCCCCGACTGCCCATCCCGCTGTGGAAACCGGGGGGTCGCAGGGCAGCCTCGGGGAGTTCGGCTGTGCGGCGGGTGCGTTTCATTTCGGTGTGCTGTGGGGATTTTTGTTAGTTCCGGGGATCAACGAGTGTGAGCGTGATTAGGGCTAGGTCTTCTGCTGTTATGTTGTTTTCGGTGACAATTGATAATGGACATAAGTGGCATAGAATAGAAGATGAAGCTTTAGGTATGATACGTACATCAGGGTTCGTTCCGTGCACTATGGCATGGGCCTGAACGACCGGGTTTTCGGATTGGACGTAGTCTTCGTCGTATTCGACTCCTTGAGGCATGGTGATTCTATGTGAGGAAGAGACGCTATATCAATGCTTTGATTAGGATCAACGTTCTTTGTTCTTGTACAAAAACAATTGGGTCAATTTGAAGAAACCGATTGTATCGAAGTAAGCCGGGTCGTTATAAGTTTTGTGATATTGGTCTCATTTTGTCTCTCTTGATCTGGGCTAAGGGATTCATATTGAGTTGATTGCATGGTGAGGTCATTATGAGATGGCGTAGAAGGTCAAGTCCCGTCCTACGGGTAGGGTTTTGGATTACCGTATTGGGGATGTTCGATTCGGGTGGGAGCTTGTTTTTGCGCAATGCGCGGTTCTAAGATGTGAGCAGGGAAGAATCATGGATGAGCTTGGTTTTATGGGACTGCAGCGGTTTGTTGGCAGCTATCTTAAAGTTAGGGCTTGGTACTCTTATGGGTTGACAGGTCAACTGGTGGACGTACCGTACTTCATATCATTGGAGCTTTTAAGGTGGAATAGCATTATCGTCATTGTTTGTGACTTGATACTCTCAAATAATGAACCCCAAACGGTCATTTGATAGCCCTTAGCCCTACTAGTATGATAGTAGGATGCTCTTATTATATCTGACATCAAATTTCAAGCTGGCCGTGCCCTCCTCATGCTTTTCCAATTTAGAGTAACATTTAACCAAACGCGCGGTTTGCTTGGAATTTCATAGTGAAGGTATGAACGATGCTCGTGGAGGGCCTGGATACCATGAATCCTGTGGCATACTGGTATTCCGCAATCCGTTCACTCCCAATGTGTTGTTCTGCTGCCGGCCCTTTTCATTTCGGGGGACAATTGAAACAGTTGATGAGGTAGTCATCTGCGAGCATACCACTGAGATGGCGTACGGTGATTATGTCCTTGTGTCCGTACTTGATATAGTTTGTGCGAGTTGAGCACAGCTGTGTCAATAACGCAGTAGAATAGTGGCCATCACGAGCGGAATGTAGGAAGCTGATACATATCATCAACTGTTTCAATTGTCGCCGAAATAAGACGGCCGGCAGCAGAACCAGTAATACCTGTAACTAAGCGCCGAAAAAAAAAAAAAAAAAAAAAAAGGCTGATAATATCGTTTTACCTTCGGAGCGCTTTATGTCGCTCTCTACCACACAACCTGCGACAACTGCCGATAAACAAGCGACCTCCGTGTATCTGGTGCCAACTCGCTGCGCTGCAAGCACTGGCAACTGACTCAAGAAGTGCATATAAAACAAATAGGGAGTACGCGAATCGCGGAGTACCAGTATGCCTGTCTAGGTCAGCCCGACCACGCTGGAACGAGCTTCGTGTCAACGTTCGCGTGTATGTATGTATGAAAGGTGTGAAGGCGCCTTTTCCAGGATGTTGAACTCCGTGGTGATGCCCTCGACGGTTTTCCACAACACGGGCATCAGAGTAGATATGCAGTTATCAATTCTTCTAATTTCAAAGAACCTAAGACGCTGCTTCGATTAAACTCATTTTCGACTCATTTTGACAGAGACATGGAGGTTGATCTCTTGGTAAATCTGATCGAGATTCAGGTGGGGCTAGCCGTCATGTGACTATGTCGTATGAATTTATCTCCGATCTCCGAACGGAGCTGCTAACTTCAGGCATCAAAGAAGTTGTCTCTCCAATCCATTCGTCTTAAGTTATATCTTATATCTGCATCAAGATTAAAGCCTCAACTTAAGGCTTGTCAGCAAGTTTGGTCACTTTGGTGCCTCGGACCTCCTCGAGGCTCCTTCAGACCATGTACGAGTTCTGGAAAGTGGTTTGCTCTGCTGTTACCGTACCTACTCTTAATGCATCTATCCTTGGAGTGGCATGGACCATGAAGACTCTAAGAGGGCACAGAGTTCTATTTATGTCTGCCACCGGTAGCGAAAGATGCTCTGTACGATACCTAAGCGTTGGCTAGTCTCAGAAGAAATGTCACTTGAGAGGAATCCAAGAAATTCGTTCAATCATAACACGATCCCTGTCTCCTGATGCCGACACCCGCCAGTGAGCCGGTTAACTCTGAAATAGTGCTACCCTGTACCCAGGTGCTCGGCGACATGATTGTAGAGACAACGGTTCTTGCTGACACTTTTCGTTCAACAAGCAAGGTTCGGTTGTCCCCAACGAACCATTCTGTCAGCGCTTCTCGGTATTATCTACCTGGCGAGTTCTCTTCAATTCCACGTAAACCACATATCTAACACAGCTTTAGCTATATGCTGTCTGGTCCCTGCCTGTTAGCACTGATCGCCATCAAAATACTGCCTTCCTGGTATTTGATCAGCACACGGGTGGCATTCAATCATTGATTGTATTCTCAGGAGGAAGGGAAACAAAATATCCCGTGTTGTTAACCATTGGGGGGTTCTATTCGGGATACCGTCTGCCTTTGTCCGCAACTTTTTACTGTCATTTTCCCGGATTGTCTGAGTTTTGATGGTCACGGATTGCCTGCTGCTTATTCCTCTGGCTCACTTTGTGGAACACAACCATGGATAGCAATGATGACTGGTCTAATCCTCCAAGACGTGATGTCCGCTGTCATTTACTCTTCGAAATCGCAACGGAGGTTGCGAATCGGGGTGAGTTTCTCTTCCAGGGTTCACAATTCATGTCTTCCACCAATTCAAGCGAATACGGACCACTGATAAGGATTGGCAGTTGGCGGGATCTATTCTGTTCTGAAATCAAAGGCTCCTGTGACCACAGCAGAATATGGCGAGCGATATACTCTGATCGGACCGCTCAACCGGTCTTCGGTGCGTGGATACCATCGGGTCTGTACGAGAAAGGAACAAGCTTCCGTTTTGCTAACGTGAAACCATGCATAGGCAGCTGTCGAGGTTGAGGAATTGAACCCTTCAAATTCTCACTTGCTGGAAACAATACTATCGATGAAGGAACGAGGAATTGATCTGATATACGGTCGCTGGTTAATTGAAGGTGCTCCCCGTGTCATCCTCATTGATACGGGAACTGGGTATAAATTCCTGAATGAGTGGAAGGCGGATTTATGGAACTCGGCCGGGATCCCGTCGCCCGCTGCTGACCATGAGACAAACGAAGCGATTGTATTCGGCTACCTGGTTGCGTGGCTCTTGGGAGAAGTACCTATTTTACCGTCTAGCGAAATGTATGATTGGAGGTTCTAATAAACTGCTCTAGTTTATAGCTCACGAAAGACACCGTGCGGTCATCGCTCATTTTCACGAATGGCTTGCTGGGGTTGCTGTACCTTTGACCAAGAAACGCCACATGGATTTGACGACCATCTTCACCACCCATGCAACCCTTCTGGGTCGGTATCTCTGCGCAGGATCGGTCGATTTCTATAACAACCTGCAGTACTTCGACGTGGACTCAGAGGCCGGAAAACGAGGAATTTATCACAGATACTGCGTGGAGCGAGCTGCGGCGCACAGTTCGGATGTCTTTACTACCGTGTCTCATATCACAGCATATGAAAGCGAGAATCTGCTCAAGCGGAAGCCTGACGGTGTGCTGCCCAATGGACTGAACGTTAAAAAGTTCTCTGCGGTGCATGAATTTCAGAATATGCACCAGCAAGCCAAAGACAAAATTAATGAATTTGTACACGGACACTTCTATGGACACAACGATTTCGACTTGGATGACACTATTTATCTATTCACAGCTGGTCGATACGAGTTTAGGAACAAGGGCGTGGACATGTTTATTGAGGCTCTAGCCCGCTTGAACCACCGTCTCAAGTCCATTGGGTCCAAAACAACTGTCGTGGCCTTCCTCATCATGCCCGCCCAAACCTCATCGCTCACGGTTGAGGCGCTCAAAGGACAGGCCGCTGTCAAGTCGCTGCGGGACACGGTCGGGATGATAGGGAAAGGGATCGGAAGGCGGATGTATGAACATTCTTTGAAGTGGAAGGGAGGTGACAGCATGCCCGATGAGAAGGACCTCATAACGAGTCAGGACCGTGTTCTGTTGCGTCGCAGGCTGTTTGCTATGAAGCGACATAGCCTTCCTCCCATCGTCACCCACAACATGATCAATGACTCCGATGATCCGGTACTCAATCAGCTTCGACGTGTTCAGCTATTCAATTACACTTCAGACCGCGTAAAGGTCATTTTCCATCCTGAATTTCTTAATGCCAACAATCCGGTGCTGCCACTGGATTACGACGACTTTGTGCGTGGCACACACTTGGGTGTCTTCCCATCTTATTACGAACCCTGGGGCTACACGCCAGCGGAATGCACGGTCATGGGCGTTCCAAGCATTACAACGAACCTGTCCGGATTTGGTTGTTACATGGAGGAGCTAATTGAAAATTCCTCCGACTACGGTATCTACATAATGGATCGTCGGAGTAAAGGTGTGGAGGATTCAGTCAACCAACTGACCCAATTCATGCTCGATTTCACTGCAAAGAGTCGACGACAACGGATCAATCAACGAAACCGGACAGAGCGCTTAAGTGACCTGTTAGACTGGAAGCGTATGGGCCTGGAATATGTCAAGGCGCGCCAATTGGCCTTGCGCAGAGGTACGAAATGCTGCTCAGAGTGCACCTGTGGCTTTGGCTAACTGCAAATAACCCAGCTTATCCATCATCTTTCGACAACACTGAGGACTTTTTCAACATAATAGGTGGAACGGAACAAAAGCTCTCGCGTCCACTGTCTGTTCCAGGATCTCCTCGATGTCGTTCGGGCCTGGTAACACCTGGGGATTTTGCATCACTTCAGGAAGGCCGAGAAGGACTGAGCACGGATGATTATGTTGCGTGGCGATTACCGTGAGTGAAGCATTTCGGTTTTGAGGATGGGATCTGAATCAATACTAATGCAATGTTCGCGGAAACCAACAGTGAAGAGGAGCCTGAGGATTACTTCTTTCCTCTTACTTTGCGTCAAAGAGCAGCTGATCGTCCCCGTTCCCCGCTGGAGAGTGTGTCCATGGACAGTAACCATCAATAGTGACTTACTCGGACATCTTCTCTCAGGGTAAATATTAATTTTGTCGCTGCAGAGGTAACAAATTTTGGAAGAAGTTTTCGTTCAACCTACGGTATGGAGTATGTACTATACCACGCATAAAGTATGATGATGCCGAGGCGTATGGTCTAGTTGAAAAGTATCAATGATGCCGGGAAAATCAGTAACGGTTTCCAGTAGCTGCCCACGCAAGGAGCTATAAATATCTCCTCCAATTGAAGTATCTTCGTGAGGTGCAGTCAAGGATGTCGGATCGATATTGATTTTCAAGTCGGCGCACAAATCAAATACCTACAGTACCATACAAGATATACCATACCCAATAGTCACTTGAACGACAACCAGAACTGAACCGTCTGGACGATCCCTCGAGTCTCGAACTTCAACTCAAAACCGGTTATCAATGTCAATTGACAAAGGAAGAAGTCTCTTTGTGTGTTGTGTGTATCATAGTCTTGTGCAATTACATCGATGCTCCAAGAGAAGCAACTGATGATTTACGGTAGTTACTGCAGATGGAGATCCCGGTGAATTAGGGCTCGGGCGACCGGATCACCTGACCCGCTCACAGGTTGATAAAAAAAGAAAAGAAAAATGCTTTCTTCTCCCAAGTGCCTTTGGCCTCAGAACTTGGGTTGGATCAATGGATTGCTTATTAAGGCTGTCAATCGATGCTGCCGCATTATTGCTGCTGCGCTGCATCACCGCACGAATAATAACAACTGCAGTTTGAACATGAACTCGTGCGAGGCCTGATGACGTTTAACTCAAGAGCTCTGCATGAGTTATCGGACATCAGTCCACGCACATTAATAACATACCCGCAAAGTCCCGCAGATCCAAAAACCAACCAGTCCCTGCTTGTCTACGGAGTACCCCTCCCTGGATTTGAAGTTGGAGATTCGGGTCTCCTCTACGTTGATGTCAATAGTTCCCGCCGCGTCCGGGAATAGAACGAAAGTGCCAGTCAGATTGGTCCGTTGGAATGATCTACAAAGGTGCAACTTGCGGCATGCAGGGAATGACGTCGCCAGGAATGAGACCGGCAGGACGGAGGGGAACGAGGATTTCCAATCGTGACTCTTTCGTAATCCACAATTGGACAGTGAGCGAATTTTGGAGATTCTGGTTCTGGTCGTTCTGGAGGATGTGGTGGATTGGGTCTAACTTATGATGCTCACCGTGGGATTGATGACTCATTGGAAGCGTTGGGGACATTGACGGTGATATAATAACCGTTGCGGGTATAAGTATCGGCCTCTGTTCCGGCTGTTTTTTCCTTTCTTCCTTTTTCTTCTTTTTTTCAAACCATCCAGTTTGTTCTTTTGCTTCTTCTTACTGCCTCGCTCTATTCCAACTCCTCGTCGACCACCTGATAAATCCAACTTGTTTTGGTACGGGACTCAACCCATCCATCCATCCCTCTCCCATTATGGAGTCGGGTCATGCAGCCAGGGCAGTCGCACTGCCTCTGGGTCTCTTTCGCTATGGATTCGTCCATGGGTCAAGGTATCGTACAACAACAGTATAAAAACAGTAGTCACTGCACACGCATGACAGGTGTTCGACTCGGTTTCCTTGCTACAAGCACAGTACTACGCATTGCCATCTCACTCAACCGACGTGGTTGGCGATGCTGTGCTGCTGCCGTAGCAAAGGAGGTTCATAACCGGTCGTTCTGAGATTATACTGTCATAACTTGATCTAGATAATTCTAGCGAAAGGACATGCGTGGCGTTGATTCTGTCTCCCCCCTTTTTCCCTCCACTTCTTTCCCAGTTCTTCTGTCTGTCTTCTGTTTCCCTTGGGATGAGAAGGTTAGACGGAAGAAGCGGGAAGGGAGGGGAGAGTTAGCTCCCTTGTGTTTTGGCTGACCATCCAGAAACAGAAGATATTCTCGTTGATCTGAACCGTCACCATGGCTACTGACAAGATCACTTTTCTCACCAACTGGTAGGGTTCTACAGCCTTGTATTTTTTTGTTTGAGTCCGTGACCAGGGAAGAACTGTCTTCGCCTGGTCCGGTCGTTCTAGGTCTGTTGCTAAAAGGACTCTTTGGAAAGGCAAGCGACGCCGTACCATATCCCCCTGTATCTCGCTCAGTCCAAGGGCTACTTCAACGAGGAAGGCATCAAGGTCGCCATCCTCGAGCCCAACGACCCGTCCGATGTGACTGAGATTATCGGTAGCGGCAAGGTGGACATGGGTTTCAAGGCCATGATCCACACCTTGGCTGTTCGTTGCCCCCTTTCATCTGTTTCTATCGCTCCAGAATTATGGCTAAAGGCTTCCTCAGGCTAAAGCTCGCAACTTCCCTATCACGTCGATTGGCTCCCTTCTGGACGAGCCCTTCACTGGTGTTATCTACCTCAAGTCTAGCGGTATCACCGAAGACTTCCGCTCCATGAAGGGCAAGCGTATCGGCTATGTTGGAGAGTTCGGAAAGGTACAGCTCCAAGACAGCTAAGAGACACACAGAGGTTGGAAGTATCTAACACATTCCAGATTCAAATCGACGAGCTCACCCGCAACTTCGGCATGACCCCGAACGACTACACCGCGGTCCGTTGCGGCATGAATGTATCTAAGGCCATCATGCGCGGCGAAATCGACGCAGGCATCGGTCTCGAGAACGTCCAGATGGTCGAGTTGGAAGAGTGGCTCGCCTCCCAGGGCCGTCCCCGCTCAGACGTCCAGATGCTCCGCATCGACCAGCTGGCCGAACTGGGCTGCTGCTGCTTCTGCACAGTCTTGTACATCGCCAACGACCCCTTCCTGGCCGCGCACCCGGAGAAGGCACAGAAATTCCTCCGTGCCGTGAAGCGCGCTACCGACTACGTCCTCGCGAACCCAGACCAGGCATACGAGGAGTACACCGATGTCAAGCCCATCATGAACACGCCTGTCAACCGCAAGATCTTTGCGCGCTCCTACGCCTACCTGAGCCGTGACCTGAAGAACGTCCGTCGTGACTGGGAGAAGGTGACTAACTACGGGAAGCGTCTGGGCGTGCTGGACCCTAGCTTCGCGTCGAACTACACCAACAACCTGCTGACCTGGAAGCTGGATGCGGACTCGGTCGACCCGATTGGTGACCAGAAGCGGATGGTTGAGTTGCAGAAGAAGGTTGCGGAAGGTGGTGGTTACATGCGGTTGCAGTGCGCTTGTGCGAACTAAGCTCATTCCAAGTTCGCCAGTGCTAGGGTTCAGTTGAATAGGTTGGATAACTGAAACTTGTTCATTCGCAGCATCATTGATCGTGTAGGCTGTGCAGAGACGGAAGATGCTCAAGATAATTGAGTGACATTGATTAGTGAACTTCGTAGTCCGTATGATACTTAATTTGTGTTTTGCTGTTAAATGGTCTGGCAAGAGAGTGGCGATCCGAAAGACGCGGCTGTGTTACCTATGAGACTTCGACAAGCTTACCGAAAAGACAAGGACAACGCCCCGGGCACGGGGCAAATAGACACTAGCCTAGATAGGATAGTGTTGGTGGAGCCCCATAGAATCGGAAATGGTGAACATAAGACATCATTGGCTACGTACTGTACCGAGGCAGAGTGACAGGTCCACTTACCCCGGATAAGCAGTTGGAGTGAACTCTCATACGATGACGACCAGCCTTGGGCGTTTATAGGCCCGTTCGGCAGTCTCTCTTCATGGAAAGTGACGAGTCACGGAAACCGAGAGCTTGCAAATCGTCACATCGCGTCTTCAACCTTGATTGGTCATGGCTTTTGTCTCGAAAAGGGAGCGTGGCTATGCAGGTTGCATTAGGTATGGATTTGGGCTTACTCCGTACAGAACCCAATAATGCAGATCTGACTGCATATATAGGACAGTTGACGCCCTGGGCATCGAATGGATTGATGCTGCTATTTTATGGTAGTAGAGTGTCAGATTGCAGACTATTGAGCATACATATACACACTGGCAATCCGAAGAAGTCATCAATTGAAGGACCAGAAGAACACCAACCGACAAGTCACAACAACCGTCAACAGCCTTGAACCACAATGACCAACCCCCAAGAATACAAAGAGAAACAACCACCCATAATCCCCTCCGAAAAGGAACTCCCAGAATACCCATCGGACCAAGACTCCATCACCAGCGCCACCGAAACCCTCCCCCCGGACTACTACGACGCCACCAACACCAACACCAACACCAACAAGAACCACCCCAACCTCCCCACCATCCCCCTCACCTTCAAAATCTACTGCGACAAATACCGCCTAAAATACGCGCACTACTACATAGCCCTCCACAAGAAAGACCCCCACCTGAACGCCATCACAGCCGACGGGTGCACAAAGACCACCCTCCACGAAGGCGCCTCCCCGGACTCACCCGCTCTGGGCAGTTCGGAGCTTTCTGCGCTTTGGAATTCGTGTCGTGTTTCGCTGCCTAGTAGTGGCGGTGGTGGTTGCGAGTTCCTGGAGATGAAATGTAACAATATGTGGATGACGAAGTTTGGGTTCTCTATGCCATTACTGTTGTCATTGCCGATGTCGACGGATTCTAAGGGTAAGGGAGGGGATGGGATGAGCGTGGAGCGTTTCGAGTGGCGCTGTTCTCGTGGGCAGGAGACGAAGGACCTGGGGGCGAGGGTGTATGGGTGGAAGCTTGTTTGGTTGGGTCAATGTGGAGTGGGTTCATCGTCGTCTTCGTCTTCTGCTTCTGCTTCTGCTTCTGCTTCCAAGCAACGTGCTGGCGGTGGTGGTGACGGTGGTGACGGTGGTGACGGTGGTGACGGTGGTGACGGTKRYGACGKTSGTKAYGGTGGTGACGGTGGTGACGGTGGTGACGGTGGTGACGGTGGTGACGAGGGTGATGGGGAGTCCGAGGAGGCGGTTGCGGTCTACTCGGTTGATCTTTGTATGCCGAAGCTTTCTGGGCGGTTTGCGTTTTTGAATTCTGGGGCTACGGGGGTGTTGGGGAGGGAGTGGGCGGTTGCGGCGATTCTTACGGCGTTGAGTATTGGGCAGGCGCAGCGGAATATTGCGCTTACGGCCGCTGTGGCTTCCTGATTGTGCTTGGTTGTTAATACAGTACATACTATCAAATCGTTGCATGAGACTGAAAGGCATATAATTAACTTGAAGTGAAGTTGGCAGACATACCTACATATATCAGGTCACTTTGGAATACTTCCTGTACAGTGTTCTAAACAGTCCACGCTATACAGAGGTGGCCATCTTATATTTATAGACTAGACTCAAGATATATGATAGGGCTAAGGTCAAGACAGAATGGCAGGGAACCGCCGGGTATCGTGTTTCGGAACAAACAAAACATGCCAGACATCATCGCCATTATTTGGTACGCTTGTAAATCTTAGCCAGGAAAGCCTCAAAGACCTCCTTCGTCAAGCCCTCCGATTCCGAAATGGCAGCAATCTTAGCCCGGATATCCCCAACCGCCTTCTCTTCATACTCCTTGTAGACCTTCTCGAGTTCGAGCTCGTTGAAAATAGCCTTGACCTTGGCCTCAAGCTCCTTGTCCTTGCGGCCATACGCGACATCCAGAGTCTGGCGCTGAGCAGGGCTACAACGCTGAAGAGCTTGGTTAATCAACCATGAGCACTTGTTATCCTGGATATCAGTACCGATTTTCCCGATAACCGCGGGGTCACCGTAGGCGTCGAGATAGTCGTCTTGGATCTGGAAGTACTGGCCGAGGGGTATGAGGATATCATGAGCCTGACGGAGGTTGCCATCCGTCGCGAGCTGGAGATAATGCAATGCCAATGCAACAGGGAGATAGAAGCTATAATACGCCGTCTTATAGGTAACAATGAACATGTACTTATCCAACGAGAAGTTGTTAAGATCCACATGGTCCTCGGGGGCGGTGATCAAATCGCACAACTGGCCTAACTCCGTCTGCCAGGTGATCTCGTGGAAGAGCTCGATGAGGTCGACGTAAGCGGGATGCGAGCGGAAGTGTTTCTTAAGAGTGACATAGATGCCGGATTCGAGCATGAAAGCGTCGTTGATCGCGACCAGCCCCACACCGGGATGGCGGTACCAGCATGGCTGTCCACGGCGCGTGACGGAGCCGTCCATGATGTCGTCGCTGACGAGGAAGAAGGCTTGGAGGAGCTCCGTTAGCCAGCCCAGGATGCTGAGGTGTTTGAATTGCTCGGGCGTTAGGGGTTTCTTCAGGAGGGCGAGGCCGGTATCGGGGACGGAGAGGCCGCGGTTGAGTTTCCCGCCGGGGACGTTGACGTTGATGGCCTGGATAAATTGGGAAAATTATGAGTATATTTGAAGACGCAACTGGGGTTTTGGATATAGATATTCAACCGGACCTTCTCGAACCATTGCTGGGCGTTCTCGGGGAGGTTGTACTTCTTCGCGTGGGCGAGCAGGTCCTCGACCAAGGAGGGGAACACTGCCTCGAAGTCGGCACGGTTGGTGGCGGATGCCATTTTGCCGAGAGGTGTAATTGAGCGATAGAGAGGCTTCTTCTTACTCGAATTAAGGTCAATGGCAATGAGAGAGGTTGGAGGGAGTCAAGCTATACTTGTCGTGGGGGAGAGTTGAAACTTTGCGATTTCGGTGGAGGGAGGGATTGTTTGTTCTGTTTGTTTACCTGTTTGCTCTGTTTGTCAAAAACACCCAAAACGGTAATGTGTCAATCCGAGGTCCAGTCGTCACTGACCTTCAACGACGGACGACGGCGAGGTCACTTTCTACGGATTCTACTATCATAGATACTCTCTCTACTTCAATTCTTCACCATTTTCTCTAACTTAGCTGCTCTCGTCTAGCAGTAAATTTCAGCCTCTTTCCAGCAATTCCAATCCGGAAAAGCGCGACGATTCGAGCTCCGCGACGCGAAGTCCATTAGGACAGTCGATCATTGTGCAGAATACTATATCTATGCCGGGCGTAATAGCTGGCTCAAAGCGAGAACATAGCTAGCGCCGTCAATTGGCTCCTACCAGAAGTCGCATACTCGGCGGAGTCAACATGGCCGGTGCCTTCACGGAGGAGAACATAAGGGACCTGAAATGCCGTCTTGAGGATGCAACGATAAAGTGCTCTGAGCGCTGTCTTTACCAGTCGGCAAAATGGTGGGATCTCCAACCATTCCTCCACCTACCGTCCTACCGGACTGACCACGAACTGAACTAGGGCTGCAGAGATGCTTGATTCCCTAGCACCCATTGATGGCTACGATACCGACCCAAATTCCCCTATGGACATTGCCGATTCACCACCTACTCAACAACAAAATCCTTACCTCAAACCCTGGGACCCCTACGAAGCCGCCTTGGAAGCACAAGAAGCTCACAAGTATCTCCTCGCCAAATCATACTTTGACACACGCGAATATGACCGATGCGCGGCCGTTTTTCTTCCCCCAATGATGTCTCCCGTTCCGCATATGGGCTCGTCGCAGCCTAGCGCGCCGCCAAAAACGAAAACGCGACAGTCTCTGACACCACACAAAGGGAAGGCCAAGGAGTCACCATTTTCGGGAGTTAAGGACAGCAGTGGGATGCGTAACCCGTACCCGAAACTCAGTCAGAAGTCGCTCTTTCTTGCGTTGTACGCCAAGTACCTGGCGGGAGAGAAACGGAAGAATGAGGACACAGAGATGGTACTGGGCCCGGCAGACGGTGGCATGACGGTCAACCGGGAACTGCCAGATCTGGCACGTGGGTTGGAAGGGTGGTTAACCGAGCGACGCAGTAAAGGGCTGGAGGACAGTGGACAAGGCTGGCTTGAGTATCTCTACGGTGTCATTCTACTCAGAGGACGAAATGAGGACGAGGCGAAGAAATGGCTCATACAGAGTGTCCATCTAAACCCATTTCATTGGGGCGCATGGCAAGAGTTGAACGACTTGTTGGGGAGCACTGAAGATGTATGCATCTGACAATGAGGCCGGACGGGTTAGCCCTATCACTAACATTCTGCAGTTGAAACAAGTAATCGACCTTCTCCCGCAGAATATCATGACTCTCATCTTCTACGTCCATTGCAGTCAGGAGCTATACCAGGCCACCGAAGACGCTTACCAAGTTCTGTCAGAGCTAGAGACCATTTTTCCGAACAGTGCATTCCTCAAGTCAGAGAGGGCGCTTCTATATTACCACTCCAAGGGTATAGTTTTTGTTTTGCTGGACCTAATCTCGCCGTTCAGCTATGCTAACCAGTTGCCGCAGATTTCGAGGAAGCCTCGCAAATATTCACGGATATCCTGGTCACATCTCCTCAGCGTCTGGACGGTCTCGACCATTACTCAAACATCCTCTATGTCATGGGCGCACGCCCGCAACTCGCCTTCGTCGCCCAAGTTGCAACAGCCACCGACAAATTCCGCCCCGAAACCTGCTGTGTAGTAGGAAACTACTACTCCCTCAAATCCGAACACGAAAAAGCCGTAATGTACTTCCGCCGAGCCCTAACACTCGACCGCAGCTTCCTCTCCGCCTGGACCCTAATGGGCCACGAGTACATCGAGATGAAAAACACCCACGCCGCCATCGAATCCTACCGCCGCGCTGTCGACGTCAACCGAAAAGACTACCGCGCCTGGTACGGTCTCGGCCAGGCCTACGAAGTCCTCGACATGTCCTTTTACTCCCTATTCTACTACCAACGCGCCGCCGCATTGCGCTCCTACGACCCGAAAATGTGGCAAGCCGTCGGATCATGCTATGCTAAAATGGGCCGGCTGCTACAGAGCATCAAAGCGCTCAAGCGCGCCCTAGTCGCTGATTCGTACTATTCGGATTACACATCCTCCCAGGTCTCGTCACCACCCCCGTCCAGCCGCAGAATCCTCGACCCCGAAACCCTCTACCAGATCGCAACCCTGTACGAACGCCTCGGGGACGACGACGAAGCAGCATCCTACATGGAACTCACCTTGCAACAGGAGACCGGTCAATCGCCAACTTCGGAAGACAACAACCCTGCTTCTTCGTCTGAGAATGAAAATGAAAACGAGAATGAGAATGAGACTGAGAACGAGAACGAGAACGAAGAGAACGAGGGAGAGCTCGATGTATCCGAGCTAAGCGGAACCTCCCGTCCCGACAAGTCTCGTCGGGGGTCTTCATATGATCGCGATCGTGATCGTGAGGAGGAGGAGGAGCAGGATATGTCCCACGGTACCGGCGTGACGGCGACGACGTCCAAGGCTCGGTTGTGGCTTGCGCGGTGGGCGTTGCTGAATGGTGATTTGAGTCGTGCGGATCAGTTGTCGGCGGAGTTGTGTCAGGATGGGGTTGAGGTTGAGGAGGCTAAGGCGTTGATGAGAGACGTGAGGGCTAGGCGGGAGTCTGGGTGATAGTATTATATCTATCTATTGATTCTTTGCGAGCGAGCACAGGTTCTAATTGACTGGATTATGAGTTGACGATTGTCTTATGCATAATGTCTTTGTATTATACTTAACTCATGAATGGTGGTTGATACGAATTTGGCATGTAGCCAAACGAAACGGCTAACCAGCGGCCGTTGCACTATGACACTACCATATAAACCCAAGGAAATCAATCACATTGACCCTCACGACGAACAACCATCCCCAAAAACACGAACAACCGGCCAAACCGACCCAAACTCCCCAAGCACCCCCAACTCCCTCCTATCAAAACCCACAGTAACACGACACGGAACCCGGCCATCACAACCACGCCCCTGCCCCTGCCCCTGCCTCTGATTCTGACTCTGAGTCCGAGTCCGACAACTTTCTTCCATCTTCATATCCACGTCTCCTTCCCACATAACAGAGGCATAAAAGTACGACGCCCGCCCAATATTCTCCCAAGTCTGTTTCAGGCAGAACCGAGTATCGTGCGGGCCATCGCCGAGGTTGAGGATGTCGTGATTAAGGAAGAAGATTTTGCCTTTTTGTGGGAATGGGGGTGGGTTTTCGCTGTTGTCGTTTTCGTTCTCGTTCTCGTTCTCGTTGTTCTCGTTGTCGTTCTCGTTGATGTTGATGTTGTCGTTGGTTTTGGGTTCGGGTTGGTTGACGCTCCTTCTCACCGCTTTAGAAAGACATCTGCTCACATCGTAAAGACGCGTAGAGAGAGTTGGGAGGTCGTGAGGGTGTAGGAGGATTATGCCGAGGGCGATATCCTTTGAGGAGGCGTGGGGGTTGGAGAGTTTCTGGTGGGTTCGGGTTGTTGGGGATCGGAGGAGGTTTAGGAAGTTGTTGAGGGTTTGTGTGGTGTTTGGGTTCTTTGGTATCGTGTTGGTTGCTGACGGGGTGGTGGTGGTGGTGAGAAGGGGTATGGATGTTAGTGGTGAGATTATGGGTGTATTAGGTTGTCTTGTGAGGGTTGGTAGGGATGGTGCTTGGATCTTGTTCGTGTTGGATTTCTCGGTCTCGAGAGGATTGGTATAGGAGTCTTTCAAGTATGCGTTGACAGTGGCATCCCCGTCTTGCTTTTCGGGCAAGTCTTCTGATTCTGCAACTGCAAAACTCCGTCCAGATTGTTCAACCGAACCAGACAAGGACACATCTGCTGCCTCATCCGAAGCCACATCACTAGACACAGATTGAAACGACGAGCCATCAGCAGACCCAAAGCTAGACGACCCTCTACCGGTAACCGACGACGACGCATTCGCCAACTTCAACCGCTTAGCGCACCGTTCCATTTCCTGAGACTGCTCTTCCACATCCACAGATCGTGCTTCCTTCGCAATGGCCTGTAAATCCGAAAACGAAACAGCGTCCACAAAGGACCTATCCGTGTGGATCTTCAGAACCTGCGGGAACCGGAGCGTGAAGTACGAAGCGCCTTTTGGCTTGTCGAAACCGAAGCCGCGCATTTCGGCGATGAAGGGCGTTTTGAACATGACTTCCATGGGTGGGATGCTGGTTTGGCCGTGTTCCATGTCTACTTCGAAGTAGTGACTGGAGGGGTTGCGGGCGTAGAATTCTCCCATCTGGTTGAGGTATTGCATGATTTGTAGGTTCATGGAGGTTTGGTCGATCACGTCGACTACCCGGAATTGAGGCTTTGCGTTTACCTGGGCAACGGCTTCTGCGTTTAAGAGACATCCGATGTAGAAATGGGTATATAATGATTTTCGGATTTCTTTGAGCTTGAGGGCAGCTCGAGATTCGTATCTCGCGCCTATAATCGCGAAATCGACCATGTCGCCGAGACCTGGGATGTAGTCCTTTTTCAGCTTGATCCATCGACCGTAGTAAGGGTTGTTGTTTGTTGAGAGGATGGTGAAGTAAGGTTCGTCGCAGGCTTTGAGAACGTAACCCTCCCATCGTAGTGCCATGCTCTTGGAGAATGCTTTTTCGAGTCGGTATTGACAGTCAGAACGGGAGAAGTCGAGAATTTCTTGCTCTGCAAGGCCGGCACGGCCGGTTGTTGCTTGTACCACATCTTTAAGAAGTAACCTTCTCTCTCTATGCGGTTTTCTCAAACAGACAATATCATCGAGAAGTAAGATATCATAGAAGACGAGCATCAAATGCTCACCATGTTGCGGCCTGCTCCAGTTAGTGAAACGATTATGAGGGAATGACCACTTCCCACTTACAAAGAGTCGTTCTCAACTCCAATAAAGCTACCAGACCGCGGTATGAACTTTCGGAGTTTATGGAACTCCAATATCTTCTGCTCCTTGTCACTCCACACGAGAAGCTCACCCTCTAGAATGCAATGCCGAGAGAATTTACAGTCTGCCCTCCCTATTCGCAATGCATCCTTCAGCGCCTCGTGAACGCCCGACCTATCAACCGTAGAATCCTTCCCGCTCTTGGAGAATATCTGGATGAAATCAGACTTCGTGAGGTCGACATGTATCTGACAGTATTCACCATCGTACTTCCGTTCAAGACTCATGCGGCGACGTTCCGCCATTTGGGAACAATGTTTCAGACTCCGGGCCTTGTAGAAATCAGGACGTCCGATTTTGACACCCACCTGAGGCGTCAGATGCGACAATGCCATAACGGCTAAATCCTTAGCAAGACCTGGCTCTGGACAAGGTGGAAAATGAACCATTGGCTCCGAGTGCAGCATACCCAAAGCCGCATGAAACGAATCCTGGAAAAGGAGAAGATGGGGAAGAAGGAAGTGAAACCTCCTCAAGACAAAAGACGCCGGCAAAACGACGGATACATAGCTCTTTAGTATCATTCGAGTAAGCCATTTGGCATCTCTGCTACTCAGCCGTCTATACAGAGGTCCCAAAGCAGCCTCCACATCGACTGCGGTATGCTGTCTCCGGACTCGCGGACCAGAGAAGCGACATCGTGATGCTACCCGGTTCAAAGCCTCGTCAATCTCTTCAACCGTGACTTCCTGGCCCTCGGGAATTTGGTTCTCCGCTTGACGCATGACATTTTCCACGCACTGCCCGAGATCACCTCCTCCGAAGACGCGCCAGCGGTCCAATTCGGCCCTCCGCGAGGATCCTAGTAGTAAACAGCGGCCTATCACTCTTGCCAGCGAGGTGTCTTGTAGCCAGTAGACCCTGTCAGTCCTTTTCTCTGGGAACAGGCATGAGAGAAGGGCCAGTCGGCACGTATCTCTACCGTGGATTCGCCTCTCATGCTGCGTGAACCAGCGGGAAACAGCTCGAATATCGGGATTGCTGTTTTTTGCTGCGGTGGAGGCTTTGATCGTTCGGTTGTCCTCGAGTTTGGACAGCAGATCACATAAATAGGTGAATTTGAACCCCATATGGGAGTTCAGATTGGTGAGCAGGTAAGGAGGCTATCGACTTTTCCTTAGGCGCATTTGTTGCTTGATATTATGTCGACATTGGACGACACGAGACGCGTAGACAGCATAATTTTTAACCGGCAGCAGCAAAGGTTTCACGCGCAGCTTGTCAAATAATTGCGAACCGGAAGTGGGAAGTCACTGGCTCGTGTTACGTTTCATTGTCTGTTTACGGCGCGGTTATCAATTGGTAGGCACGGTATCGGGACCGACAGTAGTTAGGCATCTCGCCTATTTGCTACGCAGTACGCACTACTAAAGTATGTCAATTTGTGTTTGCTTCACTTAACACAAACGATTGACAGTTGAGAAAAAAGAGGCGGCCTCACTGAATAGATGTCATGCGAATGGCAAACACAACCAGCCGTAAGCGCCGGACGCACGAGAGGTCATATTCGGCAGCATCGATGCCAATATCTCAGTAGGCGCTCCGAAATGCAAGAGAGCAATGAACAGTAGCGTACATGGCTTTGCAGACATACAGCAGCGTCAAACTGAACCGTAGGCCTTTTTCAAGGCGTAAAATAACTTTCCAAACACAGAAATAGCCAACGGGTTCGCCGAACTCCATACCATCGTTTTGCATAAGCAACTCCTCGAGAATTAATATAGACGTGGAGCGTAAGAATATCACATAGGAACAAGTATTGTTACAGAATACCCTGCTTTTGGAGACTAGAAAAAGTGAAACAGTTAGTACTTCTTTTGAGCAGCAGATGGACAACATGTAGGCGACATACTCCAAGTATATTCTCTCCGGCATTACATTGCCTTCTGCATCCTCCATTTGTACCACGTTGTCTCGCGACTCTCTTTCCTTCTTCCGGTCGTGCTCCAGCTTCTCCCATAGTCTGATAGCGTCGTCAATCTTGGTGATTTCACGGAATAAGTTGGTGTTGGATGTGATGCCGAGGCACTTCAGGCCGAAAATATGTAGGGCTTCGGAAAAGTGCTTGTCAAAAGCACGACGACCCATGTAAACAAAGTTCCCGCAAATCTCACAGGGATACTCAACGCCCAGACCGTGCAATTTATAGAGCCAATATGGAATGGGCTTGCCATCCCAAGCCAGCGGCAACTTCAACGGGTTGTATATTCGGTCATCTCCCTCATCCTCGGACTGATCGCCTTGGTCTCCTCTCGGGTCTTCGGAGTATGAGAGCAACGCGTCGAGTTCCATCTGACGTTCTCGCTCCGTCATTCCTTGCTTTCGCTCAACGTTGACTCGTGTCGCCTGTCGTTCAGACTGAAGTGCCTTTGCTAGGCTTCGGATTCGATGTTCACGCTCGGCTACTGCTCGCTCCTTTAGGCGATGAGACCGAGACGTCGCGGTGCCAGTAGGCTGCGTCGGCTTCTCCCCGTTCGACTTACGAGCTTCCGCAGCTCGAATATGTTTCTTCCCGCTGAGGTGGCTTTTGTATACATTATCGTTCTTAAATTCCTTCTCACAGTCTGCGCACCATATACCTTCGCCAGTACCCTCGGTCTTTGGCCCTTGCGGACCATTAGAAGCTTTTTCTTCTGACCATCCTGGAACTCTGTTCTCATCCCATTCTTTGTCAAATTCCTCGTCGAAACTGGCAAGAAGCTTGCCGATGTCCTGCAAGGGCTTGGCGCGCTTGAAGAAGTCTTCCAGATAACTTGCGAGGTCCCCGACGTAGGTGAAGTATTTATCAGAGAGTTTGTCTTTGCGTTTAATAGGCATCTGCGGCGGCGTAAAGGCATCAAAGATATCCAGGTACTGGACGTATGTTAATCTTTTAACTCCCGGGAGGTTTAAGTAGTCCTCGTGTATGCCTGTTAGGTCCAGAAATTGCCCATAACCCTCCTCGCCCGTGAACATCTTGTCGACTTCCGCAACGGCGGGATCGATTTCCCCATATTGGCGATGCTTATACGCGCGCTCCAAGTTCTCAACCGGCTCGTTAGGATAGCGTTTGTGAAAGTCTTTGATTTCGGTCAGTTGCTTGTAGAACTCCTCGAATTGATCCCCAGTCGCGATTGATTGTATTTCTTTCTGACGTAGCCCCTCGGAGTCTTTGTAGATTTCGAGTAGCCTTTTCGATTGCTCTTCGATGCGGTTGAGGAATCGAGCTACCTCGTGATCGCGGGCTAAGCTTTCTCGAATCTAGAGAGCGACAGCGGTTTAGCTACTGCAAGAGAAGGCAATAAAGAAAAGGTGACTTACATTTCGAGGTTCTTCGGCCACGCGATCCGCGATGGCCTGCTCTAGCCTCTCGAGGTCTTCGTGTATAAATCTCTGGTCCTCCAGGAGCATTATGGAAGCGTGGAATAAGAGCGACTTCTTGCAAGAACCGACTCGGAGTCTTCGCGGTTGGAGAGACAAGTCCAAGAGCTCCGTTTTGTGGTTGTTGCCCGGCACGTGACCGGGGCAAATTCCTTAAATTCGTCGCGAGAGACAACGTCCTACAAACTCTGCATCAACGCCGCTTAAGTATCCTTTTCCTTACTCAGATTGCTGCAGTTTGAGCATTCATCATGGCGGACGGAATCGATAGACCCTACGACGGTATGCCACAGTCCTGTGTTTCTGCTTCAAGGCGCTCGTACTAACAACCCAACCAGACAGGATGGAGTTCAACACCTCGAAAGAGGTCACAGTTGCTCCGACTTTCGAAGACATGCATCTGAAGGAGAGTCTGCTTCGTGGTATCTACGCGTATGGCTACGAGTCGCCATCAGCAGTACAGTCTCGCGCTATTGTCCAGGTCTGCAAGGGTCGCGACACAATCGCACAGGCACAGTCGGGAACTGGTAAAACAGCCACATTCGCCATCAGTATTCTGCAAGTTATCGATACTGTCGTGCGCGAGTCGCAGGGTAAGTCACGCAGTGGTTTCATTTCTATCCTTGCGCCTGCGTTGGCTAATATTCATCTCTTAAAGCTCTCGTACTTTCCCCTACCCGAGAACTCGCAACCCAGATCCAATCCGTCATCATGGCGCTTGGAGACTACATGAATGTCCAGTGCCATGCTTGCATCGGAGGAACCAATATTGGCGAGGACATCCGAAAGCTGGACTACGGACAACACGTCGTCTCGGGAACCCCAGGTAGAGTTGCGGACATGATCCGTCGTCGCCACCTGCGCACAAGACACATCAAGATGCTAGTCCTGGACGAGGCCGATGAGCTGTTGAATCGCGGATTCCGCGAGCAGATCTACGACGTCTACCGTTACCTCCCACCCGCCACGCAGGTTGTCGTTGTCTCAGCAACCCTGCCTTACGACGTGCTCGACATGACAACGAAGTTCATGACGGATCCGGTTCGCGTTCTGGTTAAGCGTGACGAGTTGACCCTGGAAGGCATCAAGCAGTACTTCATCGCGGTCGAAAGGGAGGAATGGAAATTCGACACACTCTGCGACCTCTACGATACCCTCACCATCACCCAGGCCGTTATCTTCTGCAACACCCGCCGCAAGGTCGACTGGTTGACCGACAAGATGCGCGAGGCCAACTTCACCGTCTCCAGCATGCACGGCGAGATGCCCCAGAAGGAACGTGACAGTATCATGCAAGATTTCAGACAGGGCAACTCCCGCGTTCTCATCTCTACCGACGTCTGGGCCCGTGGTATTGATGTCCAGCAGGTCTCTCTCGTTATCAATTACGACTTGCCCATGAACCGTGAGAACTACATTCATAGAATCGGCCGCAGTGGCCGTTTTGGGAGAAAGGGTGTGGCGATCAATTTTGTCACTAGCGACGACGTGAGAATCCTCCGTGATATCGAATTGTACTACTCCACTCAGATCGATGAGATGCCTATGAATGGTGAGTTCGCTCTTGTAACGTCTATCCCGCCTTCTGTTGCAATGCGGCTAACTTGTATCAGTTGCGGATCTGCTCTCATAAGCAATTCGAATTTTCTATCTTGATAATTCACCCCATTTAAAGCAAATATTCTCTTGCTTGCCCTTTTTTCTTTCACTTAATTGGGACGCTTCGTTTTGTCGTTGATAGTGTTTTCAGTACCGCTACGTTACGCTTTATTTCCTTGGTCATCGTCGTTGAACAAGCAATATTGAAAGGAACTCAACATGACCGCGCGGCAACTGTATGTGAACCAGAACAAGGCACAGTCAGTCCAACGAGTAGATTACGATACTCTCAGAAAAAAAGGAAAGAGGTCAATACAAGTGCGGAGGAAAGGGATAATGTGAACAGAATGGTGAGTCAAGACAATAATCAGCAATCAAAACCCTTCTTACACTGTCGGGATTTTTTGACTAACCCGAGCCTCGTTTTCTCCAATATAGTCAATTTGAATACGAATTCCATTCCATCAACGTACATCGTACTCCTGCTAGAATCATCCCATGATGACATGACGTCCTCCGACGTTTACTCGATTGAGTCTTCAAACCAACCAACCGATGAATCGACCCATCCCATTCACCCGTCGTATCATGGACTAACATCTAGTCAACTCACCATCATCTACATTGACTTCAACTTCATGCGGTCCGGTCAGTACAGAACAGGACAGGACAGAAGTAAAGTGACTGGCCGTTCTGTTCCGCTCTACCCGCTCCAGTCCCGGCTTCATGTTGATACCTGATACGTATGTGCTTGGGCTAACGTGCAGTACATGTATTCGAGCACATGCTGCAATTTATGTCCTGATAACAGTGGCAATAACCGAGTCGTCTGATCTGCTGCTGACTTGCTAGGTACTACTTACTCTGTACGCTTTCCTGGACGATGGAGCGAAGGAACGAATGGCAGTTTGGGATGATTCCACCCATTGTCGTTACTTGCAGATGTTGCACGATCATCTAGTTCTCTAGCTAACTACAGTACGTTGTACATACGATAGCACGAGCATATACCTGGATACTATGGATGGATAATGCTGTTAATTAGTTATCCCAACGCCCAACGCCCAACACCAGGATCGGAATGACGCAAATGATTGTGTAGACGGCATGGAAAGAAACATGAGTGATAAGGGAACCTGAATCAATGCTGTGACTGATTTGGCCAGGATTTCATATGTCTTGTCACATAATAGGCAGCAAGGATAAGTAAAGTAGACATAGGTTGTCCTATCGAAACCATTTGATGCGTTGGTGCTACTCCGTAGTAACCGATTGAAAGCGAAAACCACAAAGGAAACACAAAGGACCTTCTCATGATAAACCACGGCGCCTGTTAATCGTATCCGAGAATGAACTGAACCTATGATCAATAGCAGAGAAAAAGCATTGCGAGAGAAAAGACGAAATAGTGGAATTGACCGGAAAGGAAAGGAAAGTGAAGCATAACGGGTTAACATTCCTTGAATTCCAATGCTCCAGAACACACGTGTCGACAAAAATCAAAAATTCTCCCTAAAAAGCCATGAGTGCTTCGCGAATGCCTGGCATTAATTAATGGTTCGACGTGGACCGTAACGCGCTGGTGCGTGCAAAGATGTTCGAGGATATCGCCTTGCGTTTCCCGTATACTGGGCTGTTTGGGGCATCGTAGTCTCGAGTCCATCTACAAAGCCGGGGTTAGCTCAGATAGTGACAAAGAAGAGAGAAGGGTAAAGGAAACAGGAAGCCATACATTCTCACCGAGTGATCATCACCGGCAGATGCAAACATGCCAGGATTCGCAGGATTCCAGGATATTGCATTTACACAGCCAGAGATATGCCCTTCCAATGTCTCCAAGAGGTCACCGGTCTCTATATGCCATATATACACAAGAGAATCTTATGCCAATAAGTTAGCAATAACGCGAAGTAAGTAAGAAACCGACGAATCTCACCTTCACTTCCACTAAAGACGAGAGTCTCAGCAGCTCCCCCGAATATGCTTCTGATGATGTAGGTTCCTTGCTTCTGTCCCGTGAAGCTGCGGATGACGTCGGTCGTTTCGATATCTATGAGCTGTATCTGACCCCCGGCGAGATTGACAAGCATATTTCGCGAATCACGGCTGACGGCGACTGATGTTGCTGTTCCTTTAAGTGACAGGCAGTACTCTTCGAGATGGGTGTGGAAGTTGTACACGTGGATCTTCCCTTCCGTGTCTGCAACAATAAGCCGTTTGCCGTCGTGAGTGATAACGCAGTCTTGGACACGAAAACCCTCTTTCCACATGTACAATGGGTCTCGGTTACCCCGTAAGCTCCAATGGCAGAGTGGGGTGTCCAAATGAAGGGAAGCTGTCACAAAGGATTCTCCATCTGCAGCCCAGGCAGCGGCCGTGACGGCGTCCTCGTGGTGATTGATCGTCAGAACGCGACTGCCAGTCTATAGAATTTCCGCAACATGGTCAGCAAATAGCAGAGGGAGATGTGCGACTGAGAATCGGAGTATGGATGTATACCTCAACGTCCCAAACGCAAGCTCTATGATCCTGAGAGCACGTTATCAGTTTGGAATCATCCGGACTCCAACTAGCATATGCAACGCCCTTGTCATGATACAACAATTTATGCAGCACAGAGAAAGTACTTGTGTCATAGATAACTACACTGCAATCCTGGCTTGTGGTGACCAATTTTGTGCCGTCGTGTGAGAACTCGCAATACCAAACTTCATCAGAATGTGGACTCAGTTCGACCGTTGGTCGAAGCGGGAAGTCATTACGATCACACAAATGTTCCGAGTAGAGAGACGGTGGGGAAGGGCTGTTATGATATAGGCACTGATTGATTTGATTTCGCTTGACGTAGTCTAATAGAACTGCAAGACGATGGGTTGGAACCATCACGGAAGGAGAGATATATCCTGAAAGGATAAGTACTTTGTCAGAAATAGGCGCATCTCATTAACTTACTGGACAAATGCGACAATAATCGTTCCCGTGAAGAGCTAATAGGTCCATCCCAGCCAGCTTGGTTATGTAGGTGTTCTGCTGGACACATGAGAAGACTATTTAAAACGAATAAGTCAGTTTGTGCGAATGGAGAGCTTGTAAACTAGCATATTGAGACATACCTCGAGAGAGCATGGAGGCGTACAATGTCGTAATTTAAAGGTGTCAATTCCCCTCGTAGAACCATCAAAGCCGCCCCTAGGTCGCGGGCTTCTAACAGTTCTAGGAATTTTTGTTGCCTAAGGTAGAACAACATTTCATTCTTATCCGCATTTTCCGCCAGAAGAAGTCGCTCTTCATTCGCGGACCCATCATCGTCGTCATCAGTCGGCCGTTCACGTCCATCGGAGTGATATGCGAATCTCAATATGTTTTCCGCCTCAGCCCACTGTCCATCTACTACCGCATTCCTGAAAGCAGCAACAGCTTGGCTTTCCAGTTGATAGCCACTCTCCCTGGTCAACGTAGACGCTGCTGCATCGTAACCTAGGTCGTACAGGCCCTGAATTAAAATCCTGGTCACCTCCTCTCGGTCGTGGTCAAAGAATCTGGGCATCGAGCCCGGCGGTTTTAAAGGGCCATTCATCTGCGTGTCCCCATTAAACGACCCATTCAGAGAATGAGAGAGCGGAGTCTTTCGTGACGGAGAACGGGGAAATCCATTCGATGCCTGCGAGTCACCGTTCATATTCATAGATATTCCACTTTCGGGCCGCATGTCTTCCAGGCGCCTGCGCTTGGTAGGGGGCGAATTACGCCCGACTTGATTGTGCTGCAGGATCGTATCTTGTTCGTCGGAAGCGATCTCGCTCCCCGCTCCCTCTCCTTCAAAATCTCCTCCTGTAGCTAGACTATCGGATGGGTCGGGGATACTATGACGACGACGTCGACGAAACGTAGCTGTTCGTGAAACTGGGGTCCAGGCTGGAGAAGTGGTGCCGGTAGGTAAGGAACGGGGCGACGTTCCTTCTGCAGTCGAATGACTATCGGGGATCACTGAGGGAAACACCGTGGGAGACTCGCTAGGGCTAAGAGGAATTGGGGGGTCGGAGGCGGTCGAGTAGGGTATATACGAGGGATGGTTGTGTGCCAGATCGAAGATTCAGATCTGCTCTCCGTCCTGGCCCTGAGAGAACCAGGTGAGCAGATCTAACCTGTGGCGGATGATAGAAGCTAACTTCGCCGCAGCTCCGTCCACGTGTTTGGGAGCTCGTCCGGTTGATCGTGGAAGCCGTTGATTTGTAGAATCTTGCAGTCGACTTGATGGTTCCAAGTACTGCTATTCTCCTCCAAAACGAAGGTTGGTGTTCGATATCAGCGTCGTTTACGGGCAGGATGATATGCCTTCTTATCGCCTCTTCAATACGGCGGGGAGTTGGTGACGAGTGCTTGGAAGCGGTAATACTAGTTGACGGTGGATGGGCAACTAAGTGGCTGTCTGAGTATGAGAACAGCCAGGAAATTACTGGATTGGAGAGTTAAGGAGCGTTGCGTAGGAAGGAAGAATAGTCCCGAAGAAGGTGTGAAGTTGAGGTTGGTGGTGGTTGATCACGTTGATTCTGATCAGTGATTCAAGGTGGTTGTCTTTACAGAACAGTACAGTAAATTTACAGTCACTTTGGGGGCATCTCTCTTCCTCGCACACCACTACACTACAGTGGCCTATCCAGCTCCTTTGTTTCGGTGCAGACCTCCCTTATCTGAAGCCGGAAGGGAAACATCATTCTCCCAGACAGCAGAACAACTCTCGGTCCATTCACATTCGCACAATGAACAGGGATTCTTGCTTCATCAGTGCCCTTCGGCTGTCTATCTGTATGACAGCAACCCCGAGTTCTGCCTGTCAACGTGCCCGTTCGCAGTCATCAAATCTCCAATCAATAGTACCATCAAATACCTAAGGGCTAAGGCCAACGCGGTTCCTATGCGATATGTCACCTCGCAGCAAATCATAATATGAGAAGCTCAGGAGACCGTGTTCACTTCGACCACCCACCATCATAATTCCTCAATCCAATTGAATCGGAGCACTCCGTACGTACCTCATACCTAACCAGCTGATACTGGTATGAACCGTACAACCGCTTTCGAGCCGATAAGGATGAACTTATGGAGTCTCCGATTATGTCTGTTGGTCAGTGGTCACACGTATGTGGCAAAGATGTCATTGCCAGATTGATTCCTAGGCTAGCCGCTAGGTACAGTACATATCCACTGATCATAACATTGAAGCGTTTCGAATTGTGTTTGGTTATGCCGTTATACATATGTACGCAATTCGAGAATGCCATGGCGGTATCATCGATGGGTGTGGTTGGACGTGTTCAACACTGCTCTTGTCACGATATATGATGCATACCCAGGGGATGTCAATCGGGGGCATATCATACTGCCATACGCACTCTAAGTGATTTGCTACCGATATCGCAAATCCATCTACAACATGGAAGAAGCAACCAGATGCAAAAGAATTGAAGGCAACGCCCATGTTTCGATCCTGCTACCAGAAATCATATCATAAACACGAATATTCCATGACGGCAATAATCATTGCCCCTGATATTACATCAGAGCCACCGTGCCACCACTCACCTTCAGAAAGCATATAAGGACATGCCATGTCCTGTCCATCCGGTCTCAACATCATCTTGAACAAGTCTCTCTTCTATTCATATTAAACATGTGTTTATTTCGTTCATCACCTTTATGAACAGAAACTCTCGATCCTCTATATCAAATAATCGTTAAAGACAGCTAATACCCAGAGTCATCGGTTATGGGATGCCAGTGCGGAGCAAACTGTTCCTGTCAGGGACCAGATGGTTGCGTCTGTACGAACAATTGTGCCTGTAAGGGCTGCAACGTATGTATCTCCTGCCTTACCCCTTGAAAAAACTGGTGTACGAGGGGTGGCCCTTATAAAGGATGGATATGATGGCTGACCTGCGCTCATGATTTAGTGAGTCGATGCCTGTTTTCAGATCAGAGACGATTTATGTTTCACTGAGAGCGATGCCAACGTGCTCCGGGTTGGTATATTTATCAGAAGTATAATTTTTTTAAACCATACGTCAAACTTCCATAAAGGATGGATATGATGGCTGACCTACGCTCATGGTTTAGTGAGTGAGTTGATATCTATTTCCAGATCAGAGACGATTTATGCTTCACGAGAGCAATGCCAACGTGCTTTGGATTGGTATATTTATTAAAAATAGGATCTTTTTAGACCAGATGTCAATCTCATGCAAAGTATCAACACACAGAATGTACAAATGGAAATATACTGTACATTGTATAGACAAGTGAGACAGGGCGCGAAGTAGAACATCAGCCCGTACGGAGTAGTTATGTACCGAACTTAGTATCCTTCAATGCCTCAGATGTTTTCAATGCACCAGTAAGCCCGAGGCATATAGTCGGTGCCAAAGCGTACATAATCTAGACATGAATTCGTAAATCAGCACGCTGGATCCAAGACCATTGACAAGTGGCAGGGCATACCATAAGTGTTTTGGCAACAGCCATCTTCTCCGGTTCAGAAACCTTGGCCAACTCGGCCAGGCCCGATATTACCAGCGCCGGTGGCCCTTGGGGCATCATCATCATACTGAACCATAAGATTGGATCGCTCCGTACGAGGTTCGTCTTCTTGGCTAGCCCGTAGATAATGGAGATGCTCAATCTGTAGAAAATATTCGTACATTAGTCAAGACTGTGGAGATAACTTTCCGGTAGATAATTGAACGAATGTACTCACGCAGGCCACAACACCAACCGAACGAGAAAAACCGCTGCAATGGCACGCATGGGAATTTTCCCCGAATTACCGCTGGACTTCATCTTCTCAAAGCTAACCCCGAGAGTAGCCCCGACCGCAAATACCTGGAACGTCGTGAAGAGCTTCCCGACATTTTTGATACTGGCCGTCAGCCACGCGTTGAAGATACCACCCTTGTCAGCAGGATTGAAGAATGTTCTATGCAACGGAGGCACCAGACCGAGAACGGCTCCGATCAACGCACAAGTAACGGCTACGTCTGCGAAAGGCGATTCGAATGGCACTAACAATTCCTGCTTAGCGCGGTCCGGGACGAATGAGGATATCTTGTGTTCCCAGATTTTTATCCGGCCGGCGGCTTGGTGGAGTTTCGTCTTCGCGGCTTGAGGTAGGAGGTAGGACCTTTCGTCGAACTCGTCGTCGTCGCCGTCGCTCGATTCGCTTTATTGTTCGTGTTCTTCGCTGACTTGTCCACGCTGCCCGTGTTCGGCATCTTGTCCACTATTATCATCGTCTCCATTTTGCTCACGTAGCAATCTGGGCCCAATAATGTAACCGGTTGTTTTACTTATGACTGCGCAAACGAGGAAGTAACTTTGTGCACGCTCGATAGCAGCAGATGTCGTTTCTCCTTTCGAAATAATCGGGTTCAGGGATCCGATACTTTCTAGAGACTGTAGCAGAAGTAGCGGAAGTGACGTCGTGTTGTTGATTGCGCACGCCGGGGTGACCCATGGGGGTAGCTTGAAAGCCCTCGACAGCACGGCACCCAAGCCAATGCTAGAAATCGTGTAAAATAAGGACCATACTGTGTACAGTGAGTGAAGTCTGAGTTAGCTAATTGCTTCTCGCAAACGCCTAGAAGGTCAACCGGGATTTTCACACATACCGAGCACCGGAACATAGTTCAATGCGCTTTCATAATGCAAGTTGTTCCCCAAGTTAACTATCAACAAAGCCGGCAAGAAGACCTTTACTCCCAATCCAGTCATTTCGTTAATTGCTTCCCTTCGGAGCAGGCAAAACCTCCGTGTTGCAACTCCATAACACATTGTCAGCAACACGGAGAGACATGCTTGAAAAGCACCCAACAATGGCACAAGTATGTCTTCCCCAAACATCTTGAAACGAGCACAATTCCCAAGTAGAATATCCTCGGTATGGTAATCTCAAAGCGTAGAAATCTCGAGGGTTTATGCCTTTTCCTTTTTCGTGAGCAGGCGGACTCGATGCCTGTTACGTCATCGTGACAACAGAAGCTGGTACTATAAATAGATAGCAGTACTAGCCATGGACTCTCAGGAGGCAGTAAGCGATAGAGGCGTATATCCGTGCTCGAAGCGACGATGAAGAATACCGCGTATATCCAGAATGTCAAACGTTCGATCTCGATGCAACGGGAATCCCTAATCAATTCGAAATCAAACCTCGGGCAAACCCCCAATACCGCTGTGTCATAGCGAAGAGAGGTGGGCTCCAACGCAGAAGTTTCATCCCAATAGCGAATCCACCGACGGAAACAGCGAAAAAGAAGGCTGCAACACCAAGCCCTATTTTTCCAACAGTCTCGATACCACTCTTTTGTGGTTCCAAGTTCTTGCGCTTTCCGAGGCGTGTTGTGCGAGTGTAGCTCGGTATATACTTGAATTCGAAGAAAGTCTCTTTTCCAAGTCCTCGGTCGCCGGTAGTTATGTTATAGTATTGGCGGCGGCGCGCCTGCGACATTTCAGTGAGCTGCACTCTTTGAATTGTTTCCTTGTGACAAGTGACTTATTCGGGTTTGGGAATAACGGTCAACGTACAGCTATAGCCTTCCGGTCAAGAGAAGGAAAGACCCGAAGTACGAACGCGAACGTCATAACGAAAACACAATATCCGTAAACGAGTGCCCGGTAATATATACTTGGTCGTGGGATATCAAGTCCATCGGAGAGTTGCTTTCCGTTCAGCTGTCGTGCCATTGCCTCCATGAATTCTTTCGACGCGTAAGTTGGAGGAGTATTCTCCAAGCTAAGTATGATATTCTTCGCAAGAACCGTGCTCATTTCGGACGGTTGCGATTCTGCTAAGACGACGGATTCCATCGTCGCTCTCGAGATTTCTCTTGTTCGGAAAGGATCAGTCGGAGACCCCATGTAGTGTGAAACGAGTCGCCAAAGAGCAATGTAGTCGTCAATTTCTTGGTCCTTTAACCAAATACCTTGCCGTGGGAGGCCGATCCATATGATAACAGTGGAGAACGAATGAATAGTCGCTATACCATCCAAATCATTGGCGGGAACGCCGAATTCTTTGACGCTATAATATTCAGGTTTTTGTTCTGCAAGGGCCAATATCCTCTGGCGAACGGCTGCATGAAGCAATCGGACACGCACAGAAGCAACGTGGCCGTCACCCCCGGGCATGATGGAATCCAAAGAGCCGGTGACTTGAAGTACATGCTGGAGAGTTTCCAGCATTCTGCGTCTGGCTACCGTTACAGAAAAGCCTCCTGTGCGCGCGAGTGTTTCCACGATTCGGCCAGCACCCCTGCGACTCTTGATTAGTACCAGTAAGCAAACAAAGTAGCTGAAAGACGAACATTCCGCCTAAAAGACTCGAGAAATTTAGCTAGAGTAATACGTCAGCGTACCGTACATGCTCAAATTGGTCGGTGATCTTAGACGTACCGTGTTCAAAATTGGAAGCCCGTAACGATAGAAAACCGCTTGCCCCCTTTCAATTTGGTCCCAATCCACCCATTCAGGAACTGAATTAACATGCGTCCAGAATGGTTTGAGTTTCGGGTCACTATCCCCATGGTCTCGCAGTAGCGCATACATTTCTCTTTCACGAGTCTTGCCCTGTGGTTCGTCTTTTTGGTCCGAGTTCTGACCAGTCGCATTCTCGTTCGACGAAGATATCTCGTTCAACCGCTGCAGACACTCATCTGCAAGGTAGTCATATGTATACCTCAGTTTGTGTAAATCTTCTGGCAATTGATGAAGATCGGTCCATCGGAAGGAATAGCCCCAGTAGCTGGACTTATTCCCACGAGCTTTGGATTGCATGGTTGAAGACATGGCTGAATTTTGACTGCGCAATGTGTACAACTTGTGAGGTACCCTGCAAGAAGATAATTTTCACATCGAGCCATAGAATAATTCAGAGGACCAGGGCCATATATAAGTTTCATCGGTCAGACCACCTCGCCCATAGAATAGGAGCCGACGGTCCGCGGTAAGACGAACTCCACAGACTTGATGATAGGCCTGGGCATCTGATTTTTGGGGATTTTGGCTTTTTTTTCCTCTCTTAACGTTGCAATGTCAAGCGAGGAGAATGCATACAGAGGTACAGAGACATGTATGTATTTATTCGTCTATAGTTCTGATGTCAATGCCGTATGACTTGAAAAGTCCAATCACCGTTCAAAACTGCTAAGCAAGAAAAGTCATGGATAACTTGTTAGTAAATCAATCTTTCGCAATTGGTTCTGCACATTTTTCCGTGTATCATGTATGCGAAGTAGAATCGCGAAGTGCGAGTGATGCGAAAGAATTTGGGAGTCCAGGCGCCGAGATGAAGGCCTACAGTAGTCTCCGGCGCTCGGGCCAGCGTAGCTGCAGTGCTCCCGCTTGCGAAGACCTCCCCGTCGGCTTCATCCACCAGAACACCCTTCGACATTTCTGTGGCCTTTATAGTTATATATTCTTGATAGTTATACATCATGGCTCGTCAGGATGATTCTGAAAGCGAACAGGGCTCCATCTTCTCCGTGTCCGGCCCTGTCGTCGTGGCCGAGAACATGATCGGTTGCGCCATGTACGAGCTGGTAAGTGACTGCCGGCACATTTAACTGTTTGGCCGTGATTTTCTTTGGAAACATTCTCGGTAATGACACCTTTTTGGCTGTCTAGTGCCGAGTCGGACATGGCCAACTGGTAGGTGAGGTTATTAGGATTGAGGGAGACAGAGCCACTATCCAGGTCTACGAGGAGACAGGTACGGCATTCCAGCATTGATAAGCGTTCGGTGGTATGCTCGAATAAACCTAGTCACTAACAGTAACACCGCCGTGTGCAGCTGGTTTGACCGTGGGGGATCCTGTCAAGAGAACCGGCAAGCCTCTTTCCGTTGAGCTTGGTCCTGGTTTGATGGAAACAATCTATGACGGTATCCAACGACCCCTCAAGGCGATCTCGTCGATATCCGAAGGCATTTACATTCCCCGTGGAATTTCCGTGAATTCGCTGGACCGCCAAAAGAAATGGGACTTCAAGCCTACCGGTTTCAAGGTTGGCGACCATATCACCGGAGGAGATGTTTGGGGTAGCGTCTTCGAAAACAGCTTGGTAAACGACCACAAGATTATACTTCCACCTCGCGCAAAAGGTGTCATTACACGAATAGAAGGACCAGGCAGCTACACGGTTGATGAGAAGTTGCTGGAGGTAGAGTTCAACGGCAAGAAGACCGAATATGGAATGGTGCAGACGTGGCCTGTCCGTGCTCCTCGACCGGTCAACGAGAAGCAGTCGGCCGATGCGCCCTTCGTCGTCGGACAGAGAGTGCTGGATTCGCTTTTCCCCAGTGTGCAGGGCGGAACTGTCTGTATTCCCGGTGCGTTCGGTTGCGGCAAGACTGTGATTTCTCAGAGTGTATCCAAATTCTCCAATAGCGACATTATTATTTACGTTGGATGTGGTGAGCGTGGTAATGAAATGGCGGAAGTCTTGATGGATTTCCCTGAGGTACGTTCTAGACGGTTGAAGTGGTATTGGAATTCTTTGCTAACATAAATACCTAGCTCTCTATCTCAGTTGAGGGTCGCAAAGAACCCATTATGAAGCGTACCTGCCTTATCGCGAACACGTCAAATATGCCAGTGGCCGCCCGTGAAGCCTCCATCTACACCGGTATCACCATCGCCGAGTACTTCCGTGACCAGGGTAAAAACGTGGCCATGATGGCGGACTCCACCTCGCGCTGGGCCGAGGCTCTCCGTGAGATTTCTGGTCGACTGGGTGAAATGCCTGCTGATCAGGGTTTCCCGGCTTACCTGGGTGCGAAACTATCTTCCTTCTACGAACGTGCAGGAAAGTCGACCGCCCTGGGTAGTCCCGAACGTGAAGGCAGTGTTAGTATCGTCGGTGCTGTCAGCCCTCCGGGTGGTGATTTCTCGGATCCTGTCACCAGTAGCACCCTTGGTATCGTCCAAGTGTTCTGGGGTCTCGACAAGAAGTTGGCTCAGCGTAAACACTTCCCTTCTATAAACACATCAATGTCCTACAGCAAATATACAGGTGTACTGGACAGATTCTACGAGAAAGCACATCCCGGATTCCCACGCCTAAGAGAGCAGATTCGAGAATTATTGACCAAGTCGGAAGATTTGGATCAGGTCGTGCAGTTGGTTGGCAAGGCGGCCCTGGGCGACTCAGACAAGATTACCCTGGATGTAGCCGGCTTGGTGAAAGACGATTTCCTGCAACAGAATGGATACAGTGACTACGATCAGTACTGTCCGCTCTGGAAGACGGAGTACATGATGAAGGCCTTTATGGGTTACCACGAGGAGGCACAGAGGGCCGTTGCCCAAGGACAAAACTGGTCTAAGGTCCGTGATGCAACCACTGATATCCAAACCGCCTTGAGGAGCATGAAGTTCGAGATTCCCGAGGACGAGAAGGCAGTGTCTGGGAAGGTAAGTCTAGACAATGCTCCTCCTCCCCCTAACCATGAGCCTGCTGCTGACATCCTCGAAGTATGAGGGAATCCTCCAGACTATGTCCGAGCGATTTGCCTCTGTATCGGAGGAATAATTTCAGTTGATCTGGCAGAGGGAAGGATGTAGGGCTTGTAGTAATAGCAGATGTTGATATGTATTTCTGCAACAACACAACCACGCATTATTGATGACTTCGTAGGCAAATTCATATTGATAGAAGACAGGTATTATTCTACCTTGAATTTGATTGAAGCCCACATAATATAAGCCCAGTTATAGACCGGAAAGAGGAAGAGATCAACCGTGGGTGGCCTTTGGGCGAGCTTCAATGTTCGCGGCTGTGGCCCAACCCGAATCTACCAGCTCTACCGTCGCTCCAACCTTTCCTCGTCAACTCCATCAATCACCGTCACTTCAACTCCCTTTCTCTTGCTATCTCAAGTACGAAGTAACTATCACACTTCCTTGTCCGGCTTTTTAACGTCTTATTTCGCGTTCTGAGCAAGATCTCTCATTCCGCATTATTTGGCCTGCCATGGCAGCGTCTGGCTACTCGTGCGCAACTCCCCATGTCTTCCCATACAATCCTCCGCGCGGCCTGGTTTGGACTAACACAACCAACCCCATTAATGCAGGATAAATGTCAACGATCCCGGCCTGATTTCGTTGGTTAATAAATTACAAGATGTCTTCTCGACAGTAGGGGTGAGTATGCGCCTTGTTTACCTATCCTCCATGCCCCGCGCAGCCAACTTACACGGTACACCTTTCTCCAGGTCCACAACCCCATCGACTTGCCACAAATAGCTGTCGTCGGGTCACAGTCCAGTGGAAAGAGCTCTGTTTTGGAGAATATCGTTGGGAGAGACTTGTGAGTGACTCCTGACTGTCATAGGTTCCCTCAGATGCTAACCACCGCTTCCTCATCCCCTTAGTCTGCCTCGTGGCTCGGGAATCGTGACCCGACGACCCCTCGTTCTGCAACTAATCAATAGGCCTGCGAGTAAGGCGCAAGCAAATGGTGTGAAACCGGAACTGGAGACCACGGACAGCGCGGCCAACGTGGATGAATATGGCGAATTTCTTCACATCCCCGGGGAGAAGTTCTACGACTTCAATAAGATCCGTGAAGAGATCGTACGCGAAACCGAAACCAAAGTCGGTCGCAACATGGGTATCTCTCCGTCTCCGATCAACCTGCGCATCTACTCTCCGAACGTCCTCACGTTGACCTTGGTCGATTTGCCCGGTTTGACCAAAGTTCCAATTGGTGACCAACCCAAGGATATTGAGAAGCAAATCAGGGATATGGTCTTAAGATACATTGGGAAGCCAAACGCCATTATCCTTGCCGTCACGGCGGCAAACCAGGACCTTGCCAACTCGGACGGTTTGAAGTTGGGTCGCGAGGTCGATCCTGAGGGACAGCGGACTATTGGTGTCTTGACCAAGGTTGATCTTATGGACGAAGGAACAGATGTCGTGGATATCCTCGCGGGCAGGATCATTCCTCTGCGTCTGGGTTACGTTCCGGTGGTCAACCGTGGCCAACGTGATATCGAAAACAAGCGGCCAATTCAGTACGCACTCGAACACGAGAAAAACTTCTTTGAAAGCCACAAAGCCTACCGAAATAAAGCTTCATACTGCGGAACGCCTTATCTGGCGAGGAAATTGAACTTGGTGCGCAAGCCTTTTATTCTGTCGTTTTGTTGGCGATGCAGAAAGCTGACCGTTTTGGGATTAGATCCTTATGATGCACATTAAGCAAACCCTACCGGAAATCAAGGCCAGAATCTCCTCTTCGTTACAGAAATACTCCGCAGAATTATCGCAATTGGGCGATTCCCTTCTTGGGAACAGTGCCAATATCGTCCTTAACATCATCACCGAATTCAGTCACGAGTATCGCACGGTGCTAGAGGGTAATAACCAAGAGCTTTCCACCGTGGAACTGTCTGGTGGAGCTCGTATTAGCTTCGTTTTTCATGAACTTTACTCGAACGGTGTCAAGGCGGTCGACCCGTTTGACTTCGTGAAGGATATCGACATCAGAACGATACTTTATAACTCCTCTGGATCATCACCTGCACTGTTCGTTGGAACCACGGCGTTTGAATTGATCGTGAAACAACAAATTAAGAGACTTGAAGAACCTAGCTTGAAATGCAGCTCCTTGATCTACGACGAGTTGGTGCGCATCCTAGGCCAACTCCTTAACAAACAATTGTTCCGAAGATACCCATTACTGAAGGAGAAGTTCCATGCGGTCGTCATTGGCTTCTTTAAGAAATGTATGGAGCCAACGAACAAGCTTGTCAAGGACTTGATCGCCATGGAGGCTTGTTATATCAACACTGGTCATCCAGACTTCCTAAACGGCCACCGGGTAAGTTGTTTACTTTTCTTATCATTTTCAGCAACAACGAACTAATAGAATATAGGCGATGGCTATTGTTCATGAGCGCCAAACTTCCGGGAGACCGACGCCGGTGGATCCCAAGACGGGCAAGCCGCTTCCCCAACGAGCCAGCAGTCCGACTGTAGAACCGCCGGAGAACAACTCTGGTGGGTTCTTTGGTAGCTTCTGGGCATCCAAGAACAAGAAGAAGATGGCTGCTATGGAGCCGCCACCGCCTACTCTCAAGGCATCTACCACTTTGTCTGAGCGCGAGAGCACCGAGGTTGAGGTTATCAGTATGTCTACTACCTTACAGCTGTTATCAGTTGGAAAAGCAGAATATTAATCGAGAAATCACAGAACTCCTTATTACTTCGTACTACAACATCGTGAAGCGAACGATGATTGACATGGTTCCCAAAGCCATCATGTACAACTTAGTGCAGTAAGTGTCTGATGTCCCTTGTCTTCGCTTGAGAAGGAGTGCTTAACCGTCAATCTCAGATTTTCAAAGAACGAGATGCAACGCGAACTACTTGAGATGATGTACCGCAACGCTGAGCTGGATGATCTGCTGAAGGAAAGCGATTACACGGTCCGCCGACGGAAGGAATGCCAACAGATGGTTGAGAGCCTGTCACGAGCCAGCGAGATTGTTTCTCAGGTTCAGTAGCTTATCCAATGGACGTGGAGGCACAAAATGTCTGCAAGCTGTCCTCCGCCTTACCAAAGTGTCTTCGTATGCGCCGTGATTCCCCATTCTTCACATCGCTTCCTCTTATTCATTGCGAGTTATGATTCATTTACGGAGTCCAAACTGCCTTATGTCAATATCGCCTTATCCTGATTGTGAATCTGTCAAGAGATAACCAAGCCAGGATTACAACTTTCGTCTTTGTTGCCGAGCTTTGTCCTATTATAACCGTCTGCATGTCTGCGTTCGGTGTCTACGTCCGCATCTTATTTAGAATCTGGTTAAGATCGTTTATTTCCTACTCGTTCGGATTTTCTTTTCGTCATGGTTTCCCTGCTTCCTTGACCTGCCTATAGTCGAGCATGATATCCTTGTCACTTGGAGTTGTATGTACTAGTTTGCAGGTATGCAGTCAATGAGTTAGAAATCACTTCATTTTTATGATATCCAGGGCATGTATACGTATGCCAGGCGACAACTTCTTGAGGTTGATGATTGCCTCGTCGCCTAAATAAATCGTAGGTGAGGAGCAACCCGATTCACTTAACTTGACGACTCATGCTAATGCATGCTAATGTCTCCCAGATATAGGCCTCTCCAAGCACTATATGAATGACTTGATACATCCTACGGAGTACATTAGCAAAAACCGCAACTCTGCGGGTGCTCCAGAGTCCAGACGGTAGCTATCATAGTCATGGGCAAATGACGTGATGAGGAGCTGAAATACACAAAAAGCACAGAGAGAACTCAAAAGAACGGTAGTATCATCCGACTTCACTGGTAAAATACTGGCTAACTAAAAGAAAGAGAGAAAGAAAACAGAAAGAGAGTCGTCGACGTGGTGGCATCGTCAGACAACCTTAGTCGTCGACGTACTACCAGCGTCAAAGCATCCAAATTAGGTTCCACTGAGACATGTGCCATGCTAACCCTAAGACTCACCCATCTCCGTGAATCATTCCTTCTACCATGCGCATGGTCGCACCTCATGGTCATGGTCTTGGTCTGATCTGGGCCACTCCGTTATATACCGTACCAGCCGGTTTGATGGCACCATCCACATAAAATGGGCTAAGACAATATAATGGGGGTATATAAACCTCTTTCTCTCGTGCAGCTTCAAGCATCTACATCTTACTTCTTTATCACCTTCACCAGCCCTAGAACTGATCAATAACAGGCCAGCTATATCAGACACCAGAAAAAAGCAGTTGACTTGAAACCCTAAAGCGAGTCGATTGCATTCATCTATTCGCCGACGTTAAACACCACCACCTGTGACCTGTACTGTGCTGTGCTATCAATTCTGTCGCCAGAAACAAAACGAAACAAAACAAAACAACATTGAAAACAACAGAGCACAAAACAGCCCAATCCAGTTGACTAAAACCAAAACCAACACCCAACTACCAGTACACAAAGACATAATAATAATAATAATGCGCAAACGCTACACCTACTACGCCATCCCAACCACCTGCACCGCAAACCCGAAGCATATATACCTCGCTCACGCCCAAGGGAGACCCCAATGTAACCCCAACACCGTCGCCAACACCGACGCCAACAGCAACGTCAACCGCATCAACGATTCCAGCGAGGAAGAAGAGCGCCTTCGTGCTCGTGCTCGTGCTTCGAAACGCATCCCGAGGTTTGATCGGCTTCCTGAGTGTCCTGGGTGTGTTGGTGTTGCTGGTCGTGGTAGCGAGGGTTGTTATGTGGGTTTTTTTTTTTTTTTTTTTCCTTTGGTTTGGTTTGGATTTGGTGTTGTTGCTGTTGTTGCTGTCACTGACTAGGTGCCAATCAAGGTCTATAATGGAGTTAGGTATCGTCCTATCAACAAAAGCGTTGACGACAGTGAGAATGACGGTGATGACCCTGGTGATGATACCAATGATACCAATGATGCTACCCAAACTCACGACGGGTTTGATGAAATTGACATTAACCACGATGACGGCTCTCGTGAGTCTGAGTATCCGTCCGCTAACGGGGATGACGATGATGATGATGATGATGACGACTACGTCAAGGTTATGGAGGATGACCTTGACGATGGGTTTGTCGATGTGGTTGTTGATGGGAGTGAGGATGATTTATGAGGGGGAGTGATTGATTAATTAATCGGATTGGGTTTTGGTGTTTTGCTTTCCTCTGTTCTGTTCTGTCCTGTTCTGCTTTGCTCTTCGGAGGTATATATTGGTTATTTGATACCTGAATTGTTGGTTTTGGTTTTGTACAGTTGAATAATTGGATAATTGGATATGTAGTGCAGTCAGCTTGGGAATAACATATTGACAAAGAAAATGAACCTATCATAACTAAATAACCCGATCCTGTTGCTTCCTCATATTCTTCAAATCAACATCCTCCCACAACATAACCGAAACCCATGTAATAAGGTACATACAAACAGCCGTGATAAGCATAATCCTCTGAGTCTCACTGTAAGCCAGATTAACCCCCTCCCTAACCGGCGAGCCCATGGGGTACGAGATCTGCTTCGGAAGACTCGAGTAGATCTCCGACAACGGCGCACCGAGGGGAAGAAACTTCCTAAGCCTGCCCGGAAATATACCAATCCATATAGCGCTGCAAATACTGGACCCGACAGCCTGCCCGATGTACGAAATCATGCCCTCGAGGGATAAAATGGCGGCGACGTAGTTGTGCGGCGTAGCCGCCATGACATTGACCTGTTCACAGATAACAAGCGTGCCACCGCCGACGGCAACAAAAACCAGACACATAGCGATATACCCGGGGTCGGTATGCGGTTGGCGGAAATGGATCTGGAGCCCGACGCCGAGGATGGTGATGGGGACGGCGAACAAGACGGCGTGCCATTTGCTGCGGCCGTTGTAGCGCAGGATGAGGCCGAAGACGATGGACCAGACGCAGGCGCCGACGGTGTAGATGGACGACATGTAGGTGGTCTGGGTCATGGTGAGGTCGAAGGTGGTTTGGAGGAGTTGGCGGAAGTATTGGCTGTCCCAGATGCTGAAGGGGGTGTAGAGGGCGGCGACCATGGTGTAGGTGAAGATGACGGTGCGGTTTTTCATGAGTGCCCAGGGGAAGAAGGTGACGGGGGCGAAGAAGCGTTCGTAGATGGCGAAGGCGATGACGAGGAGGCCGCCGGCGACGAAGAAGGCGATGATGAATGGCTGGCGCCATTTGTGCGGTTGGTGTGCGTACAGGCTGAATGTTAGGAGGAATAGGGCGAGCCCGGCGGATAGCAGGAGAAGTCCTATGACGTCGAATTCTGTTAGGTAGTAGAGAATTGATTGGTACCATGTCCGCCGTCGACACTCGTGGGAGTCCTTGGCGACTAAACCTCGGTGCTCTGCCAATTTGTCATGGTAGTAGAACAATCCGAAGAGTGGTGCACATAATATAGGTACTATAACGGCCCACATTCCGTAGCACCATCGCCAGCCTATGCCGTTGTGGTACGCCCGTGAAGCCGCAGGGCCTGCGGCGTAGGCCGTTGCGATGTCCGGCGACGAAGAGAAGGCGAGAACGAATGCCCGATTGCGCAAGGAGCAGGTGTCCGCAATGAATATCATGATGCAGAACTGCACACCAGTGTAGCCGATTTGGTAGAACAATTGAGCGACCAGGTAGGTTGCCACGCTATTGCACCCGGCCATCATGATGTATCCAATGGTCGATGATATTACCATGAGCGCGAACCCTTGCGGCCGCCCCCAGATGTCGATTAGCTTGGCAAATGGCAGCTTCACCAGGCCTGCTGCAAGCTGTGATATCACGCCGGATAGTTCAGTCAGGGGGTTTTGTCCGAAGGAACTCGTCACGTAGCTACCGAGGACGCTGGCCATTCCGTCGTGAAATGACATGGCGAACATGATAAACCAAATCCTTGACACGACAGGGACTAGTCAACATAAGGGAATGCATGAGAATACCTGACTCGAACAAGTACTTACAAAGCATATGCCATGATCAACTGATTTTTGGTCCATAATTGCAAAGATGCCTGCGCAACCCGCACTCCGTATTGGGATGGTGCTACGCTGATTCTGACTATCTCCTCGTCACCGTTCGGCTTGCTATCTGGGAGCGGACTAATCGTTCTTTCGACATCAACGTGGGCGGCGTCGTGCTTGGGGAATTTCTTCATGGAAATTTCATTGTCTTCGTTTTGTCGCTTTTTCGATTTCCTTTTTGCCAGGAAATCCATACTATAAAATGAAAGTCGCGCAGAGTAAGCGATATGGTCTCCGGGAAAAGGAAAACAAAAGGAATAAGGACAGGGTCAACGAATGAGGACATTAATCGGTCAGTAAGGGAGGACGAGATATCGGAAACTTGAAAGAACAGGACGACACAAGACACAAGCTTTTTTCCATCGTTAAACTTTTTTCTCGTGTTTCATCGGGTGCCTGTACCTGGTTTGGGCATGGTCCGACAACCGGACCAGAGCACCGTCACCCGAGTCGGCAATAACGGTCTGGAATCTGCTGGTTGATGTGATAGAGCAGCGGATGTATGTGGACCCACTTAGCGCGGGTAGATCTTCATCAGATAATCAGATAATCAGTAGGTCAGTTGATCAGATAACGACCAATGCAGCAAGACGACCGAGATACTCTACTACATGCGGGAATTTAGGAGCGCGTTGGCGTCGAGCCAAAAAAGAAAACCGTGGGTAGAAAAGACGATTCCATGAAACTCCTGGCAGGCTGGGGGTGAAGATCATTCGTCGCACTATGAAATTACCTGTCAACCTAATTTTGCCGATGATCTCACTTGGCACTCAAGTTGAAGCTTATTACCTTTCGACCCCAGCGTGCACTTACATCCAGACACTCTCCGCTCGCCGGACCATCCGTGCGCAGATCGGTCATCAAGGATGCCAGCCAACGATCCCATTCGTCCATATCCTTGCCGCTGGCTTCCATGAGTATTGGTTCTAGGCCCTGAATCATTTGCGTCACCGTAAGCATAGCTGTGTGTCGAATCGCCGCCTGCTCTTGGTTCAATACCGGTTGTGAAGGAGAGCTTGGTGGCTCTATGTCCTGCGAGTTCTTTTCCCATCGTGTGTGGCCTAATGGGATTGCGACCCGTCGAGAACCTACACTGTCAAATGCTGCAAAATTATCGGTAAACAACTGATCAATCATCTTGCATGGCCACGCGGACAGTTTGCATTGAGTTAGTGCGGCTTCAATCCATGAATTATAATCCTGGAAATGTGCGTTTTGCGCCTTTGAGAAGGGTGCCGTTTCAGATGTGAGCAAGTAGGTCGCGGTCACTTGTGCAGCTCTCTGCTCCTCCGAGAGCTCCTGGTGCGCAGGGCTCGGATCGCTAGACAGCGATTGGAACACCCAGTCGGAATCCCACATCTCCAAAATGCCACCGGCTTTAAGTACACGTAATGGCTCCTCCAGTGTTAGGTTCGATGTACACATGATAGCATCTTTAATAAAAACAAAGTCAAAGTAGTCGTCTGGAAAAGGAAGCACCCTTTTGCCCAGGTCGTGCTGTTTGAACTCCCAATCCACGCCATGCTTGCTCAAGTCTGGCGCCAGAGATATGATGTCAATTCCAGTAAAAGACACATTCGGGTCATTGCTATGCCGCGCAAAGAAGTCGTGGCATAGACTGGACCAGGTGCCTGCGCCACAGGCGACTTCCAGAACTCGTCTTGGCGGGCGATTCACTAAATCCGGTGAGCAGAATGGACGACCGATTACTCGTACCAGCATCAGCGTACGCAGTATCTGGCGATGGACCTCAGCTAAATCACATGGCAGAGGGTACAAGTTCTCGGGATGTCGAAGGTAGAGACGGTCATGGTGCTGGACTATGGGGTATGTATTATAGTCGGACAGCGATGACTGTAATGACGAGCACTCATCCGAGCTGCTGGGGGCGGCGGTACTTGTAGCTGAATTCGTTGTGGTAACTGAGTTCGTTGTGGCCGTTATCGAATGCCGATTGGACGTGGGATTTCCTGCGACGCCGGAGACGTCCGACCCGGTGACCATCTCCATGGCCCAAGGGGCCGTCAAGAGGAATGTCGATTGCTTTGCCATGGCTGCAGCGTAGCACCGATGAGATGCTATCTCAGGACTCGCTTGTACACATTTACTCCTTCATACAATTGGAGAACTTGGTAGCCTTGATGGTAGAAATATACAACGACCGTCGACGAATACGGCAGTTGGGGCGCCGGTGTTCGGAGGTTTACCAAGACTTGTATTCCAAGGTTCTCTTGATTGACAGGGCAACCTGGTTATGATCAGCGGCATGCATACAGCGACAAAGGCCCAGTCAAAAGGTTATCACAACTGTGAATCTGTGATGCAAGAATCCAAACATCATAATTCTGAGCTGATAATGTAACAGACCGAAGTACCGGTACGGCGGTAGAATTCTCTGCCATCCTGTAGACTCCGATCGCACTCCGTATGATGATGCACCGTAGGATGGACTGACTCGGAAGTGAGACCCTGTCGTTGAACTTTCGCATATACATTAAAACCTTCTGAACGGGCCAAGCCTCAGAGCCCCACATGGTGGAGGCGGTGATACTGTTGATCGTCGATTAGGGCTAGGGCTAGTTAACTAGATTATGATTGGTCATATGACTCATATCGAACGTGTGGACGCATCACATCGGATTCTTCCAGCTACAAGCCTTTAAATGAACTCTTATCTTATTCAACATTGGGTATCATGATGAGCCCATGCAGCTTCGCGGTTCTCGGACAACAATGACAGACTCAGGGATAGGAAAGGGATACGTCCATTCCGGACCAATTCCCAATTCCGTTTCCTGATCGCCAAACGGACATAAAGATATGTAAGGCCCCGTTCGAGAAGTTGTTGGCACAAGTGAGTCTGCACACACAACTGGGGTGGAGCCACACAAAGTTAGGTGTGCACGCTTGTGCACGCATGTGCATGCTTTGGGCGTTCGGCTTGCACACTTTGCAGGCATATCAAGTGATACAGAATGTCAAAAGCAGCGCAACAAACCCCATATCTCCGCAAAACCCGCCAACTTCAATTGACAGTATCTCAATATATTTGTATGATACCATATTTTTATTTTATTTTTACCTTTTAGATAATTGTTATAAGAAACGTCTTCATACCAAGAACTTTGCTATAGGTGCTTTTTTTATAGCGACAGAAATCCCAGAATTTGAGTGTTGCTATTTGTTACAACCTTTGTATGGGAGTCATACAAACCAAAATTACCATTTTCTTTTTCTACACCTTTAAGATACTATACTTTGAGAACCGTGCGATTTGGAATAAGAATTTGTATATAAGAATTTTTCTTAAAGAAAACTATTATAAGGCAAAAATATTAAAAAAATGGGAAAAAGAAAGATATACCCATGAAAACTTTTGTAAGGAACCATATACCCATGACAATTACGCGGTTCCACATGTGGATCCGCGTAATTGTCATGGGTATATGGTTCCTT
>HG983342.1:506715-601584 GCA_900006255.1 Xeromyces bisporus
AAAACTATYTYTMAGTACCATCAGCGGTGCGAGAGGTATATCGACGCCTATAGCTCTGGATACTCGTATGGTACTGAGAAATTCACTCAAAGAGTCCATAAGAGCCATAGGAAGGTCGGCCCTCACGACTGACACTGCGTCGCCTTTCATTGGCTTGGGTCTTGCTTTGGGCGGTTTTCGTACGGTGTTTCTATGCGATTAGGGTAGTTAATAATGAGAGTCTCTTCGAAATTGTTCTACTTGATGTACCTGTCCAAGCATGCATGTCGTTTCATGTTGTATATCATAAAATATATATACGTATCATACACTTGGTGTAGACAGTGTTTGTCGTTGGATCTGGTGCACACTCGAACTGCGAATACAGAGCTTCGTTCTGAGCCACCAACACGATATCTAGCAACAGGAATGTTCCTAGCAAGAACTTGAGGATATCATTTATAAATTCAATATCGACAATCGACCAAATCTGTTGTATGTCAACCCTGTCTTTCATGAACATGAAGACGATATTCTGATGTATAACAAGCCACCCACGAGAAAAAGGTGGATTGTTTTCATATGGTGCAAGGGTTAAAACGGGTCCCTTACGGAGAGAAGGTACCTGGTTCGACTCCTTGTTGTTTTTGCTTCTTTTTGGTCCATCAACTGGTGAATCGACCAGCATTTACTAAGCATTTCTCATTGGTCGTTGGTCTGTGCACGTGATTTATGCATGCATAAATAGTGCATAATGGGGCCTTATGCAGATTGTGACATTCCCAGGTGACAAGATTTTTATAACATCGGACGCAGGCCCCGTATGGAAAAAGGAAGGTCGCTACGTTGCTTAGCGGGCTGTTTTATGGCCATTAACGATCCCCTCTATGGATCAGATGTTGTTTTGGTGGAGTTATAAAATCTGGTCCGAAAAGTTGATGCGACTAGGTGTCCGTCACCATAGTGGGGGTTGTTGACAATCGCTACTTAGCAATGCTTGGCGGGTGCATAATAGTGGCGTGAATCACGTGATGGCACGCTTGGGCGGCGGCTAGAAGCTGGGAGTTACGGGTGGAAATGCGGCCGTTTATGGCCTCAATAGCGGTCATTTTCGGCGTCGATTTCTCAGGTCCTCATATTCTAGTTGTAATTATAGGATTGGATCTGTGCGAGTTCATCGGTGAAGATGGCGAATTCACAAAGATACTCTTCAATCACAATGTCACCCACATAAGCGTTATCAGCGATTAATCGGTGTCTCCGTCCCTTGGCCTGAAGCAATTGTGGGGAGATACTTCTGTCGGTATGAAAGCCTGTCAATGGACTCGATACTGAGATTGACCAAGGAGATATGTACGGGCGGGTGATGATCCTTCCGTTTGACGAAGGATGAACTCTGATCCAAATTCGCACGTCTCCATAATACGGGGATCTCGCCCATCCCTTAACCACTATATTTCACCGTGACTCCTGCACTGGGGATCTTGCACAGTGGACGCGGCACATGGCCAACGCCGGCCAAGTCTTCCTATGATTTATGGAAATTCCAACCCCGAAATCACGGTAGCCAGAGGTTTTGTATAATCTGTTGCTGATTGTTTTCATTAGTGTGAGAATGTACTGGTTTCTCAGCCGTGGTACATTAGTAGCTATACTCACCTCTTGCTGTGTGAGGCTGGCTAATTCATGTTAAACGTTTTTAACATATTGAAGGACGAATCTGCGAGGATAGGATAGTCGTTTTGTAACTTTGTCAGTACGAGTCGAGCAGGCTGCAGCATAGCTGCTGGAGTGGTATGGATTATGGAGCACTCACCAATAGTGGCTATGTTGAATTGACAAAGAGCCACCTCAACAGATAAGTATACTCACCCCAAGCAATTTATTATGAGTATATATGTAGTGGAGTGGCAACACTGACGATGTTGGAAAGCAAGCGTGCTGCAATCATCCTAGAGGCATCCATCTGTCCTCGTAGCAAAAAGGCCACTCAAATCGTCCATAGTTGCTCCATTCCTCCACGCAATATATCCTTTTGCGGTTTGACTTGGACAAAAACGCAAGTCATCGTGCCTCTGGTCAGTGTTATTATACACAGACGCAACAGGACTTACCTTGCGACATCAAATAAGACAAGTAGCAAGGACATGTGCCAGTGCCGTCCACATATAATCAAAGGTTTCACTGTGAGATATTGATATATTGGAGATGTGGTCAGGCACTGACTATTTTATATATTCGATCTCTTCTCCCGGGTTAGTATATATATGTATAAGAGATACTTTCATTTAAGAGCCCAGGAGCATCCAAAATTGCCAACGTCTCAAATTGCTCTGTTTGTTAGTTGGTCTCTGGAATTTGTAGGACAAGTACTGTAACCCGGAAGAAGAGATCGATCTCTTTTGATAACGTTCGGCCCGACTCCCGATCCCGAGCCGGCGATCGGTGCATTGCTATTTATAGAACCGATACAGCACGTACCGTAACTGTAAGTTGTAGGTAACTGGAGAGTATGACCGGGCGCTAGCAGTTAGCAGCTACTTAAGTTCAGGTTATCTCCGAGGGATCATCATGTACTCCGTAATGGCAGGTCTTCAGAATCCATCGCTGACGATTATATATATAGGGGCGTTGTCGAACTCCATCTTGAACGATTTTCGACGGTTGAAGTCTTCGTGTAAAGGTGGTTTTGGGAGGTATGTACGCAGCATGCTACCTCAATCCACAGAACGAGGAGCAGAAGGTGTGGACGGTCATTATTGCCGCTTCAAATATGCCTCTTCGACTTCTGAAAAAGGTTAGTTCTTATGCGGCACGACTGTCACAACCAGAAAGCAAATGGGTAAGGTACCCTGTACTGCTTTCGTATATAGTAACTATTCAGTAGTAATAAAAAGGTCATGAATAGCATCAACGAGCTATGTCGACAGGGAATTCTAGAGTTGATATCCGGGAGAGGAGACATATCAGTTAGTTGAAAAATAAAGAAGAAATGGCTGAGAGGTGGGATATACCAACGGGCGGCACTCTTCAATTCACCTGGAAGGAATTCCATTCATTGATGTTCATTCACCTCTGCAGATGAGATGCTGCATACTGATCATACATAAAGAACATTTGCGTCACGTACTGACTTATCAGTAATCTGAGCAACTGACATGATTTCAACTTCAATGCTTGCTCTGAAAGACATGCGCAGGCATAATTAGACAGGTTTATTATATGTATCAACAAATCTTCAATGTTGTATGTACATGTATGACTCAAAGAAATCTAATAAATCTATTACCCATTGTAGAACGCAGCGAGCCGTACATGTATAAGGACACATCTATGAATAAACCAAACCAAAAGAAGCGAAGGTGAAACATGCTTCAAGGTCGCTGCCAAACTCCGGAACATAACAAAACGCCATCGCTAAATAATCATGTCCTGTAAAATATATATCAGAGGACGAAGAAGCTGGTTATCGCAATGTCGACTGCCGACGCATCGTCGGTATCCGCTGTTCCGCTGCAGGCTGTGCATAATCCTGCACGTCCATTCCTGTGGACATGCCCACATCGGGTTGAGACTGCGCCTGTGATGCTTGCCACGACGCGTTACTAGCGTTGGACAATTTCCTACGCGTACGCGTATCCGTATTCGCTGCGTCGTTCTGGTGGAGATTTTCCGATGGAAGCAAGATGGCGCGGTCGAGGGAATACGGTAGACCACGATGTCTTCCGCGTATTTGCATAGCGATGATGACCAGTTTGGAAATTACATTGAACACGCCGCTGAAAGAGGTGTTGACATTGGGATAGCCGAATGACAAACCAACAGTTCCGTATGCTGAGACGACTTCAAAGAGGACTGCGAATAGTTCGAAGGAGGGTTGCCCTGGGTCTCGGAGATTGCCGGCTTCGGCGATGGCGATGATGAACAAACCCAAGAAGACATACCACAGATCGAAACTTAGTTGCTTGCGCAAATGAGCTCGAATGTAGCTAGGCGCATTATTCGTCTCGTCCGAGTCCGTATCCTCTTCCTCCGGCACAGGGTAGACTCCAAGACTTTTCTCCTCATACACGTTTGTTCGACGCAGAGATATGGCAATGGGAAAAACGGAGATGTACATCATAACCAAGTAAGACACTTGAATGGCAGGGTGCAGATCTGATATTGAGACTGCCTGAAATCCTGCAGTTCGGGTACATGCCGCCTGAAAGAAACCTACCAAGACGCGGTATCCAGCCGAGATGTCTTTTACTACCTGATCGTTAATCTAATTCGACAGAGTCGGATAATTAGTCCAGGGCTAAGATTTTGAAAGGAGAGGGGAGGGAAAGGGGAGGAATATCTTACGTCAAGGATAATGAAAAATATCAGATCGACACCATTCAGGATAATAAGAATTACGAAAAGCCACCAAGTCGCATTTCGAGGGAAGAGAAGTGTAAAGCATCGGCGTGGATGGTCCAAGAGAAACCTCAACTCTTCCCACAGGGCGCTTCCTCGTCTTACAACCTTGGATGTAGTCCAAATAATTAGTCGTAGCATGCAAGGGAAAGCCGTGTTGCCGATTATAATGAGATAGGCCATGAGCAAAAGAGGCCATATGGCATCCTGAAACGATTGCATCGAGTCTGGGGTTATGGTGTATCCGACGTCATTAAGTGCTGACATGGCTGTGAAGATCCCCCACCACGGGCGTCCTTGGCCATCCTGTTCGACAATTGAACCCCATTTCTTGTTGCACATGATCCAGCCGACCAAACAGATGATTCCGAATGCGTGAAAGAAGAAATAATATGTGATCAACACGACCGCTAGAGTCTTCAGCGACCGATACTCGATACCCCCTAGTTCATTCCTCTGTCCCTCGGTCAGGTCAATGAATTTGGAATTGCGACCAACAGTGGCGTTCCAACTCAGGTACGGCTGTGTCGGCCGGTCTTTTTCCTGCGTCAATGTATTCCGAAGGGTACTCATTCTTGGTCTCGGCCACTGCCGAGAAAAAGCCTCTCTCACGCTTCCGCGAGTGTCTGCTCGAGGAAAGGTTGTTCCCCGTGTCCGAGTCCTCGTAATTTCAGGCTCATTAAACGCGATGTGTTGATTGTCCGAGCGACTGATATTGTCCCTATCTTCGGACTCACCCGGGCGGAGAGTCTTCGGTCCGACATTGCTATGGTCGGTACCATCATTGTCGCTGTCGCCATTGCCATCGCCAGCATTCCCTTCATTTCCATTCGTTTCCTTTGGTTCGTCCTTTTCTTCCTCTTCCTCCAATGTCTGTGGTCCTCCACCACGATCATACTCTCTCGGACTGGGAATCCGCAAAGCTCCTTTGTTTCTCCTCTGCTTCTCCAAAAAAGCGATATGATGCTCTGGATTCAGCTGCGTCGGAACACTTAAGCTTCCCAAGCCCATTCTAAACCGACCGTTCCGGGGGGCGCTATCACGATTTTCTGGATTCTGGTAGCTGTTACCCTCAGTCGAATTTGCGTTTGGATCGGCCTCGTCGGGCGTTTTAACGACTGGATGGTTCAGACCCTCTCCGCGGGCTTCTCCAGTAGCACCGCGCAATACGACAATGGGACGATCGCCAATTCCACGCTCTTCTTGGTCAAGGTCGGGTTCCTCCCTGCCGACGGAGAAAGTCAAAGCCTTCGATCGGGTTCGACGCACAGCCTTGGCTTCCTTCACGATATGCTCGAAACGTTTCTCGAACCAGTAAAGGCGACAGAAAACGAGACAGGAATTTATGAAAATAGGCGTGGTCAGCATGCATATGAAGTAAATTACAATCTGCTGATGCGTATGCAGCTTATTGAAATCCACTGTATTCAATCCACTTTGCGTAGCAGCACCCGAGGCAAAGAAAAGGGCGTCGATATAGTGCAGGGGTCCACCGGGGTAGATTATGACGGAGCCGATAATGGCCCAGGAAAGAACATAGATATAATGAAGGACAATGAAGTTCAGATGAATATCTCGCAGGAACGGGATTTTAGACTTGATGGCAATCCACTTCTGCATAGCATGCTCTAAGCGCTTCAAAAAGCGCCTAAAAAAGCCCCTGGTAGGCTTGACGGACTCCCCCAGGTCCTCCTCTTCTTCGTCGTCCATTGGTGGAATCATGAATCGACTGGTCCGAAATGCGCGCAAACGACGCGAATCCTCTCCGGATAGGTGTCAATCAGGAGGCAAAAGATTAGACTTCTGTCTAAAATTGAACCACCGTTCAAATCGGGTTGGCCGTGTACCAGCACAGAGCCAACTGCAGCAAAGAGAAGCGCCAAGTAAAACTCCAACCAGCACAGTATGAGGAGAAAGCGGATGTTATCTCCTAGGTGAAAAAAAGCGGTGCCTCGACGAGAAAGCGAGAGTTTGGGAAAGGTTCATGATGAAGCGAGCGGGATCGTAAGGGCGAAGGTCGACCAAGTTCTAAGCTGATACCAATGAATTAAGGAAGACCGATGAGTATGGAAAGAACCGATAAGAAAAGAGACAGGGATGAAAACTTTAAAGCCAAAAAGCAGCTTAATTTGTCTTAGCCGCAGGACTAGTGGACTAGACTGAGACTCGCGAGTCGTTAGGATCATCACTTGTGGCGGTGCACTTTTTTTTTTTTTTTTTCTCTTTCGAGTCGTGCTATGTAGTCTAGTAGAAGTAGTGCTGACAGCAACGTGACGCCACGCGAAGTTCTGAATCCATTCGTCCGTCGGGAGGTCGGTATTTCTTTTTTTCGCTTCTTTTTGCGCCTGATGCAGTGACTCCCATAAAGCTCAGAAACTAGGCAGCATGAACGAAACCAATTCGATCGTATAGTAGTTAGCGGGCGATAAAAAATGGAAGAGAAAAAGGGAAGAGGAAGACCGTGGGTTATTTCGATCCGAATAATTGCAAGGATTATGTCATCAACCTTAACCTTACCTGTTAGTAGCGTCGTATTATTACCGGAAATTGCGAGTTGACCCACTGCATTTAGGCACATTCGGAGCGTTGTTATTAGCTGAGAATTGAAAATGGGGAATTTCATTTGAGTGTCCACAACACTACTATGTAACTGCATGTAACTGGCTGTATTGTAATTTTATCATGGCACCGGTACATGCCTCAGGTATGTAGATAAGTCGTAGGTACAGTACATGTATCTACTCTAACAGGCCGGGGCGATGTACACTGGTGATTGGGTTGCAGAAGACTTTTTCGTTTGAAGACCTGACATCAATAATATAAAGACGTTGCGGAGAGAGTTGTTGTTGGTACCTCTATGGGACTAGGTATGTACGGTGATGCATAGAGACCAATACCGTAAAAGCCGCATTACGGACCAATCAGATCAGCGGAACGGGAAGGGAGGAAACTTTTCACTCCAGCACGATCCTCACTGGCTTGGCAAAAGCTTGTTATTTATTCTGTCTTTCTTATTGGCTTATCTTATATAGGTTCATGTAATGACCACGTGATTCTTACACAGGTGGATCAGTCCAAAAGTAAGCGCTAAGCGCGGAAACCAAACATGTTGATCGCGCGTCCGCGCGCTTTAACGTCATAAAATTCCCCGCTCTCTTCTGACCACCTGGCAGTGCTGGCACCTCTTCTACGTATCGTTGCATACGTACTCCGTTCTTACGGAGTGAGTACTTTCCCATGTCATATCTAATTTATCGAGTTTCATTACCACATATTTGAGATCTCAGATGGGACATCTCTAATTTAACCGCACAATATCGGCATACCATTTACATACCAACAGTAGCACGGACATCAGAGTCTGGAGTGGAAAATATCATCATTGTTGGTCAATTTGCTGGTATTTCGCGGGTACAAAGCTGAGAATTCCGACGGCCCCGTCATACTACTGCTTTCGGTAGCTATCGCAGAGTAAAGTGAAAGAAATAAAGGCCGGTACCGTTAAAATGGGTCTGTTTAATCTCCCCGTTGAGCTCATATATCGAATAGCCGAACACCTCGAATTCGAAAAGGACATCAACTCCTTAACGCGAACCAATAAGCGCTTCTACAATATCCTAAACAGACATCTCTACCAACGCAACATCAAACAATGGAAGGCCGAAGCAGTCGACTCCGTGTGTAGGTCTGGTAATTTCGGTGCCATGCGCAAATTCTGTGACGAAGGCGTGTCGATTAAGGTTCACGAGGATAGTAGGAGCCCCTTGGTACTGGCTGTCACGTACGGCCACGAGGATATTGTGAGACTTTTTCTCGAAAAAATGGTGGACTCCGAAGTAAGACGATCTTGTGAGAGATCCCGGGGTTGGTATGGTCCGTATGGAATGGAAGGACCTCTGGAGATTGCCGTCAAAAATGGACACGAGGGTATCGTGCGACTACTTCTGTCGCGTATGACAAATTTTGAATATACGTGGGAACAGCCCTTCTTCCTCGCCGTCCAGAAAGGGCACGAATCTCTCGCGCGGTTATTGCTATCGCACATGAGGAGAATCAAATATTCTGTGCGTACTAACAATATAAGACCTTATGTCAGGAAATCAATGAACGAAGGCGGCACAGTCATGGAGTCAGCGGTCGAGAGCGGGAATTTGAACCTGGTAAAATTGCTGGTCGAAGAATTGAAGTATGAAGTTGAGCCTACTTGGCAAGGACAAGCTATCTATAAGAAGATGACACCTTTGGGCCGTGCGGCGAATAAGGGTTATACCGAAATCGCCCAGTACCTTATTAGTGTTGGGGCAGATCCAAATGCCACCAATCCAGAAACTTGGCGCACGGTTCTTGGATATGCCGTGCTTGGCGGTCACCTCCAAACAGCGAGACTATTGATTGAGCATGGGGCGAACCCCGACCCTCACCTGAAACCTTCTGTTAATTCCGTTGTTGCGCATCGTCTTAGTGACTACCCACTGGCCTTGGCAGGTCTCAAGGGAGACCAAGAGATGGTACATCTCTTGCTGGAGTACATAGACTTGGAACGGAAGATCGACTTTGGTAATGTGGTGAATATCGAGTTTCTGTTACCTATTGTCGCCGCATGTGGGCTTGAAAGACTAGTCCAACGATTATTAGGAAAAGGCTGTTACGCTTATACGGTGTTTCAGGGCCGTGTCCCGTATGACTTGGCAGCCCAGGGAGATGCTCTTACCCTTGCTTCCAAATTTGGTCATACAGGCGTCGTTAAGATCTTGCTCGGTCATGGTGTTCGCCCGAATGGAGCGTTAAAAGCAGACGAGCGTATGAGACCGTTGGCAGCAGCGGTGGAGGCTGGCCACCAGCAAGTCGTTGAGCTCTTACTTGACGCAGGAGCAAACCCGAATTCCCTCTATTGTCGAGACACCCAGCACAGTGTTGATCTTGAAGCGATGCTCGAGGTGGGAATTGATCCGGATCCCGATAATCCTGAAGACTGTCCTATTCTCGAGGTGGCCGTTACTTCTGAACCTATTTTCAAACTGCTTCTCGATCGCGGTGCCAATGCATCTACGTTAAGGTTCCCATTAAAGTCGCGTCTTCTAAAGAAAGTATTAGAGTCCGAGAATGCGTCTCTTTTGAGGGCGCTGCTCAATACGCAGTTCGATCTTCCGACCTACAACAAAATTGGTGTACCATTCTTCTTCTTGGAATCAGCAGCAATGGGAGGCGCCGCAATGTTTGAATGTGTGATGGAATATCTTTTGTCCAAAGACGGGCCCAAACCGGAAAGCAGAGACTTGTATGAAGCTTTGAAATCCGCCATAAGATTTCAGAAAACGACGGTTGTGGAAATGCTTTTACGGCGTTACGGGCTGGAGTTGAAAGGTCAAAACATGGCGGAATGCTTCTTTACGGCAGCAAGTAGTCCAAGCAGTGGTTTTAGTTACACCGAGTCGAAAAGCGTGCTCGACCTACTGCTGCAACACGGTGCCGACATCAATGCACGAAACAACTTCGGTCAGTCGTGCTTGTCCGCGCTCATAGGAAACTGGCATGGGGATTTCCAAGGGGCGAAGCTTGTCATAGAACATGGGGCCAATTATTTATCCGCGAACACTCTCAGGCCTTTCTCGCAACCGCCACACCCTATCGAAAAGGACCCATTGTCTGCTGCAATAAAATGGCGTAACGTCGAGATAGTGGACTTACTGCTGCAATTGATTGATGCAGAAGGAATTCCACTGGAGGACGTTGAACCGCATATACAGCAAGCGAAGGCAACGCTACCTGTATCCTATTATGGTTCTTCATTGGATAAACTGAAATGTTTGCGGGCTCTTGAGCACTTCTACTGGCGAAGAAAATACCCGGTGCCTTGACCCTTTTTTTTTTTTTTAACATTTCCAGCGTCGGGGACCCCGTGCCGACAGCTTCGTTGACTTACAATGTACAGAGAAAAGGCATTGACCGCTGCTATGCCCCCAGCATTCTGAATACGTAATGAGTAATGTGATCCGTATGAATGGGTTGGTGGCTAAAAGTTCATATTTCAGAAGTCTAAAGTGAGGAATCCTGAAGGGAAGTCTTTTTTTTTTGGGTGAAATGTGTCAATGTCTACTCACCAGACAGGACCTCGGTCATCGACTCGTCATATTCCGGGAGGTTGGGAGATGGTAATTCCGACCCGCCCGCGATAAGCGCTAAGCGCGGGAGCTTTATCGTAATTATTATTCTCCGTCCGCGGGTTTGTTTTTTGAGCCCCAACCACCTGCAACAGACGACTATTAAAGAGAGTCTCATTGTCCGGTAGAGATATCATACCACTTCTCAAGTCTAACGCCCGGATTCTGGCGTCAGCGCGATTTCTAAGGTTGGTTAAAAAATTAACATAAAAACTTCACGTAGATTCACGAATGCTGACGTTGAAATTAACTTAGCGGAATATCAATTGTGCACGAATCAAATTAGAAGACGAGTCTCGTCTTTGGCCGAGATCCAACTGGCACTCGCTCTCTCGCAAATAATGCTATCAAACCTTCGACCCCCAACGTTTGGTTCTCCGAATGTTCGGTAATTTGCACCACAATTTCATGGACGAATACAACTCGATTCTTACGGTGCCATTTCTAACCCAAACCAGTGAGATTCTCCTCCAAGGAAAAGCGCATACACCAGCATCATCCCGGGAGCTTCGCGGCGAAGAAAATAAAATGGAGCAAACAGAGATTCCCCGTAAAACGGGTCTTTCAGATCTCTCCTATGAGCTCATACTTCGAATAGTGAAGTATCTCGAATTCGAAAAAGACATAAACTCCTTCGCTCAAATCAATAAACGCTTCTACTCTACCCTGAACAGCCATCTCTACCAACACAACATCAAACACTGGGACGCAATAGCATTCGGATATGCGTGCAAGTCTGGTGAGCTTGGCGCCATGCGCAAATTTTGTGACGAAGGCGTGTCGAACATTGTCTCCAAGAGTAACTGGGAGCCCTTGGCCTTGGCTGCCGAGTACGGGCACGAGGATATTGTGAGGATTTTTATCCAGAAAATAAAAGAGGATCCCGAATTAAAACGATCTTGGGTGACATCCCGGGCTGGTCATGACTCCCTTAATTCGCAAGGACCTTTGGAGACCGCCGTCAAGAATGGACACGAAGGTGTCCTGCGAGTACTGATGTCGTACATGAGCGCGAACTATCCGTGGATAGTGCTCTTCTTCCTCGCCATTAAAAAGGGTCACGAAGGCATCGCGCGCTTATTGGTATCGCACATGGGGAGAATTAAGTATTCTGTGCGTACTACCTATATGAGGCCTTACGTCAGGACAATACTGTACCAAGGCGGCACAGTCATGGAGTCAGCGGTAGAGAGTGGAAATTTGAGCTTGGTCAGAATGCTGGTCGAAGAATTGGGTTACAAAGCTGAACCTGCTTGGCAAGAAGAAGCTAGAGAACCTACCTATATGAAGATGACGCCTCTGGGCCGCGCGGCAAATAAGGGTTATGCCGATATCGCCCAGTATCTTCTTAAGGCTGGGGCAGACCCGAACGCTACCAATCCGGAAACCTGGAATACGGTTCTTGGATATGCCGTGTCCGGCGGTCACCTGCAAACGGCGAGACTATTGATTGAGCATGGGGCGAACCCAGATCCTCACGTCTCGCCACCTGTGCATTCTATGGTTGCGACTCGTCTCAGTGATTATCCACTGGCCTTGGCAGGTCTCAAAGGAGACCAAGGTATGGTGAATCTCCTGTTGGGGTATATCGACTTGAACGGGAAAGTTGAGCATGGCAGTGTGACGGATGTCAAATTTCTGGTACCAATTGCCGCGGCATGTGGACTAGAAAGTGTCGTCCAACGTCTGTTGGAGAAGGGCTGCGACGCGTCTGCACGATTCCCCGGCCGCGTGCCAAATGACTTGGACGCCGAGGGAGATGCTCTCTCCTTTGCTTCCAAATTTGGTCATGTGGGGATCGTTAGACTTCTGCTCGACCATGGTGCTCGCCCGCATGGGACCTCAAAAGACGAGCGTATGAGACCGCTCGCAACAGCGGTGAAAGCTGGTCACCCGGAAGTTGTCGAGCTTCTGCTTAACGCAGGAGCAAATCCGAACTCTCTCTATTCACGAGACCCCCAGAACATGATTGATATTGAAGTATTACTTGATGCAGGGCTCAATCCAGATCCCGATAACTCTCAAGATTGTCCTATGCTTGTGGTGGCCGCAAAGTCCGAAGCAGCATTCAGACTACTTCTCAGTCGCGGTGCCAATCCGTTCACGCTGCGATTCCCGTTGAAATCGCGGCTTATTAAAGAGGTACTATATTCCGAGAATGTGTCTGTCTTAAGGGCGCTGCTCAGTACGCAATTGGATCTTCCGATCTACAATACTTATGGAGTACCGTATTTCTTCGTGAAGTCTGCAGCAAAGGCAGGGGGCGCAATGCTCGAATGTCTGATGGAATACCTCCTGTCCAGAAACGGACCCAGACCTAGAAGCGAGGACTTGTATCAAGCCTTGGCTTCCGCCATTCAATATCAAAGAGTGACGTCCGTGGAGTTGCTTTTGCGACGCTACGGGTTGGAGTTGAAGACTGAGGATATGGCGGGTTACTTAACGTCGGCAGCAAAGGGCTTTGATGCCACCGTGGCGGAAGACATGCTCGACGCACTTCTGCAACACGGTGCCGACATTAATGCGCGGAAAAGCCGCGGTACGACATGCTTGTCCATGTTGATCAATGACCGGAATCTTCGAGGGACGAAACTCGTTCTAGAACGTGGCGCCGATTACTTATCGGCACGAAGTAATCGAGAAAACCCCATGTCTGCCGCGATAGGCAGTCGTAACGGTAAAATGCTGGAGTTGGTGCTGCGATCGGTTGAAAAGCAGAGGATCCCACTGAAGGAGATTGAACCGGATGTGCAGCAAGCTCAGGCCGAGTTAAGCAATGATAAATACTTTTCCCCGATAGACCATTTAGAGCTTTCACGGGCTCTGCAGGACTTCTACTGGCGACAAAAATACCCGGTACCTTGAAGACCACGACTTCTTTTATCTATGATGCGGACTTCTTTGGAATACTAGGGAACGTCAAGCCGTCGGTCGGGGAATAGCAGCGAAGAGAAGGGTCCAGTAGGTTCTCGGTCATAGCCTTTCCACGGTTCTTCTGGTACTGACTATTCAGGGCCGTTGCTCGAAGCCTCTAATGGCGGTTACTGCCAGACCTCATTACTTCCTACAACCGTCTTTATGACACCAACATCAGACTATCGCATCCAACAGTCATACGTACCAAACATTAGCGAATAAAACAGCTTCATCGTTCCTTCCATCTATCTACCTTCCAACTCTCAGGAACCTTCCTGACGATACACTTATGGCCTCCTCAGGCACCAAAGTCGATTCCTTGGCTCAAAAGCTTCTACCTCGTCTGGTCATGTCTATGACGGAACAGACTCATGGTCGACCAAATGCTGCCTGTTGTCGAGCACCTCATGTTGACGAGTACTAAATAGTCATACGGTCAGCAGCTTGCTGCCTACTCGTCATGGACTTATTTCAGTCTTCGACCTTTCTGTCCTTCCTGATGTATACCACTTACTGCTCCTTACTTATTTGTAGAACCACCTCAATCTTACTATATGTCTCGTCCGGATTTTTTGTCAAATCCTATCACGGGCAGACCACTAACGCCCAGATACACTTCAGAATACCTCCCTCCATATATCTTCGAAGACACGTCCGAAGAACCCTCACCCGAATATACATCCCCCATAGTCATAAATACAACCACCCTCCGTGACATAGTCCGCTCAACTCCCAACAACGTTTATACTCGACCCGTGCCACGACACTCCTACCAAAGATTCCTAAAATCAGCCGCAGTAGCCATGCTCTCCCTATTCGCCATCATCGGCCTAACCGTCGGCTGCTCCTTAAGCGGCCGCAGAGCCTACCCCCGATACTCCCCGCTCAACTACACCCTCCTCGACGCCTACGAAGGCCCCTCCTTCTTCGACCACTTCACCTTCTTCTCCGACGAGCCCGACCCCACAAACGGCTTCGTGGAGTACGTCGACCGCGACTCCGCAGCAGACCTGAACCTCACCTCCATCACCGCGGACGGGTCCATCGTGCTCCGCGTCGACACATCAGACCCCGCCGCCCTGCTGGGCCGGAAGTCCGTCCGCATCGAGTCGACCAAGACGTACGACCAGGGCCTGTTCTTGTTCGACGTCCTCCACTCCCCGTATGGGTGTGGTACTTGGCCGGCGCTGTGGTTGACGGATCCGGTCAATTGGCCCGCGAATGGCGAGATTGATGTTATGGAGGCTAGTAATTTGGCGGAGTCTGGGAATGAGGTCACTCTGCATGCGGAGAAGGGTTGTTCGATGAAAGGGAAGCGGAAGCAGACTGGGTTTGCGGCGAGTTCGTCCTGTGATGATAGTGGGAGTGAGGGTGTTAATACTGGTTGTGGGGTTGAGGCTGGGCCCGGGAGTTTTGGGAGGGCGTTTAATGAGATTGGGGGTGGGGTGGGTTGATTCTTTCTTCTTTCTTCTTTTCCTTCCTTCTCTGGTTGTTCTTCTCTTTCTCTTCCTCTTTGGGTTCTAACGATCAACCCAGATTTACGCCCTCGAAATCCAACATGACGGAATCCGAATCTGGTTCTTCCCTCGTCACGCCATCCCATCCGATATCATCAACGAATCCCCAGACCCGTTAACCTGGGGCGAACCGCTGGCAGACTTCCCAGGGACGCACTGCGACATCCCGTCGCATTTCTCCAACCAGCGCATCATCGCCAACATCGACCTCTGCGGCGAGATGGGCGGCCTCGACCAGCTTTACAAGGACATGTCCCACTGTCCTGATGATTGTGAGAGTTTCGTCGCCAGGAATCCCGAGGGATTGCAGTTGGCGTATTGGGAATTTGGGGGCTTTTGGATCTATAGGCAATAGGGGTGTTTCTTAATTGATGAGAGGATCGGATCTCGGAGTAGCTTTTTGCAGTCGATGTTACATGTAGGTCGTTGGTTTGGGTGTTTCGATGATATATATCGATTTTGAATTGGTGGTTTGGATTGTTGCTTTTCAGTTAGGGTTGGAATGAGTTTAATATAGTGCAACTCATCCTGTTAGTACTAATAAGCTTCATGCAGCATGAGCGTTAATAATGATAATGAATTCAAGATCCTATATTCATGTCATAAGTCGTTAACCCTAATAATCAGTACCCACCACTCCCTTGCTTCGTCGCATCGCTCGAACTCCGAATAGTAGGTTCCAACGGAAACACCTGACTGTCAGCCGTGACACCATCATAAACATCCGCCCATCTCTGCCGCAACTCCGGCGGAGTCTCCCAGGCGAGCTCAGGATCCCGAAGCCAGAGCCGAACGAGGTGACGTCTGCAGGATCGCATCGCATTGTCAGCACCAATCCAATCCAACCAAACAGCGCACAGCATACCCAACGAACAAAAAGAGCACAGAGAATAGGCACAGCAACAGGGAATAAAAATAAAACAAAATAAAAATAAATACATACTGCCGCTCCGGCGTATCCACAAACCCATCCCTAGCATGAAAAACCGCCAGATTATTGACATACTGCACATCACCCTTCTGGAAGTCGAGGGCGACGTTGAACCGCTCCGCGAGGAAATGCAGCGTATCCAGCGCTTCGGCCTGGGCTTCGGTTATTGGTGGGATGTTCGCGGAGCGCGGGAGGGCTTGGTAGCCCGTGAAGTTGCGGCGGGCGTATTGGAGGATGACTCGGTGGGGGTGGGTTGGGGTGCCGGCTTGGTGGAAGAGGAGGGGGCGGAGGTGGTAGGGTTGGTTTGGGTTGCCGAATCTGTATCAATCATCATAGTCATTCAGTTAATAGGTATGTCATAGGTATGATACTGAGTTACATAGAACTCAATTTAAATGGGATATACAAACCCATCAAAAGCCCAAGGCCCCGAAAGCGTCCAAACCAAATCCGGCCTCGTCGACGCGAGCTCATTATAAACCCTCCAAGTACTAGCAAGCCGACTCAACCCACCCCCCGCCGCAATCCCAAGCGCAAACAGCGCCACCACATCCCCCGCGTCCGTGTGAAACACCTGCTTCTCCGTCGTGTACGCCGGCGCGCCAATCCGGCCCTTATCCGGCGTCGTGCTGAGGTCTTTGATGTGGTTGAGCACCACGTCCGCCGGCGCGTTGTTGAATCTGGTATCCTGCCGGCCGCGGATGGGCGCGATGTGGGACGAGACGCCGGCGTAGATGGCGAGGTTTTCTTCGCGTGTGTGGCTGTCGACGGGGAGGCCGCGGAGGACTTTGAAGCCGTGGCCGTTGTGGAGTTCTTGGGATATGGTGCGGAGGGTGGGGTGGAGGGTTGGGAGGGGGAAAGTGGTGGGGGTTATGTGGCCGAGGGGTTTGTTTAGGGCTGATGGGTGGGTGGGTGTGAGCAAGCGTTATCGCTACCATTTGGACAGGTAGGCTTACACTTGAAGTGGCTCAATGCCCTCTCGATCTCGTCGAGTTCGCTCTCGTTCAGTTCGTACACCCAGTCATACTTCCCTGGCAATGTATCTCCATCCCATACGAAATCGGATTCCAGCTTCTCCGGAAATCCTGGAGGGAGATCCGTCCTCAACTTCTCATTCTGCAAGCGGGATTCAGTGCGCGCTCTCCACTTGTCAAAGTCCGGGGCGTACTGGATATCCGGCTGTTTCTGTTGCTGTTGCGTCACGACAGTGGTGGCCATGGTGTTATTGGACGATTACTGATGTGCCGGTAGGCCTAGTAGAAGTAATCGGGAGCCGACGGTAAGGCGATAGGCGCGATACTTATACATCAATGAAGAAGATGAGGGGCAGAAGTCCAGATTCTCTCCGGATCTCCAATTGTGTGATTCTGCCAAGTTTGACGTCTATTCGGGGAATTTGATATCAAACCAATTGCACGGGAGAAAAGCAGACCAACAGGATGGTATCTCAAATCGAACGCATGAAGTCATATCACTGACGAGCATCATCGGGGACATTGACAAAGCATAATACAAGCATCAATCGTGAAGCCTCCCAAAAAGAAAATTAGAAAATAGACAAGAATCAACCAAATTAAGCCTTCAAATCCCTCAGTAAGCTATGTTCAGCAAACGGTGTCATGTCCGACATATTCAACAACGGCATGGTAGCATGCCGATTACCGGTAGCCACTCCATGCCCCTTGGGAACCCCACGCTCAGCAAAGTTCAAGCCAGAACGAGCCAAGAGACTATTCGGCGCAAAGGTCGCATTCGGCGACACCTCACGACCGGTAGGCGATGTCGGAGATACCATATTATACGAAGGCGGAGGATTCGCATCCCGACCCGTATTCGGGCGCTGACGGTACTGAATGTCCAGGAGAGTATCGTTGTTTAACAGCCCAGTAGTCTGCGGTGGCGGTGGTGGTGATGTAGGCGACGGTCGTCGCCGGGTTGTGGCAGGCGGGATTGTGATTCCACTGGGGTTTTCGGGGCTCGTAGCGGCATCGACAAGTGCGGTGCCTGGCTCAACCTTTACGGCGCGTCCCTTGCGGGCATGTTGCGGGGGTTCTTGGTAGACCGGACTCAGATCAACCAAAGGCTTTTGTCTTTGTAGACACGAGCTGGATTTCTTAAGACCGCTATTGGAGTTCGGGCCTTGGCTTGATCGTATAGAGCTTGAAGGACTGTTCGATAGGCCAATGGGGCTGCTGGGTAAGCTGTGAGGTGAGGTTTGCCCTCGATATATCGTGTGGACCAGACCTTGTGTGTTAAAGGGGCTTAGATTCATTGTCTTGTCTTTCTCTTCTCGTTCGCGCATCTTTTGTTGGCGTTGACTGTATGTTCGACCTAAGAGACCTGTCGGGGAGAAAACTAGTCCGTCGGTACCTGGATTCCTGCCATGTGAGCTGGCTGCATCTGTATTTATTCGCAGTAAGTTCTTGATAGACGACGAAGGCGGTGCATGCTCCCGAGTACTTGTTCTCTGGGCATATGGTCCTCTGGATCCGGACTGTGGCTGATCCATAGCATTCCCGCTCTCTCTCTCCAAGGAACTCAAGTCGAACAGTGACCGGAAGTGGCCAATCGGGTATGTTTCGGAACGGTCATCTTGGTGATGACGGGGACTAAGTTGCCGGGGAGATTTTGTCGCGGTTTCCTTCTGACCAGCACCTAATTTGTTGACGAGATACCAACTCCGCCACGTTTGGAAGGCTCTGTGAAATATATTCGCCAGCTCCACGTCATCGGTTGCAAAGTAATGCACAAACATCTCCGTTGACAGGAACATGCTCGCTTTCTGCATACTCTTGACAGCGTAGCAGAGCCGCTTCGACGACGTGAGCTTCCTGGGAAGGTTACGCACGGAAGTCGAATAGATATCAAAGTCGGACAGATGGCAGAGATTCGTCTGTTCCTTTGCACGTTCCTTCTTCGACATGGTGACCTGCCCGTCAGGATGTAGGGTCACAAAGCGCTTCTCCCATTTCCCAAGACGATGTGAATGGTACATGTAGAACGAGATCTCTGGTGGTGTATTTATTGGAGCGCTTTTGAGTTCGAGTTGTTCTAGCGCGGCCTCGCTGGACGCTGGCACGATGATCAGGGAGTTTCCCCCGTTGCCAACCCAGGAGTTCATGACATCTCGCACACGCTCATATCTTCGCAGAGGGCGTTCCAGGCCAAGCTGACTGAAGGATTCCAAGACGATAAACGTCTTTGGGTCAATGTTGCCCGCTAAACAATCTGCCGCAGTGTACAGCAAGTCCTTCGCGCGTGTCGACGGGGTAACTGGTAGGTAGATCGAAGACTGCCGATACTTCACGAGAACCTTTCTTTCCCCAGCATTAACTGCAGAAAGGGGAGCATCGATCCCCGGAACTATTCCACCCCCACCGACCTCTATATAGTCGGTTCCAGATCCATCGTTCTCCGAGCGAGTAGGGTTAGACGATTCTGGATTCCTCCTAGCGCGCGTCTCATCTCTTTGCGAACGGCCACGGCTACCACTCTCTGGATCCCTCTGGTCATCTCGTGCCCCGGTCGTCGGCCGTCGAGAAGCCGATCGCGACCTCGTAAACCTGCTCCTGCTCCTGCTCTTGCTTCGTGTCCCCATCGAGTGATCCATGACATCCTGTCGTTGCCTATCGGTAGCGTCCCCATTCTCAATAGTCCTGGCCCTATGATCCCTCCTCCTCTCTCGGTCATCAATATCGACAGACTCCCCCCGAACTGTCGCAGTACTCTCCGTCGCCTGCGCCTGCTGCTGATGACTACCAGACACGTCGCGACGCATGCCCTGGTTATGCGATCCACTTAGGACAGCTGGTGCCGCCGCCGCCGGCGGAGCCTGCCTCATCGAGGCATCTAGACCCGGTTTCGCATGTCGATATCGCGATCTGCTTCTCGTGATCGCGCTCTGAGTTTGAGTTGTAGTATTACCATTGCCATTAGCGCCAGTAGTAGCAAGCGACGGCACAGCGGGAGCGGGAGCGGGTACGTCTTGATGCGGACGTGTCGAAGTAGCTCTCCGGACGGATCGATAGCGCGAGAATTTGACCGGTTGGCTTTGTTCCATGATGCCTGTTTCGATTCCAAGGCCTGGATGCATTTCAGTTTGATAACCGTTGATTAGCGCGGGACTGGTCGAGTCACTGTGGATGTCTGACTATCGAATTGTCTTAGACATTGACGGTCATTGACATATATAGCGACGAGATTAGGTTAGGTAGTGATGTCGTCCTGGTTGCCACGATGATAACGTTCAACGAAGCGTTGGAGAGTAAAAGAGCCCGGTTGTATTCGATCCAAACCGGATTCACTCGATGAATTAAATAAATCCTACGAAGAGGAGGAATAACTCGAAAAACCGTTCAATGCAGAAAAGAGAAAAGATTTAATAAGATAAATCTCATCAGAACTGAAGATCAACGCACATCCAATTCCCCAACGGCAACTAAAATGGATCGCCAAATTAAGGGGACATGAAAAAAGCTGCATTGATGCCGAGACGAGACCTCTCCAGACCAGAGTGTAAGAGACCGAGATCAGACCTGTTGAAAGGCTAATAAGCATGGACCTCGGACATATTACCGTCTGGACTTGACATCCTGGGCAAATTCACTGACACAATGATTGATCCGGTGGTTATTGACGGGGTTGTTCTCTGTACATGCTTGATGTGAATCCCTGTTGCTTTGCCTTGCAGGGCTCGTTGGATATATTAATCGCCCCGGCCGTTATCGTCGATGAGTCGTTGGCAGTTGCACTGCAGACCCCAGCCGGAGTAACGGGGTTTCAGATGGACTCAGCCCTTTCAGGGGGCATGGCATTATCCAGCCGCCGGGCGTGTGTAGGTTAGCCTACTCCGTACTCCGTATACGATGTGATATCGGTTGTTAGCCTGCATCTACATATAGTCACGACGTACATCATTGATGTTGGGATGGAGAACTGGGCTCATTCTATTGCTTGGTTATGGCATAGTTTATCGACTGTCAGTGGGATGAGCCGTTGTTCCTACTTGCTTATATCCATGAGTTATGTGGGGTTAAAGTACGTGCATCGTGCATGGCATTGGTTACATGCAGCCAATCATATATGTATATGGGATAGGCTAGTACGGTTTAGGTTTAGTGTATTCCGATAAGTAGATGCATATTCCGATATAAGCAATCTTACGAGGAGGGCTTCTTGGAATGCTTTAACTCTTTGGAGAAATAAGCAGTTGCTTATGATACCCCGTGGTTAGTCCGTACGGTGAACATGAAGATTAACAGGGAGTTCAGAGTTCTCTGATGATTACCGGATCGGCAGCGGCTATTCGCTCTACGGGCTCCATAAGGATTAGGGGAGCAGGACAGTGCGCAAGGAGAACAGACTGAGATCTTCATAGTTATCGTCCTTTTCTACAATAAATGCTGTTGTATGTGGATGCTATGTTATTTACGATTGGCTCCCAACTCTCTCTTCCTGCATAGTGCAAGTGCACACCCCTTTGTTAGCCGTGTCCGAGGAGAAAAAAAGGGAGATCCAAACTTACCACCAGGAGATAAAGTCCATGGTCTGAACATTGATACCCAAATCCCGCAGTGCCTTGGTTGAAAGATGTGCATCATATGGCCGCTGCGCTGGCGAGTTCGGATCATTCCCCTTCTGGTCCCTGACCATCCCCTTCAACGACAATCCTAGCACCTGAGCCAGCTTCTCGCACATCTGGTACTTGGTCATGCGATCCTCGCTCGTAAACTGCAGGATCTTGGGCAGTTGCTTGACCTTTGGCATCTCCTTGACGTACTTTATGACGATATCTCGGCATACTCGTGCTGCATCCTCTGTGTTTGTCGGATACCGCAGAGCCCAATCGTCCATCTTTATGCCCGCGTTCTCATCCTGCGCTTTCCAGATCACGTCCACCAGGGCGTTCACGGAACTCTCACTGTGTTTGTTCGCAGAGCCATATAGGACCGGGAGACGGAGGACAATTGCCATCTGGCTGTCTCTGGATTCTTCCAGGACGGCCACTTCCCCCTCTCGCTTCAGAGCGCCGTATAAGTTTGCCGGTTTGGGCTTCGCGTCGGCCTCGTATGGTGCTTCTCCTTCGGTGCCTGGGAAGACATAGTCGGTTGAGATGTAGATGAGCAGAGCGCGACGGTCTGAAGCGCCTTTGGCGAGTGCGCGTGCCGATTCCACGTTGACTCTGCGAGCTTGTTCGGGGTTCTTTTCACATTGATCCGGGTAACGGTTTGCGGCGCCTTATTTCATTTAATTTCCCAGCACTTGTTAGCTTTATTGATACGTCCAAGTCGATTAATATATTTTGCTTCACTGCACGTACAGTGTATGATGATTTGGGGCCTGCGGTTGGTTTCACAATCTATCAATCAGCAAGCGACTCTACCACCCACCTCTCGGATGTAGGTACGCTGACAGGCAGCCAGCGATCGAGACCCGGCTGGACTTACTTCACTTCCTCCAATAGTCGCTCAATATCTTCTTTCTTCTCCAGATCGGCTTTCAAAATTGTTGGCGGGGTGGCTCGTGAGTATCCCTGTCCGACAACTAGGCAACCCGAGTGCTGGAATACGTTGAACACCTGACGGCCCAGGAGGCCGGTAGCTCCTGTGACGAGGACTATGTTGGACATGATGTTCGAGAAGTTTCAACTGGTTAGCTTGTGGAATGTGAGGAACCGGAGGTCGTTGTCAATATAATAATCGGGTGGTGATACATGTAGCTTTGGGAGGTTCAAATTAGCCTTCTGGCGCTGGTGGCATGACGTAACCTGACCCAGCTTTTCTTGATTTTCTGCAGTTTCCTTTTCTTTTGGCGCACAAGATGGTGGTTGTCACTTGTTATGCACTTTGAGGTTAGTCCATCTGTAGCAATAGGTTAGTATAGATAGTGTGACCTTGGTGTCGTGTGCCTCGCTGCCTCTCAGCAGGTACGGAGTGGTGGCATAGCTACAACCACTAAAGAGACGCCAGTGAGCAGATTCACCACTGACAACGATAGCATCTTCGAATAGCCAAATAGGAAGGAAAAAGTCTCAGGAATAAATCATATTGATCTCAAAAAAAAGCAGAAATCGACACTGAGTCAGGATTATTTGACGTTGTCGCCATCCATGAATATGACCATGCTCTACTGGAATCAACCGCGGTAGTTAATTCTTCACATTTTTCTGCTGCTTTTCCTTCCGTTAAACCCGTCAGTACTATAGTAGATAGTCTAAATCACCACTCATCATGAGTACTTCCACAGTCAGAGGAGTCTCCTTGGCCCTTCGACGGGCCCGAGTGCCCGCAAACGCTCACCGTCTAATCCGCCCTGTCATACTTCCCACAACCCCTGCAGTCTCAATCCCAACCGTGGCCCCGGCGACGACAACAACAAAACGCACATTCACCAACTCCACCACCAAACAAACAAAATACACCAGCGAAGCATACCCAAACATCAAACGCGATCCCAAATTCGCACAACTCACAGCGGAAGATGTAAAATTCTTCAAGGACCGACTGGGCTCCGGATCTGCAGTCATCGACGGCGTGACGACAGATGCCGCCGACGACATCGAGCCGTTCAACAGCGACTGGATGCGCAAGTACCGAGGCCACACGCGACTGATCCTGAAGCCGCAGTCGAAAGAGGAAGTCAGTCAGGTGCTGCGATACTGTAACGAGAGGAAATTGGCGGTGGTACCGCAGGGTGGTAACACGGGCTTGGTCGGTGGTTCGGTGCCGGTCTTCGATGAAATTGTCATCAATACGTCGCGGATGAACAAGGTTCGTTTCTTCGATGAGGCCTCTGGTGTGCTGGTTGCCGATGCTGGCGTTATTCTCGAGGTGGCTGATCAGTACCTGGCGGAAAGGGGTCATTTGTTCCCGTTGGATTTGGGCGCCAAGGGCTCGTGCCAGATTGGGGGTAATGTCGCTACCAATGCGGGAGGTCTGCGTCTACTTCGCTATGGAAGTATGCATGGGAATGTGCTTGGTCTTGAGGCTGTCCTGCCCGATGGTACCGTTGTCGACTCCCTGTCTACGCTACGGAAGAACAACACGGGACTTGACCTGAAGCAGCTCTTCATCGGCTCCGAGGGTTCACTGGGTATCATCACCGGCGTATCTATCCTGTGTCCTTCGCGTCCCAAGGCGGTCAATGTAGCCTACTTCGGCATGGAGAGTTACGACAAGGTCCGTCAAGCCTACCAAGAAGCCAAAGGTCGCTTGGCGGAGATCCTCTCGGCCTTCGAACTGATGGATGGCCGCACCCAACAACTGGTCCACCAGGTTTCGGGCAAGAAAATGCCCTTGGACGGCGAGTACCCCTTTTACGTCCTAGTCGAAACCAGCGGCTCCGAGGGTGAGCACGACATGGCGAAACTGGAATCCTTCCTCGAACACATCATGAACGAAGGAATCATCGCAGATGGCGTCCTAGCACAAGACGAGACGCAGTTCCAGACCCTCTGGAGCTGGCGAGAGGGCATTACGGAATCCCTGAGCCACGTAGGCGGCACCTACAAGTACGACCTGTCCATCCCGCTCCCCGAGCTCTACCAGGTGGTCGAGGACTGTCGGGAGCGTCTCACGAAATTGGGGTTCGTTGGCGATGACGATTCGCACCCTGTTCGCACCGTGGTCGGGTACGGCCACATGGGCGATGCTAACGTGCATCTCAACGTGTCTGTGCGGCAGTATAACAAGGAGGTCGAGAAGGCCATCGAACCGTGGGTGTACGAGTGGATTCAGCAGCGCAACGGGAGCATCAGTGCTGAGCATGGATTGGGTCTAGCCAAGAAGGAGTTCATCGGGTATAGCCAGAATGACACGGTGATCAGGCTTATGAAGCAGTTGAAGAATATTTTCGATCCGGTGAGTTTTGTTGTTGCTTCTTTTCTGCTTGGCTTCTGCTAACTTTTCTCTTAGAACGGGATCATGAATCCATACAAGTACGTCTAGACATACTAAACGGGATAGGGTTATGGTTCGTGTACAATATATTCAACATATATAGCCGTATGTATTTTAGATAGGTGCATTGGAGTATTACTTTCGTCTTCACTATTCCATGACCACTGTTCGAAGAGAATATATAGTTGATGCCTCAATTTCCAGGCATCAAAGATGCATCATTACCTCATCAGACCAATCGGGTTTAGCGCGGTCGGTTGCCATGAACTACAGGCAATAAACACGAAGAGAACAGTTGCAGCGAAAGGACCATGTTCATCAGCAGTAAGCTTTGTCTAATAAATGACTGCTGGTGTGATGGATAGTTAAACCAGCAGCAGCTGTGTAAAATAATCAAAAATCTATTTATTCTTCATTTTCTTTGTTGTTTTTGTTGTTCTTCAGTTGGACTTCGTTCAGTCCTGCTAAAATCATCAATAGGAAGGATTGATTCCCTGCATCGAGTCGACTTCCTCTAAAGCTGCCGGAATAGAGGGTGTCTGCGTGTGCGTGCGTGTGTCTGCACTGTATTGTATATGCGAGTTTGAATTCGGACTTGGTCTTGTTTTCGATCAGTCTGTTGTTATTTTTTCCCTTGTTTTTGAGAGCTTCTATCCATACACAACTCGGTCCGCTTTAGCATACATACCGGTACATACATACATTCCAAGGATCTTCCCTGGAACCCAGGAAAGGTGAACCATGGCTACGGATCTGGCGAGCCAGTACCAGATGATGGAGGAGCTGGGATGTGAGTGGAATCGAACATCTTTCTCTCAACTGGATCTAATTGAAATTTGCCAATTGATTTTTTGGTTTTTCTTTTTTGTTTTATTTATTTGCGGTTGCTGACGGGGGTCAACCTCTTGTTCTCATGCACGTATAGGTGGGAGTTTTGGGACCGTATATAAAGCCATTGACAAGTCGACCGGGGAGATCGTTGCTGTTAAGCATGTACGTTGGTTTGCCCATGTTTCTTTTTTGGTCCTAAGGCAAGACAAGAATCGAGAATGTCCGGATTGTGTCTAATTCCGTTCGTTAACCGTTTCCCTGTTCCGCGTATTCCAGATCGATCTCGAATCGAGCGAGGATGATATTCAGGAAATACAGCAAGAGATTGCCGTGTTGGCGACATGCGCGAGCCAGTATGTGACGCAGTATCGCGCGAGTTTCCTGCGAGGTACTAAGTTGTGGATTATCATGGAATATCTCGGGGGTGGTTCGTGTCTTGATTTGGTAAATATAAAGAAGGCATTCATTACCCAAGCTCGATCGGTTTTCGGTTTGCTGAGATTTCGCGTGGTTCTGTTATTATAGTTGAAACCAGGCGTATTCAACGAAGGACACGTCGCCATCATCTGCCAGCAGCTACTGCAGGGGCTGGACTACCTGCACAGCGAAGGGAAAATCCACCGAGACGTCAAAGCCGCCAACGTGCTCCTCTCGCACACGGGGAAAGTCAAACTAGCCGATTTCGGGGTTGCCGCGCAACTCGTCAGTATCAAATCCCAGCGAAACACGTTTGTCGGAACGCCCTTCTGGATGGCTCCCGAAGTGATCCAGCAGGCTGGATACGACTTCAAGGCCGACATTTGGTCGCTGGGGATTACTGCCATGGAGATGCTGAATGGGGAGCCGCCGCACGCTAGCACGCATCCGATGAAGGTTTTGTTTCTGATTCCGAAGCAGCCCGCGCCGAGGTTGGAAGGGCCGCAGTTTAGCAATAACTTGAAGGATTTCATCGCGCAGTGTTTGACTAAGGATCCGGAACGGAGACCGTCCGCGAAGGAGCTGCTGAGGCACAAGTTTATTCGGAGTGCGGGGAAGCCAGAGGCGTTGCAGGAGCTTATTCTGCGCAAGCAGGAGTGGGATGCTGGGAGAGGTGCCACCGAGAACGTCAAGTACTACGCAGAGTCACTGTAAGCGTGTTCTGGTATTCAAAGGGAGAAAGGTATAGAGGCTAACCTGTGCAGTCACACCATCCCCCGAGTAGACGACGCCGACGATGAAGGGTGGGTATTCGACACAGTCAAACCACCAACAATGAGCCCTTCGAAGGCCGTACCCGAGATATCAGAAGACCCAGATTGTCAAGAAGCCTACGACGAACCAACAGAGATGATGGAGAACTTGCACATCTCACCAACAACACCCTCGAAAAACACACGCAAATCGACCGTACGACGAACCCCCGGCGCCGCGGAGCCTAGTCCGTCCGTACGACGAGCCACCAAAAAGCGACGATCCAGCGGCCTTAAACAGCCCCTGGCGGTGGACTTGAGCTTTGGCAACAGTCCGTCAGCAGCACGCCAGTTCCGCCGGCTGTCGGATAAGGTATCCAGCGACTCGCCTTACTCGAGTAATTTCTCCTCACCTGCGGATGAGAATGTTAATCCCAGAGCGGCGCATGCGCAATCGCATAGCAAGGAAGCACAGCTCGGTAAACGAGCATACGGCAAAGCCGTTGGTTTAGCTTGTCAGGAAACCCTAAATACAACCGGTGACCAGGAGAAGCGGGAAGCGATCTCTCGATTGGCAGAGGCTTGGAGCGATCTGGAAATGGTCGATCCGGAGGGTCTTTACCATATCGTCAAAACCATGAATGAAAGACTTCAGAGGTGAGCATAAGTTTACCTTCTAGGTTATTTCTCCGTGTCACAAACGTCCATGCTGACTACTCGTGCTTAGTGATCCCAAACTGTCCGCTCTTGTTCAGACAGCACCACCACCGCCAGATTCACCATCACCACAGAAACCGAAATTGGCCATGGCTCAGAGCAATCCTCATCTGAAAAGTCACCGGCCACGCCAGTCCGAACCACCTGCAGACCCGAGTTGGTCGCCATCGCAGATACCAAATCTCCCTGGGCAGCACATACCCGGTATGGAGCATACCAGGAAATTATCAGATGTGCTTTATCAACGGTGGGCAGACGGTCTTCGGAACCGCTGGCCTGGCATCTAGTTGAAACTTGATTCCTGGCCTCGTGAGTGTTATTTTTGAATAGAGGTTGGATTTTGTTGATTGTGTAATAATTGTATAGCAGGGACTTCTTTCGTTTAATCGTGGGCTTTTGTGCTGCATACTATGTACTTTTTTCTTTCCTCTTCCTTTCCTTCTTTTGCATATACCTTTTTGCAATTCAGCGGTCGTTTTTATTCGCTGTTGTTTCTACGTATCCTATTTTCTGTGATGCTTGGGTTAGCTTGCTGGTCAATGATGCCCATGGTACGTGTACATGTTGCCAGCTGATGATGCCAGTTTTTGATCTTCAAATATTTCATTTTCGTCCAAAATCAGTCAGCAAATGTGCTGGCATATCAGCATTTGACCGGATGATTGAACTGAGGACAGGCATTCTACGAGCTGTTCATCTACTGGATTGTCGGCTTTTGGCTATGGTTCTCCAGACCGGACGCATTCTTTCTTTTGCTTGATGTCTTGGATCTTTTGCTTTTGCCTCGTCTTTGCATGACTCCCCTGGCTAGCGGCCACTGATCAGTTGTTTTTGATTCCCCTGTCTTTCTCTTCATGTACAGTTGGGATTTGAACCAGCACGGCAGCAAAATATAATCACCAATCAGGATCACACGGAGATTGGATTCATATGAGCATGGAATTGATTGAAGTCTTAGACCAATCCAAGGCTTGGACTTATCCACCGAAGAATAGTTGACTTGACATGCAATCGGCTCAAATCTATGTTTAGAACAGGACTCGGAGTGACAGTTTCCATTTCTGGTGACTTGGAACAGAACGTGGTAAGGTTAGCACTCTGGGAGTTTCGGACTTGGTAACCGTGGGATAACCACTACAATTACTACGTCCTGATGATGTCTGTCTGGAAATACTAACTTAGAGCGTTGAACCACCAGACCTATTGACTGCAGAAGACTCCGAGAAAACCTCCGGACGGAGGAAGACTTTGGAGTAATTTTAGTGTTATTTGCACTGACGAATGAATCCACCCCTGAAACAGCCTGTCATTGTCGTTTTTAGCATGGATTGACACTTCCAGTCTTAGCCTTTTATTTCTCCCGGTTGGTCCAGATTCGCTCCTTTTTACCTCTCTTTATAGCTACATATAAATCTCCTATTTGCCATGCGTCGGGCTTCCTTGTCCATCGTCGTCGTTGTTCAACTGTAGCTTTTTGTTTGCCGCTTGGAACGTGACCCAGCTGGCTGGTTCCGCGCCATGGACGACGACAGTCACCTTTCCGAGTTTCTAAATTACCCTACCTTGACCCCGTCTCCGAACATCGAGCAGCAGCAACAGCAACAGCAGCATCAGCACCTTCCTCCGTGCAATCCTCACCAACCGCAGAATCATAATGACCATGACCATGGCCAGAAGAAGCACAGACCGCAAAACTCAACGCCCAACCCTCCCCGTCCCCACGGTGCCGCACGCCATGCCAAACGCTTCTCCCTGAACTTTCCTATCAAGCCGCCCACCGCGCCAGGTTCAGATAACAATGTTCTGACGTCTCCCGGGTCCGCGACGTCCGCCACACAACTATCCGTGTCGACATGCCAGTCACCTGGACCAGGGGTACCAGGGGCACCAGGTACAGTTTCCACCGATAGCAGAATGGAGGAGGGATACGATTTCCTCACCGCCATAGCATCGCAAGAGCGGATGGTCCTAGAGCTTCGAGAGGAGCTGCAGCGTGCAGAGATGGATCTCTCCACACTAAAGAAACGCTGGACCATGTCGGAGAGGTCGAAGAAGAAGACCGAAGCCGACTACCATGCGGAGCCGTTGTTGGCGCTTCGATCGCCAACGGACTCGAAGCTTGGTGGCGATATGTCGAGCAGTAACAGTACCACTGCTGAGTCGGCCTCGTTGTCGGCTGCGCAGGTGCGACAGAGTCGGGAGAGGGTGCTGCGCGATAGTTTGCGGTCGACTGGGACGCCGGGGACGTCGATATCGAATAATGGGCGGAAGGTGTTTCATGGATCGCACACGCGGACTTTGTCGTTGCTTTCGCAGCCTGTGGGGTCGAGGTCGGGATCAGCATCAGGATCGAGCATGGCCAAGTCAGGGGAGGATGGACAGGAACGGATTGCTAGGCTTCCTCGGTCGGCTACTTTGCCGTCGATCGAAAGGTCTAATCCTCATGATAATGGTGGCAGGTTCAGGATCCCTGGATACGAGTATGATCCGAGAGAACAGGAGGACGTTCTGACGAACCTGCGGAAATCCATGCCCCCGCCATCGCGAGACGTGCTTATGCGTACCGGGAAACAAATGGCTTCGGATTTGAGGGAGGGTCTATGGACGTTCCTGGAGGATATCAGACAGGCTACCGTGGGAGAAGAGGGCGTCAGTGCGACAGAGTCGCGGACGTCGGGGCTCTCTCCCTCGTCCGCACGCAGGAGAGATTCAAGCAATACGTCGAATAGCCGGGATAGATTGTCATCGGTGCAGAGAGAAAGCGTGTCACGATCATCGTCGTCCTCCTCATCGCGGAAGAGAGGGTCAGAGACGACCAAATCCGGTAAAGACACCAAATCGATGGACATTGGCGCGTCATTCTGGAGTGAATTCGGCATTGATGCACCAGAGCAGACGCAGACGTCTCCCTCGTCGTCGACGACGACGACGACAAAAAAGAACAACGGCAACAACAACAACAACCATCGCCGCACGTCCAAATCGAGCGAGGCGTCCGGTACAAATACCCAAAGCGCGTCGAACGGACGACTCGCCGCTACCAACCTGCTCGACCTTGATGATGATGGTTTGGATAGTTGGAGTACGCCTCATCTCCAATATCAACCCGAGAGTCACTCGCGGTCACAATCACAAACTCAGTCCCATTCCCCATCGCAATCCGGATTGTCTCACACGCCATCCTCGAGCCGCTCTACGTTTGAATCGAAACAAGACCGGTCTCGGACCAGCAGCCCACTGACGAGTGCTAGGTAATCCCATTTATTTTTCCGCCTAAAATTGCATCAACCATATAATATACATCAATATGGAACTGGATTGAATTGGTTGTACATCTGTCCGAATCCTTCCCGTTTCGCTGACTGATTATATCTTTCTTTTTTCTTTTCTTTATATCATATAGCCTTGAAGACTCGAACCCTCCCCCTGTCGTCTCCGATTCCGTCCCCGTCCCCGATCCTAGCTTGTCGGAGGGTATTCCCTGGCCGGCTTTTACGAAGTTGGGCCCGTCTTCGTCGTCGTCGTCGAGGCTTTCGCAGAATTCGTCTGGTAATTTTGTGGGTGAGTGGGAGCGGTCGTCGTCTTTCTCTGATAGGAGGAGTCGGTCTAAGTCTAAGTCTCCTTTGACGGAGAAGGGGGATTGAATGAGTGTGTGATTTTGGTCTTTGGTGCATGATCCGTGATAACCATTGTGTCTGGAGGTTGATTGAATACTGCTGGTACTACCTACTCCATATGGAGTAGAGTACTGGTGGGTTGTATCGATGATCTTGAGGATGAGGATGACGAAGGGCTACGACTTTCATTTCATTTCATATGCATATGTATATATACAGAGTACCCTTTACGAGTGTCCGTATGATTGAATTCCTTTTGTCTTTTGACTCTTTTCTATCTTAACCTGATGTACTAGGGCGGGTGTAAATGTGGTTGCGGCATCGTATTGACCTTGACTCCCTGACAAGTAGTGGCCAGATTGGGACTCTGGGAGCAGGCGAAATCGATGCAGTATTCGACGTCTACGGTCTCTGTTCCCGGCGGCGTCTTGGGACCCGTCTGTAAAATGTGGACGACACTGGACGTGATGTGCCCGACAAAGCATTTCAGTGAGGGTTGAATAGCTTCGTTTGTGGTGTAGAACGCCGCCCGGAAAAGAATCTTCGCAATTTGCCGTTTGGAACGCCGTAAAATAATTTTGCCGTTATCAAGTCAAAGTCGCCATCGATAATCGCCAACTCCGCAAAACAAAAGAAAAGCTGTCCGAGAGGTCCAGACCGATAAACATACTCGGCGCCTCGGAAGTGACACTGGGCTTCTTGTTAGAGCCTCTGGTCGTCCATCGCATTCGCTGAGAACCGGGTTGTGCACGGAAATACAGAGCGAATTTGTCGAGGTTCTTTCGAAGTCCTTTCACAATTCACGTCAGCTTCGCCAGGCGTTTTCGACTTTTTTTCTCTGGACAATAGTATCTGGGCTTTTATTGCTTGGTCAATAATTCGGCTTGAGCTGGCTTGCGAAGGTTACATACGCCGCTCACCAACTGCTCGTCAACCGCAGTCACGACGACACGTACCGAATAACACAGCATCAACATGAGCTTTCCGGGAACGACACCTCCCATGGGAGGAGTTGGGGGGAATAACATGCAGGGGATGAACGAACAAGAGCAGGCTATGGTCAAGATGGTTGGTTGTGTGCATATATCTCATTCTACTGAAGGACTCAAGCTGATTGAATTGAATTGGGTTGGGTTGGGTTGAATAGATGTACGCAGCGATGGAATCCTGTCCCATGAAAACCGTCCTGTCGGGGACGATGGGGTTTGGTCTTGGTGGTCTTTTTGGGTTGTTTATGGCTAGTGTATGTTTTCTTCTCTTCTTGGTTTGTTTGCTGAATTTGTTGTTCAGCTCGCATTCTTCCCTGCTGAACTGTTCAACTCGCATCCTTCCCTGCTGAATCGTTCAACTCGCGGCATCTACTGACATAACTCCCACCACGCAGATGTCCTACGATAGCCCCTTAACCCCACAAGGTCGAGAAATCTCCAACCTCCCCTGGCGCCAACAACTCCGGCACGGATTCAAAGACATGGGTTCGCGGTCGTGGTCCACGGCGAAGAACTTCGGCATCGTCGGCGCGCTTTACTCAGGTACCGAGTGCTGCGTGGAGGGGCTTAGGGCCAAGAACGATCTTACAAACAGCGTCACTGCTGGGTGTATCACCGGTGGAGTTCTGGGGGCCAAGGCCGGTCCGCAGGCGGCGGGTGCGGGTTGTGTGGGGTTTGCTGCATTTAGTGCGGCTATTGATGCTTATATGAGGATGCCTGAGTGAGACGGCTGTATCTTTCTTTCTTTCTTCCTTTCTTGTGTCCCATTACTGGTGTAATAGCCAGGGAAAGGAAGGAAGGAAGAGGGGACGTCTCGTCTCGCGGTTATCAACTGTGAAAGAATCATCATATATCATTGGGATGGCGTTGGGTGTTATGCCGTTGTTAGTGTAGATTTTCTTCCTTTTTCTATATTTGTCTGGGATAGAACTGGTAAGGGAGTAAGTACCATGGTTCGCTATTTCCTAGTTCTGACTCTCCTCCTGAATTGATATAGCTGGTCGCTGACATTTGCAAGCTTCTCTTCTTCTTCTTCTTCTGTCCGGACTCTGTACGACACTCACAACTCCTCAATGTATCCAATAATCATGGCCGCACAAAATGCAGAAATCATACGTTGTTGTATGATAGATAAGTGCATAAACTTACCTGGGCAGTATGTACTTATGGTACCGGTAACTTGGGAAAATAAAGTCAACACCAACCTTATTAGGATCGTTAGGGCGTCGTTAGGGTCAACCCGTCAAGTTTCAACCGCCCAACTTCATCATGGTGCATGCCACCATGTGATATTGCCAAGATCAACAAGTCGAGGATAAAAATTTCCGACAACCAAAAGCCTGTCCGAACAATTTACATACATATATACGGAATACGGAGTACTCACCCGTGCAACTCTATTACTACTGCGTGTTCACGAGGGGAATCTTTTATGGAGAATTAAGTCGGGCCGCGGCTAAATAAGCTAGCGTCCGTAAAGTTACCATACTCTATGTCTGTCTCCCTTTGGAACGGGTTGGATGGTACTCCAATCGGAGTGTGCATAATCTCTCCCTCCGTACTCCGTACTCCGTACCCCATACATACCTGACTCTCCCCAGTCTTTTATACCAAGATTTGATAGATTCTCGAACGCCCTGGTGGTGGGCCGTTGTATTGAAATACATACATTCTATTGTGTACAGTACAATGCATGAACGGAGTACCAGATATGGTATGTATTTGCAACCGGCAATCTGGAAACAGGACTTCAGCTCTGGGAGTTTCTATTTCCATCTCCCGTTCAGTTTCATCCGATTCCATCGTCACCTCCTGATCGTCTCTTGACGTGCCGAACCACGGGTACTGAACGTTCTAACCCCGTATTATTATTGAGGTATATCTCGTGCGCATAAGGGAAAGAGAAGAAAAGAAAAGGAAAAAAGACCAAAACCGTGAAGGGCGATTGTCGTCAAGTTCCCACCTTTCATGGCTGGATTTGCCAGAGGACGGACGGGCGTGCTCAATAGTGCAACGGACTAATAATAATAATGTGGCTTGATATGTTGCGAGTCGCGAATCCATACCGCTGAGACTGAGTAATTTGAAGCTGCAGCAAAAGCACGTTTTTTCCCGCGAATAACAAGGCGTCTTCATCATCGTTTACTAAAACTGCGCTAACCCTAATATGTCTAGTGATCTTCCGATCAACACCTTCAGCGTGGTATCTTGAGGTTCCAGAATACACGATATGATACGGACTATAATTTTATTGTCATGCAGGAACTGCGTGAACAGATCTCTTCGGCGCCCACTGACAGGGAGCGTTATATGATACGCACGACTACGCCGCCCCCGTACACTGCCCCCGTTTACAATCCGGGGGAGAAAGTACAGTGCACCAGTACGTGCACATGCCGCAGGACACGGTACGGAGTTACTCATATACATACTGCTCGCGACATACTTTTAATATATACCCAATTGCCGTGGACGGGCATTCGGAGAACCTAAGTTAATAAGATGCTATCCACCGATATGGAGCATTAACTTTCTGCAATAATGTTATCTCTTATTTTTTCAATTTCAACTTGGAAGAAGAATCGCATTATATTGGTATTGGTTTCCCCTGATACCTTCATTTAGGGTTTAGCTATAGAGTGGCAACAATTATGCGTCTACTATAACCCCGCCGTCCGTCGACTCGGTACTTCAACTCAGTCCATTCAAGATTGAACCCCGTCCGATTTGAACCCCGTCCGATGGAAAAAGGGCGGCAATAGGAGACTCATCACCGGGCGAAAGCAGAATGGGCTACAACCTGTTCGCCGAGCTTTTTGCGGAATATGCCGTCGGTCTCATCATCATTGCAGTCCGCCTGTATGCGCGGTGGTACTCTGGGGTTCGGAATTTCTACTGGGATGACTATTCTTTTGCACTCGTTGTGGTTAGTAAAATGAATTGAGCGCGGGCAGTGCAACGAACGATATGACGCATGGGTCAGCTAACTTGTCGCAGGTTTGTTGGACTATGCATTCGGTCTTTTTGTACCTTATGAGTATGTACTGCGTACTGTTAGGGTTCTTATGCCCTTAGGGCCTTGGTTATCCTTAGTTGGTGCGCAACGAGGCTAACTAACGGACGTCGTGTACAGACATCAACGGTTCGAATGTCGGGTACAACTCCAAGACAGCAATGGATATTCCCGAGGACATGGTTCCCCAGATCAGATTCGGATCCATATGTGCGTTCATTGCCTGGTTCGCATACATCTCCCTGGTGTGGTCGTTTAAATGCACACTTCTTCTTCTATACCATAGAATTACGTTAGTAACTTTTGGTTCTCTTTACGGAACTAAAATATTTGTTGGCAGCGCTGACGATTCCTGCAGTAAGGGTCTTTGGCAACATCGGATGATGCTTTTCATGGCGGCTTTCTGCTTTTGCACGTATTTGACGTCGATGTTGCTGCACATTTGCGGTTGTACGCCCATTCCTAGGAATTGGCAGGTCAAGCCGTGGCCAGGAGGTAAGTTGTGAGCTGGTTACCCTAAAATATGCGGAGGGAACTGACTGATGATGATTCAGAAAACTGTACGGTAAGACCGTTGAACTATATTGTCGTCGAAACCATCAATGTCGTGTCAGTAAATCGCAATCGCAAGCCTCTTCAATTGGGCCAAATCGAGTCGCTAACAAATAATGCAGAACGGACATGGGTATCCTGGCCGTCCCTTTCCCGCTCCTCATTGCCGCCCGAATACCACGAGTCCAAAAGGTCATCCTCGGTCTCCTCTTCTCCTCAGGAATATTCGTCATGGTCGCCGCCATCCTCCGCACCTACTACTCCATCTCCGATATCAGCAACAATGCCGTCGCGCTAGGCTGGGCCTCACGCGAGGTACTGGTGTCATGCATCGTCGTCAGCGCGCCGGGCATCAAACCACTAGTGGCGCACTTGAGATGCTTTGACTCTTTTCGTTCCACAAACCATCAGACCCCACATAGCGGGGACATATTTCCGTCACAGCGCAGCGGGAATAACTTCACGGCGATCAGTTCGCAGAAGGGAGCTGGAACGTACCCGTTCGAATTGGACCGTTTGAAGAAGAGCCATCGCCGGGATAGTAGGAAGTTCGACACTACGTCCGGGGATAATAGTAGCGTGGAGCATATCATGAAGGATACCAGTAATGGGAGTGGGAGCGGTGGTACGACGACTACTGCTACTACCCTGGGCAATGTTGAGGGTGGTCTCGGGGACTTCAATCTCTCGCCGCCTAATGGTGATGGGATCTTGGTTACGACTGAGTATACGTTGGCTCATGAGGATGATCGATCGGGTCGAGTGTCATTGGATGTATAGTCTTCTTCTTTTCTTTTCTTTTCTTTTCTTTTCTTTTTTTCCTTTGTATTTTTTTATTTTCGTTGGTTTCTTCTTTCTTCCTGTACATGTACATACATTTGTGATACTCCCGAGGTTCGTATTTTTCTGTAATATATAGGCAGTAATGAGCTGTAACAGTCGAACGCAACCTTCATCCACAACCGTAAAGAATTAAACGTGATCTGCAGAGGGCAGTAAGGGCTGTGGGGGAAAGACCCGCCGATCGCCGCAATTTACGCGGTAAGTTACAACGGTTACAGATTACAGGTTCCGTTACAGTACAGTACAGTACGTGCCATTAGCGGGTCCGTGATTTTCTCTTCTGTAACTTCTCCGGCTTTCCCAAAATTTATCAACGGCCAGCCACTAACCAACTTAGCCTATATTACAGAGTAATTTGTGCAGTACGTACTCCGTACATAGCAACGACTCAACGCTGAAGTCGTCCGGTCGATAAGGGATGCCAATATGCGGAGTAAAACAATACGGAGAACTACAACATATGGGGAGCGAGGTGCATCGACCATTGCTATAAATACGGAGCACGGGTTACCAGGGGATAGTCGTTGGCCATCAGTTCAATGTTGAAAAGAACCGCCAGGCATCCTTGAATTGATATACTCTACACAATTTGATCAAATCTCTCATCATCAGCAGCTACAGTACGGTGTACCTACATTTGATATTTGATACCATCATGGACCCGTCAACCCTCCAATACGTCCAATCCCTATCCAAAGACGTCCAAACCTCCCTAGACGCCTTGCAACAAGCGGGCAGCAATGGAGCCGCCGACCCTGCCCGTGTCGATGCCCATGAGAAAGTCCTCGAGCTGGCGAGGGCGTTAGAGAAGCCCAGGGATACTATCTTGAAGCTTTCCTTTTCGGTATATTGACACCAACACCCAGAGTGAATGAAGTCAATTGCTATTTGATTTGGTGCATTGGTGGCTGGTGCTAACTGAGTATGTTACTTCGATACATGAATAGCCCACCATCGTCATGGCGGTTAGGGTTGCTAGTGATATGGGCCTTTTTTCGGTCCTGGCACCGGCTACGACGCCGGTTGGGGTGAAGGAGTTGGCGGCGAAGAAGCCGGCGGATGAGTTTTTGGTTGGTGAGTTTTGCCAAAGTGACTTTCTTTTGTTGAGGTTTATACCATATTATGTTATGTGTTATGTGCTTTGCTCACAATGTTATGTAGAACGAATTATGCGATTGTTGGTGGCCAATGGATTTGCCCAGGAGCCGGCTCCGGGCGAGTACCTGCCAACCGCCGTATCGAAGGAGATGACCGAGAGGACGACGGTGGGCGTGTTAGAGTCTCTGTAAGTACCACACCAATCCACACCCACTTCACCAAAGCGAAACAAAGGAAAAAACAAAACTAACGATAAGATAAACCAGCTACGACGAATTCCTCCCTGCAATCCAAAAAACGCCCGAATTCCTCGCCAAAACCTCCTACAGAAACCCCGAAGACCCCCTCAACGCCCCCCTGCAGTACACCAACCACTTCTCCACCGACGGCTTCACCTGGCTATGCGAGCACCCGGACGCTCTGAACCGCTTCAACACCTTCATGGAGGGTCAGCGCGCGAACCGCGCGCACTGGGTCGACTGGTTCCCCGTGCGTGAGTTGGTGCTCAACGACGCGAAGCCCGAGGGACCGTTGTTGATCGACATTGGTGGTGGCCGTGGTCATGATTTGGTGGCGTTTAAGCATAAATTCCCCGAGGCTAGTGGTCGGTTGGTGCTTGAGGATTTGCCGGGGGTGATTGGGGATATTGAGAATTTGGAGAGTGGGATTGAAGCGGTTCCGTATGATTTCTTTGCCGCGCATAATCCGGTTAAGGGTGTGTTTTTCGTTCTCTTTCTTTTTAGATGTTATGTTTCTGACGACTTCTATCCAGGCTCCCGCGTTTACTACTTCAAATACATCCTCCACGACTGGTCCGACCAAAAGGCCCAGATCCTCCTCCAACACACCGCCTCGGCAATGGAGAAGGGCTACTCCAAGGTCCTGATCGAGGAGTACATTCTTCCCGACCGCAACGCGCGCTCTCTGCAGGGCATGACCGATATGGCGGTCATGGTGTTCTGCGCCGGTGTTGAGCGCACGAGACAAAGGTGGGTCAACGTGCTCGCTTCGGCCGGGTTGGTGGTGAAGAAGTTCTGGGCTAAGGAGGGGAGTAAGGATGGGTTGGGGATTATTGAGGCTGAGTTGAGTTGAGTTGAGTTGGTTTTTCCTTGTTTTGATGATTAGGCGGGGCGGCTTTCTAGGGCTGGGTTTCTGTATTTTTGAACCTTGCCTTACCTATGACGTCGTTGCCTCTGTACAATTGATGTACAATAATGTACATAGCTTTGGTTGCGGATGGATTTGATACATTGTACTACAACAACTACTACTTCGCATTTTTACTGTTCATGGAGTGCTGAGTACAGTCATGACAGACCTCAAAACCACCATCCAAAACATCCCCAAAAAGACCGACTACACCACCCAGAACCCACTCAACCAAGAACCAAACCTCAAAGACCTGGTATCAAGGTAACGCAATCCTCCCACCACCACCACCACCACCACCACAACACAAACCCAACATAAAAAAAAAAAAAAAAAAAAAAAAAARRAACTAACAAAATACCAGCTTCATAACCCCCCTCCCACAAACCTACAACCGCAACCACGGCCCAATCCCGCACGTGGACAAAACCACCCACACCCTCCACATAACCGGTCTCGTAGCGCACCCCCAAACATTCTCCATCGCCCAACTCGCCCACGACTTCCCGCAGCACGAAGTTACCTGCGCGCTGGAGTGTGCTGGGAACCGGCGACACGCGATGCGCACGCTGTTGAGGGAGGTCGAGGGGATAGATTGGGGGGATGCGGCGGTTATGAACTGTACGTGGAGGGGGCCGCGGGTGAGGGATGTTTTGGGGAGAGCTGGGGTGGATGTTTGTGAAAGTGGGAGGGGAAGGGAGAGGGAGAGGGAGTTGAGTGTTTGGTTTTCGTCATTTCAGGTGCCGTGTCAGGGGGATGGGTGGTTTGGGGGGAGTATTGGGTTGGGGCGGTGTTTGGATGAGGATGGGGAGGTTATATTGGCGTTGGGGGTATGGAAGATATCAATATCAATAACACCAAAAATCCCCCAGTATCAATCACCTGTCACATAAAACACTTTGTGAAACGCAGGTACTCACAAACCAATAATATTGACAGATGAACAACGCCCCCCTCCCAGTAAACCACGGCCACCCCCTCCGCGCCGTGTTGCCAGGAATAAGCGGCTCGAAATGGGTCAAATGGCTCGACCAGATCAGCATCGAGGACCAAGAGTCGCCGAACCACTACCAACGCCACGACTACCGCATCCTACCCCCGGAAGCGGTGGATAAGCAGACCGCGCAGAAGTACTGGCCCATCTCGTCGCCGTTGGAGGATGTGCCGGTGAATTCGGTCATTGCGGTGCCCGGGGGTGGGGAGAGGGTTTTCGCTGAGGTTCCTGATTCGGGGAAATCTGACTCTGGTGGTGAGAAGCGGGGCTCAAAATTAGGGATTATCGAGGTGAAAGGCTACGCGATCCCGCATGGCAAGGATGGTCCTGTGAGACGCGTTGAGGTCTCGGGGGATGGGGGGAGGTCGTGGGTTGAGGCGGCGTTGGAGGAGCCGCGGGATCCGAGGTCGATGAAGTGGTGTTGGGTGCTCTGGGGGGCGAAGGTGTTGGTTGAGAAGGGGGAGGGGAGGGAGGTTGTTAGTCGGGCGGTTGATTCGGGAGGGAATGTGCAGAGGGAGCATTCGCAGTGGAACTTGAGGGGGGTTGGGTATCATGGGTTTGGGAGGGTTTGTGGGTTGGCTGTTGTTTAGGTGCTTTGGAGGTGACGTTGCGTAACTTGCGTTGGTCTTGGTTACGTAGGGCTGGGTGTTAGGGCTTTGGGATAGGGCTTAGTGATGGTCATGTCGCTGTTTCTGAACATCACCACTTGACTTCCCTTACATGATACCAGTTCGAATATGCAAGCATAATATTTCTATAGGTATAGAGTAGAGTATTATAAGACTATTCTAAGAAACTATGTACAGCACAAGAAAACGTATACGCATAGAAACACCAGCAACTCCCACTCAAACCCCAGTACCAACCTCCCCTCCACACACCCAATTCCCTCACATATCCCTCACTGTGTCTAATACTGGAAGCGAGTATTCACTATTCACCACTCTTATCTGACCAAGAGGTTGCCGGTTCGAGATCATGTCAAGATGATTGTTTTGAATAATTTTTTTCGATTTCCCTCAGCAACTTTAAGAGTACACTCGTTACACTCAGATGTCATTTTGGATTCTAAAAATAAAGTTGTGGATCTACCGAACTACGGTACCTGCTTCGGCTCGGGCCGTTACCCTACCGGTAGTTAACCCTGTTCCTCTGTAAATTTGATTTTATCTTCCGTGTCGCGTATTGACTGTATCATGATTCATGAATATCAATGATAACTAAACCGACTGCACTATCCACTTCAAAAACACTCACATCTCCGCATGCGGCATTGAATTCCAGTTGTAGTGCTTGAATAGTAATTTCACAGTCGTAATAGAAGAACTCCCCCTCGGAAGCATACCCCAATCCGTGAGCAGCGTGTAAGCAAAGTTTTTATCCCTGCATTTACGAGGTTTTGTTTCCATTGGTTCGCGCCATCTCTCGTAGTCGATGATATAGCTAATGGTTATACGGTGAAGAAAGAGTCGGTTAGTTGAGACGCGGTAAATAACTTGATTGACTTCAAAACGTGTTTCGAGATGAAGTCAACATACCACTTGTGACCGTCTCGATCCCAGAGAAGATTATCTTCCTTGGCGCTTTCATTGATAATACCTCATTCTCGAACGCTCCTATTGTTGTTGAGACAAATATTAAATTAAAAGTTTAAGGATCCAAAGGAAACAGCAGATAAACTCACTCCCAAGCTTCCATGAAACACTTGCAAAAATCAAAAAATTCCTCCCTGCTTATCATTCCATATGAATTCTTCCATGGACAAGTAGGTGTAACCCCAGGTAGCTTCTTCAGTAGGATAAAATCCACATATCCCCCAGGAACCCACAGATCGTCTGGCTGCAGGTCATGAACAAAGCCCATAATCTCCGGTGCATACAGACAACCGGCGCTCTTGAGCTTCTGCAACGCTTGAAGTTCGCGATCCGTGTGATATGCCACCGATGACACGGCAGACACATTCGGAAGCTTTGCCTCCACAAAACCCGGAGGAGACACTCTGCAAGCAGCACCACGAAGCGAGACGTGAAATGAAAATTAACAACGGGACAATATAGTATGATAGTAAGTAAGCACCGTGCTAGCATAGACTCACTGCATCTTTATCTTGATAATGGCCTCTTCAGGTCCTGGTCCTTCGAGTTTTGTGCATTCGTAGACTGCCCTGGCTTCGTGGTTGAGTGCGGCATAGCGGTGTCGATCAGTTAGCTTCTTTTCTAGTTTCCAGGTTGACTGTTCGTGGTCTTTGTTGAAGGTGACTTTTAGGTTGTCGAAATGATGTTGGAACCAGCATATTGTCATTGTCGACTGGTTCTTATGGTTTTGTTGGATGATTATTAGGCTGATAGGGGAATTGAATACCATGGAGGGAGGAGACCCGGTGCAAAGATCTTAATACATTACTGTTTAAGGGATGTTGCCGTTTTTCTAAGGAAATCTCCGTCTTTGGTTCATGGTCATTCACTTCGTGATTGTCAGTGAGGTGTCTGTCAGATAGTACGAACTGGTGGCTTCGCGGTGGTCAGCGGATTGACAAAACGAAGCAATGGCTGATAGCCATTGACATTTGTACCAGAATAATGGTCCTGAAATTAGATTTTCGACTGATATATACAGAAACAACTCCCTATGAACCCTGTCTCCGCACAGTATTATGGCAGCACGATATACTTCTCCAAATGCTTAGGAATAGCGTCCCGCAGATTCTTACTGCGAAGCCACGTATCAGAGAAGAGACGGTCGGCATACCGATAAGCACCGTCGCAAAGAATCGTCACGACCGTATTGCCCTTGCCAACCTTCTCCGCAACCTCCTTAGCGGCCACCACATTCAGCGCCGAACTGGCACCAAGGTAGAGTCCCTCCTCCTCAAGACAGCGGTAGACCATCTCAATAGACTTGTCATCGCTAATGTTCACCGAGTCGTCCACCAAGTCAATGTCAGGCTTCAGGTTCTCCGTGATACGACCCTGTCCAATCCCCTCGGTGATACTCCCACCAGACCGCTCCGTCAACTTGCCCCCGCTCTGGATATAGCTGTGCAACACGCTACCCGGCGGATCGGCCAGGATGGACTTCACCCGTCCATCGCTAACCGTCTTGAGATACCGCGTCACACCAGCAAGCGTACCCGCCGTGCCAGTCGCGCAGGTAAACGCATCCACACTCCCACCCGTCTGCGCCCAGATCTCCGGCCCCGTCGTATCAATGTGCGCCTGGCGATTCGCCGTGTTATCGAACTGGTTCGTCCACACCGCATTATCAAGCGCCTCCGCATGTCGCCGCGCCTGGTGATTGTAGTTCTGCGGGTTGTCGAACGCAACGGCCGGCACCGGGTAGACTTCGGCGCCTAGCAGGCGTAGCAGATCGATCTTCCCTTGCGACTGCGTGTTGGGCATGTAGATCACCAGCTTGTACCCCTTTGACCGGCAGACGTGTGCCAGTCCGATTCCGGTATTGCCTGCTGTGCCTTCTACGACTGTGCCGCCGGGTTTGAGGAGGTTCTTTTTTTCGGCGTCTTCGACGACGAATAGCGCGGCGCGGTCTTTCACGCTGCCGCCTGGGTTTTGGAATTCGGCTTTGCCCAGGACGTTGCAGCCGGTTTCTTCGGAGAGGCGTTTCATTCGGATTAAGGGCGTGTTTCCTATGGCTGTTGGTTTGTTAGCGGGATGGTCTGTTTTCCTGTCGTCTTTTGGGCTTATTTTGTCGCTTTCTTACCCTCTGTTAGGCCGTTGACCACGCCCTGTGCCTTGGACACTCGCACGCCATATGCGTTTGGCACTTCTGCCGTTGCTGCTCGCAAGGCGGTCGTGCCGAATCGTCTGATGCTGGACCGGAACATTTTGAGTGGTTCTGTCTGTTAAGGACTAGAGGGTCTGCTTTCTTGAAGAGTCGACGAGAAACTTGCACTCATCCGACTCTCCGCGGCCGATCGTCGGCTTGCTTGGCGGTTTCGGAGTAGTCACGTGCGAGCGATAGAGGCGAGAGAGCATGGTTGGAGACTCGCAGCATTGCCATACTGTACACTTTCAGGTCTTTTAAGAAAGAAGAATTTGCAGATTATGATAAAAGGATTCATCAGTCGCGCTTCAAAAGTATTTATACTACAATGTTGTACTCTGTAGATGCCTGCAAAGCATGGATGCTAATCACACAGCACGTGTAGCCCTAACCCTTATCTTAGCATTTCCCGTCCGGGCTGTTTGTTTACCTCTCCCCGCCCCGTCAAAGAACCAACGACCGACCGACCACCATGCCCGAGAGCCTCACCAGTCACGCATGAATACCGAATAACAGTTCCCTCGAATCACGACTTACACATACATACAAATACAATAGAACAGTCAACCATGCCCGGCCGAGTCACAACGGCCCGCTCGTCCACGACGACACGCAAAACAACCGAAAAGCCCACCCGCGCCGCCTCAGCAACACCAACAGCCAACATCCCCGAGGAAGCACCGGCACCAACAGCCTCGCCCAACCTGCGCCGCGATGTGTGCGCCCTTTTCGCAGACGCGCAACGGTCGACAACAGGCCACCGGAAATTGATCGTGCGGCTCCGGAAACTGCAAGAGATCAGCTGCGGGATTCGGGTAAAGCAGACGCAGACGCAGACGCAGACGCAGACCCAGTCGGATCACGATGACGACGATAAGAAGAAGAAGGAGGAGGAGGAGGAGGGGAAGGGGAAGGGGAAGAAACAGTTCACCGTGCCGGATGACGAGACGGAGGCTGAGAAGGAGTTTAATGTGGAGATTGGGCGGTGTATGCTACGCGTTCTGCCGGTGAAGAAAAGCGAGCCGGTTGGGGATCGCATTGTTCGGTTTCTGGGGGGTTTTTTGATTCACGCTTCGGAGAAGGATGGGGAGGTTTTTGGCTCGGGGCAGGATGGGGAGGAGAATGAGGATGATGATGATGATGATGATGATGAGGGTCTTTTGGAGACTCCCACGGCGCGGTTGTCGGCTAGTCTTGCTAATTTGTTTGTGCCGCTGCTTGGGGCGAAGGATAGGACGGTGCGGTTTCGCGCGACGCAGATTGTTACTCATATCGTCAATTCTCTCGAGTCGATTGATGATGAGTTGTACCATACCATTCGTCAGGGTCTCCTGAAGCGGATTAGGGACAAAGAGGCTTCGATCCGGGTGCAGGCTGTTATGGGTCTGGGCCGACTAGCCGGGAATGACGATGAAGAGGATGCAAATGATGAGAGCACAACGGCTCTGCTTGAACGGCTACTTGACATTATGCAGAATGATACGAGTGCTGACGTGCGAAAGACACTCTTGACGAATCTGCCTGTTACGGCTGCCACGCTAAAGTATCTTCTTGAACGCGCCCGCGACCTCGATGCTGCTACGAGACGCTCCTTGTATTCACGCTTACTTCCTACTCTGGGCGATTTTCGCCATCTGTCCCTATCTATGCGTGAGAAGCTCCTTCGTTGGGGCCTGCGTGACCGAGACGAGAGCGTGCGAAAGGCAACCGGCAAGCTATTCTGCGACCGGTGGATAGAGGACTGTGCGGCTTCGAACAGGCCCCCCGAGGCTGCCGAAGAGGTGCCCGCCGGCCAACGTCTTCCTCCCAATATCTCGGCACTTCTGGAATTGCTGGAACGAATTGACGTGGTCACTTCTGGTAATGAAGGCGGTATTGCGCACGAGGCAATGCGCAGCCTCTGGGAAGGCCGTCCAGACTACCGCGACGCTGTTGTCTTTGACGAGCCGTTTTGGGAATCTCTCACCGCCGAGTCCGCGTTTCTTGTCCGGTCATTCAACGATTTCTGTCGCGTGGAAAATGAGGGGATACTCGATGCTCTTGTCGATGAGAAGATGCCCGAAGTCACCGCTCTGGCCTACTATTTGCAGAAGTACGCGGCTGACCTTCTGCGGAGGAAGCAAGCGGCTAAGGAACGGGGGAACGTGAACGATGAAGATACCGTCGAGCATGAATTCGTCGTGGAGCAATTGCTGCATATTGCAATCACTCTGGACTACAGTGATGAGGTCGGTAGACGGAAGATGTTCTCTCTGCTTAGGGAATTCCTGGCCGTCCCGGAGTTGCCTGGCGAGTGCACCAAGCTTGCTGTCGAGACGTTGAGATACGTCTGTGGACCCAGTTCCGCGGGTGAAAATGAATTCTGCAGTATCATCCTGGAAGCCATTGCTGAGGTTCATGATACACTTACGCCTGATGAAAGCTTTGCATCTGCCAAATCGGAGATTAGCGATGAGAGCTCTAGTCGCCATCGATCGGAAACACCTGCAAGTGAAGACGAGCCTTTCAATAAAGAAGAAGCGAAGGCGAAGCTTGTTCGAGAGATTGTGGTCAACATGAAGTGCCTGCATCTTGCTCAGTGTATGCTCCAGCATGTTGAGGGGCATTTGCAGCAGAATGTCAACCTGGTGACTATGCTTAACAACCTTGTCGTTCCGGCTGTTCGGAGTCACGAGGCTCCCATCCGTGAGAGAGGTCTGGAGTGTCTGGGTCTTTGCTGCTTGCTTGATAAGGTTAGTCGTTTGGTTTACCCTTGGGAATACTACGTGTTCTGACTATATGCTACCAGTCACTTGCCGAAGAGAACATGACCCTCTTTATACACTGCTACAGCAAGGGCCATGAGGGCTTGCAGGTAACCGCCTTGCACATCTTGTGCGACTTGGTCAGCACCCATCCCTCGTTGCTTGCGCCAGTTGTTCAGTCAGACGGAGAAACCGTGACAGCACCAGCATTCCAAAAACCATTGTTCAAAGCATTCGCGCGGGCGCTCAAATCCAGCTCCCCCGAATCCGTTCAGACAGCTGCGGCCACAGCGCTCTCGAAGCTGCTGCTAATGAATGCACTTTCTCCATCTGGGCATAATATACCATCTGCCATCCAAGAGTTCAACCAGACGGCCATTGAAGCTTTACTGCAGTCTCTTATCGTGTCCTTCTTCCATCCCAGGACTCGCCAGAACCCTGCACTCCGACAGGCGCTCGCATACTTCTTCCCGGTTTATTGCCATTCCAAGATAGAGAATACCCGAGTTATGCAGAGAGTGTCTGTGCCGGTCGTGCGGGCAGTTCTTAACGCTGCAGAAGAGCACTACTCTCTCGAAGCAGAGGAGGACAGTGATGGAGACATCGACGAAACCGCGGCAGAGAGAGAGCTGAAAACACTGGTAACCGGACTGGTTGGTATGCTGGCGGAGTGGACAGATGAGCGCAGAGTCGTCGGGCTTGGTGGCGAGAGAGTCCTAGCCGGCGGACCTGCCAGTTCCAATGCCTGCGGCTTTGTCCACTTGGCTCTAATCAAGGATATCCTGGAGCGAGTCCTGGGCATCAGCGCCGGTCCCAACCGGTGCACGAAGGAAGAGAAGAAAATCCTCTTCTCCCTCATGAGCAAGTTGTATGTTGCGGCACCTCAGCAACCGCCACCACAAACGTCACGGTCCGGTTCCCGTCCCCCTGAAACGACCGACCCATTCCGACCTAGCAGTCGAAGCGGAAACAGCGAGCAGTCCTTCAGCATCAAACCTGAAGATGCCCAGCTTGTCGAGGAAGTCAAGGACCTCCTAGACCAGACCATGGAGGATGGTCATGCCGCTGACGCGGCGGGGCGAAATGCGCTGGTTAAAGTGAAGAACTCGGTCCTTAAACTCCTTGCTGCATCGCAAGGTGTCAAGAATCTGCCTGTGAATCTTCGGGATCGAGAGGGTACGGAGGAACCCGAGACTGACACCATGAGTGTTCGGTCTGAGAATGTGAGTGTTAGTGGGAGTAGGAGGGGATCTGAGGAACCTTCTACTCTCCTTTCTACTGGGAAGAGGGGAGTAGCTGTTGAGCCGAGTATTGCTGAGGAGGAGGAGGAGGAAGAAGGAGAGGAAACTGAGGTTGGGACAGAGAGGGAGGATCACGATGCTCCCCGTGGTAGTGGGATTGCGGTTGTTATTAAGAAGGAGGCTCGGGATTGATTGTTTTGTTTTGGTGTGATGTTTTTTTGATGGAGCTGTTGTTTTTCTTTTCTCTCTGGGTTTGTTGTTGGTTTGAAGGGAAGGGTGGTATCTTATTTGGAATGGTTCGAGTGTACAGGATGGTGGTATACCATGGATTCATTACATTAATGCGAGTGTTTTGTTCTTTTGATCCTCATACCTTCATCTCATCAGTGAAGGCTCATAAGGTCGTAGGTAACGGTTGGATGATGTTAATGAGCATTGCCATTTGACTCTCAACGTCGTTGCTTATACTTGCACATCACCAACCGAGGATTCCTACCACAAAGGACCACCGTCAGTGTGGTTTGGTGATGAGTCTAATCCTGACTGAGCCTATTTGAAGGGATCAATCTCATGATGATGACCTGTTAACAGATCAGATCGTAGGTTGTAACAGTGACGAACGGCGTTCCTCAAGATTGGGTTAAGAGCTAACCACAGAGCTGTCTGGTCCCAAGCATCACTGCTTCAGGTACCACCACAGCGGCATGCAATCATATTGATGAATGTGCTTTATTTAGCCTTTTGCCGAGTGATTGATAGCCAGCCAACGTTGAGCTTGGTCCAAAGCATATTCTTGACGTTACTGGTCGAGATTCTGCAGTTGACCGAGGAGATGAGATGGTTAATGGAATGGCGCAAAATGCGCCGAAATCGTAGCAACAGAACAGCAGCCGATGATCAATGAGTTGAAGCAGTTAGCGAGGAAGAGAGCATTAGCCATGTAGTTCCATAACAATTAGGATGATGACTATAAGAATAGGAATAGGAATAGGATGAAGAAGAAGATAGACAGAAGTTGGTAGAGAAAGAAACCCGACGGAATGAATTCGTTTAAAGTCACGGACACTCCACCAACCAAAGGCGAAACGAATTATTCTCTTACTTTTTTTTTTTTTTTTTTTTTTTTTTTGAGAAGCTTTTTTGGAGGTTCGTTTTTATCTTCTTTTTTTTCTCTGGGAGTGAGGCATTATTGTTTTCTGTATATTCTGGGCCGCCCTCTCTGTAGAATACCTATTAGCCCGCTGCCCTCTCTCCCTCCTTTCCTCTGGTCGGGCAACTAACCCCAACTAACCAGGCTACACTAACCAACTATCAACACCCACCACTACCAACCCACCCACCAACCACTCACCACTCACCACTCACCACCGACCGCTCTCTTCTCTTCTCTTCTTCTCTTCATCCCTCCTCTCTTAATCTCTTCTTCCTCTTGCTCTCCCTCTTCCTCCCTCTCTCCTCTCTTCGTCTCCTTCTCTTTCTCCTCCCTTCCTACAGCTAGAGAGAGAGAGAGTCTCTGTGGACGAAATGGCCGCTGTTTCAGCTCCGAATCCCAAGCTGGATCGCTACATTGTCATCCACGTCGCTACCACCTGCGACGAACATGGCGTCTATGTCACCAAAGACTCTGCGGAGGTAATTGAGCTGGGATGGATTCTGTTGGATACGAAGACTTGCGAAGAGGTAAGTGGCTGACTTCTTCTCTATCTTCTTTTTTTCTTATTTGTTTACAATCCCCGTTTGGTTCTCTTCAATATTCTTTTGTCTGCTGCCCAACCAGTCCTCGCTGACGGTATTCGCTTTTTCTCTTCTTTCTATCTATATATAGCTTCACCGTGATAGCGTCCTCGTTAAGCCCGTTAACACTCCCATCACCCCTCTATGCAGTAAGTGGTTGCAATTGCTGCGGATTTTTTGTGGCTATCAATATATATGTGGATTTGATTCGAGTGACTGACGGACGGCTTCTCGATTTTTACACAGCGAGCTTGACGACCCTCACTTGGGAACATGTCCGCTCCGCAGGCACCTTCCGCGATGCTGTCAACCGTTTTGATGCCTTTGCTCAGGAACATCTCATCAGCAAGAATCTGGAGTTTGCCTTTGTAACATTGGATTCGTGGGACCTGCGTGTGCAGCTTCCTCGCGAGGCTCGAGATAAGGCCGTGGTCCTTCCTCCCTACCTGCAACACTCGCGTACCTTTGACCTTCGTACCGAGTACCAACGCTGGCAAACCCATCATCCAGAGTCGCTTCCGTTCGGTCCTAGTTCTCTGTCCAATATCTGCGCTGCCCTGGAAGTCGAGCCCGTCCAGTCTTCGGCCCCCATCAAACACAACCTTCCCTTCCATCTGCAGGCTCTGGCTCCTGCTTCCCCACGACGCGCCATGGAGGATTCCATTACTCTTGCCCGCGTGCTCCGCGGTTTGATTCGCAAGTCTCAGCCTCCTCATGAGCATCCCGAGATCCTGACGCGACCCATGGATGCACGAGCCGATGTCCGTGCTTTCTTGGCTGAGAGAAGCAAGGTCCTTCACTTGAGTGGCCTTCCTCACGATACGACACAGTCGGAGCTGGAGAGTTGGTTCACCCAGTTTGGTGGTCGTCCTATTGCTTTCTGGACTCTCCGTACGCCGGATCAACACAAGCCTACGGGCACTGGTTTTGCTGTTTTCTCATCCCACGAGGAGGTATGCACTTTCTCTTTCTTGTGTTACAGTAACTCTATCTTGGCTAACTTGCCTTCTCTCAAATCAATTTATAGGCAGCTGAAAGTCTTTGCATGAACGGCCGTGCTCTTAATGAAAAGGCTATTGAAGTCTCTCCCTCTTCGAGCCGTGTTCTAGACCGCGCCGCTGAAATCCTCACGCCTTTCCCTCCGTCCAAGAACCGTCCCAGACCCGGTGATTGGACCTGCCCATCTTGCGGTTTCTCCAACTTCCAGCGCCGCACTGCATGCTTCCGTTGCTCGTTCCCCGCTATGGCTGCGGCTCCTGACCCAATGGGGTATCCTTATGGCTACGGTCCACCCTCAATGCTTCCTCCTCACATTGCTCATGGCGGTCATGGTATGGGACACTCTCGTGGAATGGGAGGCGGTGGCGGTGTCGTTCCCTTCCGTGCTGGTGACTGGAAGTGTGGATCCGAGGGATGTGGCTACCACAACTTTGCGAAGAATATCAACTGCTTGCGTTGCGGCGCGCCTCGCTCAGGAGCTGCTGTTATCGCTGACTCCGCATTCCCCTCGCCTATGGACCATCCATCTTTTGGCATGGGTCCCAGTTCCATAACAAGTACTCCTGCCCCTGGTCCTTTCGCCTCTACCGHTGGTGGCTTTGGAGGGTTCGGACAGCAGTTCGCCGCACCACCTAGCAGTTATACCTTGCCGTCTGGGTTGGGAGCTGCCCCTGGGGCCTATGCTCCGATGGGCCAATTAACTCCCTCCTACGCGTCTGCGAATAACTCGCAGTCTGCTGCTGCATTCGCTAACCCGGCAACCCAAGCTGCATTCAGTGCCGTTGATACTGCTACACCACCGGCCAGCGTCTCCAACGGAGCATTTTACGGTCCCGATCCCACTGACCCCTTTGCCTTCTTGTCGACGGGGCTTGGTGGGCTGACCATGGCAGACGACCACACCCGTCGCAATGGCGCTGGTGCCAAATCCCAAGCCTAAATAACCATGGACAGCAACAGCATCAAGAAACAGAACAAACAAGGGACAGAGGGATGGGATGGACCTTTCTCTGATTCCATCTGGTTGTGAATATGAATGTCCGTCATTGTTGGTATATGTGAATTTTTCATGATATTCGTTTGTTGATGCGCGTTTGTATAAGGGAAACCTGTCAGTTTCTGGTGCATCTGGTTGGAAAGGAGCAGGCTGGTAGCATGTGATTGGTTCATATGGGATTTTGCCTAATCTCTCGGTCTTTTTCGGTCAAGACATTTTCGGCTTTTGTTTTCTTTTACTCTTATCCCGTTTTTCTTTGAGAGCGATTCGTTGAGACGGAGGGATTCTGTATAAAGACTCCGGGATGGCAAAAATGGCAGGATGGCAAGGGGGCGCTAGCGATTCGATTCGATACTCTGACTTGGTTTTCTTATTGTTGTTTATTTTCGTCTGTTTTGTTTGCGTGCATTATACATATGCTTGTTCTTTTCTCTTTTTCTGGAAGAAAGCACGGCACCTGTTTTAGATTATTTGGTTTTTACCTTTTGCTTCTCGGGGACAGCTGTACACGGAGGGTCAGCAGCATATCAACTTGGCATCGACTTTCTACGATGATCCAATCCAATTCCCGAGTCCATTGACTTGAGCACTTTGGACGGATATAGGGGGTCATTGGAGAATCACGGCATGATTACGATGAGATACAATGGAACGGGTACAGGGGGTGTTGGTGGATTACTTTTTTTCTCTCATTCTTGAACCGACGAATGTCAATGACAAGCGGCAGGGCTTGGGGATATTGAGGATATGGTGACTGTCAGTGCAAAAATAGCAAGAACGTGCCGCTTAGAATGTCCATAATCGTTGTTTTCCATAATCTACAGAGGAAGACTTCTCCAGTACAGAATAAAGGAAGAGAAGAGAAGAGAAGCGATATGGCACCTGATTGGCTAGACGCGCGCCAAGCGCTTCTGGAGCTTTGGGGACAACCGCCGCGTTCACTGACTGTTACCGTCATCGTCCACCTTGCTAGTACATCAGCTCAATTCCTACCTCTTCGGGGAGCTTTTTATCTTTTGTCTTTAATTGCTGTCTTTTTCTGGTTCTGTTCGTACATCAGTCGGGATCGTCCTAGCTCATCATAATGTCCGGATACGACCGTGCTCTTTCAGGTGAGTGAGACGGAGGTCGACAGCTCGACCAGTGATTAGCTAGCATGGAGCTCCTTGGGGGACTCTTTCGTTATGATAGAGACGAAGAATGCTAATTATGATGTTTGCTATAGTATTTAGGTATGAACAATGAGATTTCATTGGGTTGGAGAAGTGCTACAGCTAGACGTGGGAAGTGTCTGGTTCTGATAAATCACCGTCAACAGTCCGGACGGTCATGTATTTCAGGTCGAGTATGCCATGGAAGCCGTGAAGCGAGGTACGCCTACCTGTATCCATTTACAACACCACGAAGACAACAACAACTCACGTTGAACCCCAACAGGAACCTGCGCAGTCGGCGTAAAAGGCACGGACATCGTCGTCCTAGGCTGCGAGAAACGCTCAGCACTAAAACTCCAAGACACGCGAATCACGCCGTCCAAGATCGCCAAGCTGGACCACCACGTCTGCCTCGCATTCGCGGGGTTGAACGCGGACGCGCGGATTCTGATCGACAAGGCGCGACTGGAGGCGCAGTCGCATCGGTTGACGGTTGAGGATCCGGTGTCTATTGATTATATGTCGAAGTATATTGCTACGGTGCAGCAGCGGTATACGCAGAGTGGAGGGGTTAGGCCGTTTGGGATTAGTACGATGGTGGTTGGGTTTGATCCGGGGGATAATGTGCCGCGGTTGTATTTGACGGAGCCGTCGGGGATTTATTCTGCTTGGTATTTTTACTTTTTCTTCTCTTTTCTTTCATGGTTGTTGACATTATCTACAGGAAAGCGAATTCGATCGGCCGATCTAGCAAGACGGTACGCGAGTTCCTGGAGCGTAATCACAAGGATGGAATGAACCGGGAGGAAACGATTCTACTTGCCATTCGGTCGTTGTTGGAGGTTGTGCAGACCGGCTCGAAGAATATCGAGGTGGCGGTCATGACGCCCGGCAAGACGATTGAGATTCTTTCGGACGAGCGGGTGGATGAGTATGTGAACAGCATAGAAACGGAGAAGCAGGAGGAAGCGGCGAAGAAGAAGACGGGTCGTACTGGGACTACGACTGCAGCTATTCTAACACGACCTGGAGCTGGTGGTGGGGAGACTGGGGACTCGAGCCGGGCGACGGCTGATTAGATGAGGGAGCAAGAATTGTTACTGGAAATACGCTAGTGGTTTGATTCGCAAGGAGCGAGTGTAATTCACTGAATTGGGCTAGAGAATCCCATGATATTCGCATAGGCCCTTTGAATTATTCTGGTATGTATGTATATGCGGCAATGTCGTAAATCGTGGTAAAAGGATTATACATGAAGAAACGAACGATCAATCAATCAACCCAACTTGGCATCGGCGGCATCCTTGATATTCCAAATCGTCCGATCCTGGTCCTCGCGCACGCGATCATCCTTGAGCATTCTAGATTGTAGGAAGAGAGAGATTAGCAGGGATGTAAGGAGGAAGTGAAATAGAATACACACCTAGGATCCATCCGGGCATCATCACCCTCCAGACCCAGGGCGGGCTTGGGAGTGACGGCTTCGAGGACGAAGTGGTTATCGCAGTGAGGGCAGTATTCGTCGCTTTGATTCATCCGTTAAAAGGTCTTCATGAAGTATGTGTTGGTGGTGGTGTAGGATGTACCTCTCTTCGAACTCGGTGGCATCCTTTCGGAAGCATTTCTTGCACTTCTTGCAGGCGAATGTCTATATCAATGAGCATCTTCCTGTAAGTCTTCAGGAATCAACTAATACCATCTCGGTGGATTTCTTCAGCGGATGCGACTCCTGTTCGCTATGGCATTCTGCGCAGTCGAACCATCTCCGGCCTGGGTTGTTAGTACTCTTATACTGCAATTATACTGCAATGAAGATATATGTACTTACAGCACGCAGCTCGGATGGAGACTTGGGCGTTGAGGATGTGTTTGCTGGATAGTCAGTCAGTACTTTCTATGGCTATCGGAGGGACAGTACTAACCACATATTATTGTTGCTTGTTCTTGTTGAATTGAAGTTGGTGATTCTTTCTTTTTGTTCTTTTATGTATTCTTTTATTTATTCTCCACTGTTCGGATTCCAGTCGGTCTTATTAGTTGGTCCTCCTTAAACTACTGCCCTGTTCCGGGGGAATTGAGTCTACTCCTTAAAAACTAACCTGTCTATGTCGATGTCGATGGTCTTTTTCTAACGCTCTCTTTCTCTTCCTCTCTTCCTCTTCCGTTCTCCGCGCCGCTTCTTCTGCTTCTTCTGTCTTTTCCCGCCATGCAAGTAAACGGCGACAATAGCTCTAGCTCTAGCCCTCCCAGTCAGGATCATCCTAGCGGCGCTTCCATTGTACGAGTCGCCTGAATTCCCTGATACTCTGACAGTAGTATACTTCCTTCCGGCTAATGCTTTCTTCTTCCTTTCTTTGTTTTAGAGACCCGTTTCCACCCTCCTCTCCCATTTCGAGAACCTCGCGCATACCAGATCCCCTTCTTCCTCCTCGCGTTCCCCTAACACCACCACCACCACTACTACTACTACTGGCTCTGCGGATTCCGCCGGCATCAGTGCTGATGATTCCGGCTTTGCGGGTCGCGTTTCGCTCGACTTGGACCGTTCGCGTTCCCCTTGGACGTCAACTTCGTCAACTTCGGAATTGCACCAAAACCTCCAACCACAGTACCACCAGTACCAGCAGAATAATCAGAATAATAATAATAATTATATCCGCCGGCCTTCCGATTACTCAAATGGGGACTTCTTCTTCCAACGCCGTGCTGCTTCTCCTCCTCCCCTCGCCGCCGCTCAAAAAGGGAGACCCCAGTCTTCGTTCTTCCCTCATCCTCCCCCTCCTCCTCCCGCAGCAGCAGCTCCTCCCCTTCTTTCCTCCTCTCCCCCGCAAATGGCCCCGACCTTGACCGTCGACTCTCCGCGTTCTCCGCCGCGTTCGGCTGCCGATCTTAGAGATGATGAGAGTGATGTTTACGTCAAGTCCAGGCTTTCTCAGAGTCCCTCCAATGCCTCCCGGGACTCCTCCGTTCCGCCCATTCCTCACAGGATTCCATCTGCCTCTAGTAGACCTGCTACTCCTACCTCGCAATTACCTGCTCCGCCGCCGCCGCGCGAACAACTATCCGCTCATCCGTCTCCGAGAACCCCTTCCATCCCCGCCGCCAGTAATGGCCGGCACAGTCCGAGTCCCACTGACAAGAAAACGAAGAGCACGTCACTGCCGCCGCCCGTGAACAGAGCTGAGAAACCCAAGATTCCCGCCAAACCTGCCAATTTGTCGCAGAATGACGGTACCACCACCGCCGCCGCTGCTGCTCCTCCTGCTGCTCCTGCTGCTGCTCCCCTCTCTCCGCGGCCTGTGGAGGATCATCAACAACCGTCGAGGAGATCATTGTCCCCTTTCAATACACCACCGTCCAGTCCGGAGAGGAGACCGTCTGGACGGCGGCAGCCTTCTACTACTACTACTACAGAGGACTTTAGGGAGTTTAGGCCGCCGCCTCGAACATCTACCGAGCCGCTACGCATTCGACGGCAGTCCGAGGAAAGGACGCCGCGGTTGCCGGTACGCGATGCAAGGGAATTAGGGTTCTCTCGGCCTAGTCGACCTCGAACCATTCAGGAGCCCCCTCGGAATATAAAGCCGCCGCCGATGATTCATTCCTTGCCACCGCCACCGCAACCGCCGCGTCCGGAATCTATCCACACGGCTGTCTCGAGATCGCCCACCACCACTGCCGATAGCCCTCAGGATCGGCCGGGCCTGCCTCCTCGGTATCCACCCCCGCCTACCCGTCGGGCTGGTTTGTCTCCTCCTCCTCCACGCCCGCTGTCAAAACGTGCTACGGTGGATGTAGCCGCTCGTGCTCCTAGTCTATCTGCCAAGACCGAGCCACCCGTTTCGCGCACCAACGGGACTCGACCTTTGTCCTATGTCCAACAGCACCAACCACTGAATCAGCAGTCATCATCGCCCACCTCGCCGCAATTCTTACCACCACCGCCGGCAATCCCACGGCATACGAGGCCGGTCATGTCTTCGTCGAAACATGACCATACTTCCCCTTCACGTTCACGGATCCAGGGGGAACAGCAGCCGTCAGAGGAACCCAAGTACCGATCCGACTTCCCCGATTCGACGCAGTCTAATCGGCGCCCACCATATCTGAAGTACGGTCCCAGGGAGATTCCAGCGAGGTACGAGACTCGGGTGTTTGATGTCTGTGGGAGGTATGTATGTACGACGGGCTATTGGACGCGGGTTTGGGATCTTGTGACCGGCGAACAGATCATGAATATCAGCCATGGGGAAACCGTGAAGGGCATGTCTGTGGCATTCAAACCCGGGCAACGACTGGAAGATGAAGGCCAGCGGGTATGGTTGGGTACTAGCGTTGGCGAACTCCACGAGGTCGATATTTCCGCCCAGGCCATAGTGTCCTCTCGTGCCTATCCGTCGCGTCGGGAAGTGATTAGGATTCTCCGTCACAAGAAGGAAATGTGGACTCTTGATGACGAGGGTAGGTTGCTTGTGTGGCTTCCGGACGAGTCTGGGACGCCCAATCTGCAATACAGTTACCACAACCCGCAAGACCGCGTTCCCAGGGGCCACACATTTTCCATGGTTGCCGGAGATCAACTCTGGCTCGCAACCGGCAAGGAGGTCCATGTCTATAGCCCTAGTGTACCCGATGACGAGGCGTTCAAGATCCTCAAGCGACCGCTAAGTCAGCAACATACCGGAGACGTCACGTCCGGCGCGTATACCACCAAAGACGGTGGCCGTGTATATCTAGGCCATGCAGACGGGAAGATCACCGTCTACTCGGCGACGGATTTCTCCTGCATCACGACCGTGGCTGCGAGTGTATATAAGATCAACTGCCTGGGTGTCGTTGGCGACTACCTGTGGGCTGCATATAATACCGGCATGATGTATGTGTATGATACGACGACGAATCCCTGGGTTGTGAAGAAGGACTGGCGCGCACACGACAACCCCGTTTCCGGCTTCTTCCTGGATGCGAGCAGTCTATGGACCATGAATCGTTTGCAGGTTACTTCGTTGGGTGGCAATTGTATTCGTCTTTGGGATGGGACGTTGGAAGAAGATTGGCTTGGTAGGTTTGGTTATATATGCAATGTTCTAGATCGGATATACTGATGTTGTTATTTCAATCAACAGATAACCGGATGGAAAGCAGGGATGTGGAATTCTGCACATTCCGTGAGATCAAGGCTTGTATTATAACGTGGAATGCTGGTGCTTCGAGCCCGGGCAGCGTGCGAAATAGCCATTTCGTCGAGGACGCAATACACCCAGAGAACCCGCCTGAGATTGTGATTTTTGGCTTCCAGGAGCTTGTGGATTTGGAGAATAAGACCATCACAGCCAGTTCGTTACTCCATTTCATTTCATTCCTTTCCTTTCTGCTATAAGGGCAATGTTTGTTGCTAACTATATGTATCAGAGTCGTTGCTTATGGGCAGCAAGAAAAAGGAAAGCGGTGAAAAGGAGCATATGAGTCGGCAGTATCGCGTTTGGATTGATGCGTTGACCAGGCGGATCAATGACTGCATGCCTCTGGACGAGTCGTATGTTTTGTTGCATACGGCGAACCTCGTGGGTCTTTTTACCTGTATCTTTGTCAAGCATCAGGAACGCCAGAAGATCAAGAATGTCAGTGCCGCCGAGGTTAAGCGTGGTATGGGCGGTTTGCATGGAAATAAGGTATACTACTTGGTCATATATTATGGTGAATGTCATTCTTCTAACGTTTCTAGGGCGCTCTTATAATCCGCTTCGTACTCGACGATACCTCTCTCTGCTTTGTCAACTGCCATTTGGCAGCTGGTCAAGCGCAAACGGCACACCGGAACAATGACATTGCAGCCATCTTGGAAAGCGACTCACTTCCACCAGAAAACAGCCCAGCAACCCGCACAGACCGCTTCATCAGCGGCGGGGACGGATCCATGATCGTCGACCACGAGATCTGCATCCTGAACGGCGACCTCAACTACCGAATCGACTCGATCCCCCGAAACGTCATCGTCGACGACATCAGACACCACAACCTCCCTAAACTGCTAGACCGCGACCAACTCCTAGCGTCGAAACGAAAGAACCCCGGTTTCCGCCTGCTGTCGTTCAACGAGGGGCCCATTACGTTTGCGCCTACGTACAAGTACGATGTCGGCACGGACGACTACGACTCGAGCGATAAGAAGCGAGCCCCGGCGTGGTGCGACCGGATTCTTTACCGCGGATTGGGGAGGATCAAGCAGGTCGAGTATCGACGACACGAGGTTCGCGCTTCGGACCATCGGCCCGTGAGTGCGGCGTTTAAGCTGCGCATCAAGTCGGTGCTGCCGAAGGAACGAGCGTCGACGTGGGAGACTTGCCAGCAGGAGTTTCAGCAGGAGAAACGGAGGTTGGCGTCGGATGCTAGGTTGGTTTCTTTTTTTTTTTTTTTTTTTTTTTWTTCTGTCTCTTGATTCATTTTCATGTTGGCTAACATTTTTGAAGTATTGAGTATCTCATCAACGTCCTCGGACTTGATCCTGAGGAATCCCGTCTCTTGATCCTTGGCAAGGATGTAAGTAAATAAACGGCCAGACGAGGACGACGGGATGACGAACGACCCCCGAAACAATGTCGAATTGTCCCGATGTCTCTCTCCTTGATGCCATCAATGTCAATTGCATTGCATATACCATTCTCACTATCGATGCATATACACATCGCATGTCTATAACTTGCACCACCGGCACCGGCAAGTATGCTATACTATACTATAGGTTTGTTGTGTTGGTGTTGTTTTTGGTCCTTTGGTTTCGGTTCGTTTTGTTTGGTTTCCGGTTTGGTTTGTTCTGTTTTGGGTTCTGTTCTTCTTTTTCTTTCTTTCTATCTTTCTTTCTTTCAACTGGTATAGCTTCAAGTCGTTTTTTTCTTTTCCTTTTACTCATTGTAATGATTGATGTGATCGGGGTTTCTTAGATAGATGTTTTTTTCTTCTTTTCTTGTTTCTTTTCTTTTCTCTTTTCTTTTTTATATTGTTATATATGCCTGCTGTGACCCCTCGCTCCACGCGTGTGTTTTGTTTTGTGCTTTGTGTTGCTTGTTTTGCTTGCTCAGTTTTATGCTCGCCTGTGTTGGATTGGATTGGATTGGACTGGAATAGATAGCTAGTGTCGGATGCTTTGTTGGATTGGCCTGGATTGGATTGGTTGGAATGGGATAGGTTAGTGGGTGAATGGGTGGATTGGATGGGTGGGGATGGGAGGTATATGTCGGTTCATCGTTGATTCATTGTCGTGTCTGTCTGTCTGTCTGTCGTGTCTGTCGATTGATTTCGTTGTCGTTGTCCGGGTTAGTCGTTTTGTTTGTCTTGTTGACTGTTTGTCTTGTTGGCTTGGTTTGTTGGTACGATTAATGATCTCCACGAATAGACTATACAGTACTGTATATACGTGCCTGCTTGTCAATGGTGATCAACATAATGGTGTGGTAGATAGAGATCGATGTAAGGTGAGTTAGGGCTCGTTATCATTCGTATATCGTCACATAGGTATGTATTCCATACATAACATCTTCAAACATAGCCATATTGATATATGCACCAGGCATATCAATATAATAACCATCAAAACAAAACAGAACCAAACCAAAGAAGACCAGTAACCAGAAATAAAAAAGCAAAACAAAAGAAAAGGAAAGACATCTACCTCCACAAATCCCCCCGACTCCTCCTCTTCATCAACCCCTCACTCCCACTCCCAGTCCCAGCACTACTCCTCGGCCTCCTCCCATAACCACCATAACCACCACCATAATTACCACCCCTCTCATCAGGAACAGCAAGAAACCCCCCAAACCCATTCCCAACGAGCACGCTGCCCCTATTCCCGCCACCACCGTCATTTCCATCCCCACCACCACCACCCCACGGCTGACTCTGACTCTGACTCTGACTAAGTTGAGCACTATGCCAACTAACCGGTCTGGTGATGTTGCGGTTTCGGTTTCGTTGACGGGGTTGCGCTGACGATGAGTCTGATGGGGTCGATGGGCTAGGCGTGGGTGGTTCGTAGGGGGTGAGATTCCACTCTTGTTCTGGTTGGGTGGGGGGTTTGCTGTAGATGTTTAGGGGGTTTGTGAGCGACGGTATCGGTATCGGTGTGGATGTGGGGTTGGTAGGGTTGGTGTTTGGAGAGAGTGTTTTATTCGAGAAGGGATTCGAGTCATGGAAGAGTCGGGGAGGTGGTGGTGGTGGTGGAGACAAAAGCAGCGTATCCGGGAGTTCAGGATCGAGGACGTATAGATCCGAGAGTGCGGGGAGGGAGTTTGAGATTAGCGAGGTGAGGAGGTATGCGTAGTATGGTTTTAGGAGTTGTGGCGTAGCCGTAGCCGTAGACGAGAAATTAGTCGTAGAAGCAGATGCGGATGCCGGCGTAGAGAAAATAAGAGCAGACGATCTATTCCCACCACTCAACAAAGAAGAAGAAGGCGAGATTTCATACCGCAAAACACGCAACGAACCAGACCGCAACGGCGGAACAGAACCAGAATCGACCGGAAAACTGGCCCCGACCTCCTGGGAATACGCGAGTTCGCGCAGATTCGGCGCCGACTCGAGAATCGCGTGCAGCGAGTGCGGGGGGATGGCGGTTGCGGAGAGGGAGAGGTGGCGCAGGGCGTTGCGCGGGGCGGGGCGGGAGAGGAGGTGGAGGAGGGCGGATATGGAGACGTTGGGGGTGTCGCGGAGGAGTAGGTGGTGGACGGCGGGGAAGGGGGGGAGGTCGTCTGTAGATGTAGAGGAAGTAGAGGTAGGGAAAGACGAGGATAAGAAAGCCGAATCATCAAGCCCCGGCAAATCAACCAAGGCCAGAACCCTCAGATTCGGAAACGACGCAAGCGCACCCCGAAAAACCCTAGTTTCGACCTGCAACAACCCGGATAATTCGAGGACTTCGAGATTCCGCCAGAGTCCAGCACCACCGGCAGTAGCAGAATGCGCAAAAAGCGAAAAACTCCCCTCCGAACCGCGCCAGAACGCAAACCGCCTCAAATCCAAACACCTCCCCACCAACTCCCGCTTCAGCACGTAGCACGACGGATCGTCCGCAAAGACGCCATTGGGCAGATCGACGAAGCGCAGATTCGGGAGCACCGAGACGGTGCGCGCGAGGTCGGCTTTGTTGGCCTCGCGCGTCATGTAGGGCGTGCGCAGGGAGAGCACTAACGGGCAGAGATGCGGGTTGTCGCGGACAGAGCGCATGAAGAGGTGGAGGCGGGCGTCTGGGTCTTGGTCGGAGAAGGGGTCAGCGGAGCGAGAGCGAGAACGAGAATGCCGGCGGGAGAAGAAGGAGGAGCGGTGGTTGTTGCGCTGGTTGCGCTGGGTGGTGCGTTTTGCGTCGAGTTCGAGCTCGAGGGAGCAGTAGTGGACTGGGTCGATGCGGACGTGGGAGTATCTGAGGTCTTGTTAGAATATATATATATATTTACTGGGGATGGCTTCTTCTTACAATAACTCCGTCGCGACTGGATTCCATCGCTTACATACCAGCGCGCAATGTGCCAGATCGCGCATGTCACAAAGCATACACCCGTCCTCGGTCATGGACTCTTCGGACTTTTCGTACGAACTGTCCACCGCGTGCGGGCAGACCAAGGCAAAGATCCGAGTCAGGACGGTCTCGGGCAGATTCCGTGTTGGATCTGGGGGGTTATAGCCGTGGCCGTGGCCGTGGTCGGCCTGGGGCATAGGGGAGATGCGGTCATTGTCGGCTTGTTTGGGGAGGTTGAGGTTGATTGAGGAGAGGGCATTGGTGTTGTTGTACTCGGGGTGGATGGGCTTTGGCTTGGAGTATTTTCTGCGGAGGCGGTTGAAGAGTTTCATTACCATGATGATATGGCTATCCTATCCTATCGGGGTGAGAGAGAGAGGAAGGAATCAAGAAGGTTACGTCCTGTTCTATGATGATCGACCTCGCTGGCGCATCCATTGCCGCCAACGACCTCATCGGGCCCTGCTCGCCAACCAGCCAGCATGCCGCAACCCGCTCCAACACCAACAAAGAAGGTTGGTTGATTCTGTTCTATTTATAGCCGGCAGAAAAAAGTTCTTCAAAGAAAATTCTCAAGAACTCGAACCCGCAAGGCATACATCATCGTCATGACATCATGACTCCAGCTGTTCCATCCGTTGGCCTTCTCGATTCGAGCCTCGGAGGAGACGATGAAGGTCATATCAGATCCTCGAATGGACTGGAGGGAGCCATCTGCTGGCTATATATTACTCGCTTTGGGTCTATCTTTGGTTGCCTCTTGAACGAACTTTGCCTCTTTGCCTCCTCCGAGTCCGACTTCTCCCATTCTCCCAGCTACTATAACTTGAACCCAACCACGACATCACACTACTCTACATAGTCTACACTACACCACCAGCATGGCCGAACTCACAAGCAACGGCTGGCCCGATGACCAAGCCGTCACGGGCCAAACCCTTCCCAGTCCCGCCATGACCAACACCGTCCCCGAGCCGACGACGTTATCAGAACAAGCCAAGCACCGTCCTCCCTACCGACCGCTCTCGCCCAAGCGATCCGTCCCCGCCATCTGGCGAGGTTCATGTCACTGCAAACGCGCCACCTACTCCCTATACCGGGAGAAACCGCTGGATGCCAAGTTCTGTCATTGTCGGGGGTGCCAGATTATGCATGGTTGGTTTTATCCAATTGACCGTCATCATTCTGCATGGTTTTGTTAACGTATCTACAGGAGCACCCCTTCAATGGGCCGCGATCTTCCCCAAAGAAGACGTCGCCTTCGCCCAGGGCGCCACCGGGCTCGACTTCTACTCCTCCCACCACCGCACTGATGAGTACGAGATCCCAACCAAGGTCTTTTGCTCGTACTGCCGGACGCCGATTATGGACGAGGGCGCGCGGACCTGCTTGCTGTTCCCGGAGTTGATTGATTTGTCGCACTACGGGGATGATGATTCGAAGAAGAGGAGGGAATTGTTTGGTGTGAGGTGGGTAGTTTTTTTCAAGCCCCAACTTTGTTATGAGTTCTTATTTTAGGGGGGATGCTAATAATTACTTTTGCCTTCTTTTAGTTGTCATATCTTTTATTCTGCGCGCATTGTGGATATCCATGATGGGAAGCCGAAATGGGCGGGTATGAATGAGGAGAGTGATCTGTTGGATGATGATGGGAATTTGGTGAAGAAGTGGTCGCCGCCGGCGAAGTGAGATATCTCTTTGTCTACTGTATACCTATATGTTTGGTCAAATGTAATGTACATAATGTTTTTGCCATGATTCCTAGCAGATAGTTACATATTCTCGGCGCAAGAAAGCCATAGACATATAGAGTCATATAGACGGTGGCATAGAATATTGAGCCCTGATTACACCAGTTGACAGCTCTAAGCCTGGCGGGGCTAATGACGTCGACATAATCCTCCGCCAACAAAAACAGCAAAAAAACAACATCAACCAAATCAAATCAATTCCTCCAAACACACATTTATCCAACCAAGAGAACCAAAAGTCACCCCCCAATAAAAGAGAAAAAGAAAAGAAAAAAAAAAAAAAAAWAGCCCTGGTTCCAAAAAACCCTAACCCTCCCCCCCAAATCGCGCGGCTCGTACCTAATAACCGACGTCGTGACCTCGCAACTCCCCGAACTGCGCGCCTACAAAGTCGGCCTGCTGAACCTGTTCGTGCAGCACACGAGCTGCGCGCTGTCGCTGAACGAGAACTGGGATGACGATGTGCGCGCCGATATGAGCGATGCGCTGGATCGGATCGTGCCGTATGATCATAAGGGGAATCTTTATAGGCATGATGCCGAGGGGGTTGATGATATGCCTGTTCGTTCACACCCCTCTTCTATGGTTTTTTTATGGAAGCTGTGCTAATGATATGGTTAGGCACATATTAAATCGGCTCTTATTGGCGCCTCGGTCAATGTGCCTATTTCTAATGGTCGGCTGAATACCGGTACCTGGCAGGGGATTTGGTATTTGGAGTTCCGGGCTAGTAGGCATGCGCGGAAGGTTGTTGCTACGATTCAGGGCGAGACGGAGTGACTAGATGCGGGTGGTGGTGCTGGTGCTGCGCTTTGATTGTATGTGTGTAGCCTTATTGCAGAGTGGTGATCTGGTTAAGTTGTTTGTATCATACGATTTATGGGTGATGATTAGTGAATGTATCAAATGAACATCAATGTCTATGACTTGGTATAATCAGCAAGAAAGTCGATTCAATTCGCATCGTATCAAATAACCATCTGTACAGTGTACAACAATGAACCTCAAGACAAACTCATAACGCTAAAAGCAACTGGTATCTATGAAATCATCGCTGCTCCCATCCCCCCTCAGTCACGCGCTGGTTCTCATTAATCTCCGCCGGATCACCAGTCGGCTTGAGCGGGTATGAAGTGGCGGGGAGAGATTCGAGATACTTGCGGTGGGTTTCTTGTGCCTGTGGATTATCAGCATGTCAAGTCTATAAATGCATAGACCTCAGTAGTGAGCAGATGGACATAGTAGATCAACATACAAAAGGAAGACCACAGTAGCCACACGTAGCAATCTCGGGCTTGTCAGTGTTGATGTAGATCTTCGGGTGACCTAATGGCCCACCACCGCCGTCGCACGAGACGACCTTGTTCTTCGTCCACCGCACGGGTTGCTTGTGGATGAGCTCGATGGCGGCATATGGTTGAGGCTATAGCCGAGTTAGCAACAGCCCATCCCAATAAAGAAAAAGCCTAAAACCAACCTGAAACTCCATAATAGTCTGCTCAAATCTCGGCCCCGTCATCCCATACTCCCTAGGCTGCTGACTACCCGCCCACGTACTCGCGCGGTTCGGCGCCTGCAACTGCCGACTACGCTCCCCGGCCTCGGGACTCTCCTGCAGCGGACCCTCGCTAGACGATGGGTTCTCCATCGGCGCGGCGTTGCTGGCGGACACGTTGGGTCTGGGTTGTTCCGGGTCCGCGTTGGCCGGGTTGGGGTTCTCGGAGGAGGAGAGGCGAGGGAGGGTGGGTGAGTAGTAGCTTGCGCGGGGGACGTAGCGGGGTTTTAGGGTGGAGAGGGCCGTGGCCGTGAGGCGGGTTCGGGCGGTGGATAGCATGGTTGTTGTTGTTGTTGTGGTTGTGGTTGTTGTCGTGGTCTGGTCTGGTCTGGGGAATCTGGAGAGAAACTGGGGAATGGTGAAGTGAGGTTTGGATCGAGGCTATTCCGTTTTGGGGTTAGCGTGTTGGTCAGCTGATCCAATCGGAGATGTTCCTTTTTTTCTTCTTTTTTTGCTTCGGAGAAGTTTACATTCTTCGCTTTGTCTTGAATCGATTGTTTTCTCTCATAGGACTCACAGAGAAGACGATTGAATTTGTAACTGTCGACTCTACCGCAACAATGCCACCCCAGCAATCCGGAGAAAAAACCATGTCTTCACGTCTACTGACGATGAAGGTACTGACTGTACCACCCCCAACCCGTGAATCCACCAAACTAACCACCAACAGTTCATGCAACGCGCGGCAGCAGCCAACGCCGCCCGAGAATCCGAATCCAACGACCCCTCCCACTCCGACTCCCCATCAACCGAAAACCCGCAAACACCACCCCCGAAACGCCAAAGATCATCCGGCAGCAACACCCCAACACCCACCACCCCGGCCTCGTCAGATTTGCAAGCTATCTCAGCCGCAGTCGCCGCGGAGGAGGATAAACGCAGAGAAGCTATCTCCCGCCAGGCGGCGGAGGCTGGGGAGTCGGAATGGGTGCTTGATTTCCCTGCTGGTGCTGGTGCTGGTGCTTCGTATCCGCCGCCGCCGCCGTCGCGGCCGGCTGTTGTCGCGGCGGGGTCGTTGGATGATGAGGACGTGGGCGGTGGTGGGCGGCAGACGTATGGGAATTATGAGCGTAAGAAGAAGGTTTGTTTTTTATTGTTCTTGGTGTGACTGCGTTGGTTTATGATCTCCGTTTCTCATATATTGTTCTCAGATGAATGCGTGGACCGATGAGGGTGGCGGTGAAGATCCGGTTGATACTTTGATTAATGATGCCAAAGTTCAAGCGGCGAAGCAAAGGCCGCCGGCAAGGCGGAATCTGGATCATCTTAATAGTATCTCGGGGTTTAGTAGTGCGCCTTCGCCGCCGAGTCAGGGTAGCAAGTCACAGAAGAAACGGAAGCAGCAGTGAGCCGAGTATTCTTGGAGTGAGAGGTTTTTTATTTGTTGGCTGCATTTCAAATTCAGGTCTGGTGCGTTTGAGTTGAGGTGAACCTGACGACCGGCCGTCGTCGACTCTACTCTGTCAACCCGGCGGATTGATTTAGATTCGGTCAGTTGAGGATGAGGCTCAACCGGAGTTGCCTTCAATCTGCAACTTGTTGACGCCCACGTGCCACTCGAGCTAGGGTTAAGCATCCTTGCTTGTCAGAGTGCTTGATGGACACCAGAAATGGGTTCCGGTCATTAAGGAGTTGGTGCACAAGGTGAAGCGAGTATCTCAGGAGGCTGTTACGGGAGGAGTAGTACCATGAGGATGTCGTAAGGCCATTTGACACGGGCAGAAGTGGCCTCGTTAGGGCTACACATACATACGATTGTCAAGGATAGAAGCCCGTTAGGGCAACCAAAGATTGATAACTCGGGGTATATACAGCATTGAACCATAGCCAACAGCCAAACTACAACTTAGCCTTCCCCCTCTTCTCCTCCTCCTTCTCCTTCCTCTCCCAAGTCCTCCTCAACCAGAAATTCACCACCAACCCCCAAACCGCCACACCCACCGCCAACGGCGGCAGCACAAGCAACAACCACCCCCACCACCGCGGACTCCCCCGCCTCACAACCCCCATCACCCTCTCCACCTCCCCCCTCAACTCCTCCTTCCCCCCATCATTCCACACCACAACCCCCCTCCCCCTCCCTCTCACCCCGCGCCACTCCACCTTAGCCACCTTCCCCCTCACATCCCCCTGACTCTTGACCCGATTCGCCGCATCCTCCTCCGTCAGGTGCGCATCCCGCCCCCGCAACCGCTCCATCTGCACCCGCGCATCGCTCACCCCGACCACCATCACGGTGCCGCAGATCATGTCCATCCCGCTCTCGAACAGGAGCGGCACGTCCAGCACCGCGCCCCAGGTTCCGCGGAGGTAGTGGTGGAGGAGGGCCTTTGTGATTTCCCAGCGGACTGCCGGGTGGACGATTTTGTTGAGCATGCGGCGGTCGCGGACGCGGTCGGGTGTGTTGCCGAAGACGCGGCGGCCTAGGGCGGGTCTGTTTAGGGGGGTTTCATGGTTTTGTTGTTTTTGTGATTGCGATTGCGGTTGCGATTGCGGTTGCGATTGCGGTTGTGATTGTGTCTCTGGTTGTGAAGATGTCTGTGGCGGTGGTCCAGGGAGTAACAAATCCGGCGTGCTCGGCCCAAAGTAGTTGACAATGGCTTTGTAGGCTGGTTTCCCCGGTTCGACGACTTTTCGGGCGATGATGTCGGCGTCGATGATGGGGAGGGAGTAGGGCGGGTTTGCGAGGATTGACGAGACGGTGGATTTGCCTGTTGCGATTGAGCCCGTTAGGCCGATGATTAGCATGTTGGAGGAGGTTGTCCGGTTTATTATATTATTATATTTGTTTATGGGATTCTTGGAGTGTTGTTGTTGTTGTTGTTGATGCCGATGGAGTGATTAAGATTAAGTTATGCTGGTTGGCTGTTTAAACGTTTATTCAGACGTTTATTTAGACTTCAGACTTTATTCAAACTTTATTCAAACGTTTATTCTTCAGACGTTTATTGTCGTTCGTCTGATGAATTTCCTCTTCCTCTCCTCTATAAACTCCCAAAACTCCCACCCAAACCCCCAGAATTCGCCATTAACCAACCAACCATTGGGTCATGCGGGCATGAACCATACCTCTCTTTCTTTCTTTCTTTCTTCAACTCACCTACCGTACTCCTACAGGTCAACATAATACAATAATCCCTCACTCCCTCGCTCACTCGCTCGCTTGTACTGTACTGTACTGTACCACCCCCGTCCGACGGTCCGCTGGTGCAACCCAACGCACCCAATCCGAACAACCTAGGCCTATAGAAAAAAGAAAAAAGAAGAAAAGAAGAAAAAAGCCACCATGCTCCTCGGCCCCCGAGCAGCGCGCAGTCCGCGCCGCCGCATCCAAACCCGCGCCATCATCTCCACGATCCTGATCATCTACGCGCTGTATTTCCTCTTCTTTGCGGACTCGGGTTTCTTTCAGCGGAGACGGGGACGGGGAGGGGGACGGGGGGTGGACTCCTCCGTTTCCGTTGTTCCTGGCATTGGCGTTGGTGTTGGTGCTGATGTTGATGTTGATTTGGATGGGAGGGAGAGGTCGAGGGCTAGGGAGAGTGGTGGTGTTGTGCCGTTGCGGGATGGGGAGCGGCAGGGGAAGGGACTGGGGGAGTCGCAACAACAACGACAACAACAACAGTCGCACTCACAACAGGAGGGGGATGGGCAGCGGAAGCAGAAGCAGGGGAATAGTCGACAACAGCAAGGGAATACACAGCAAGGAAATAATCATCAACCGGCACTACTGCGCAAGGATATGGTCATGGCTGCGACGAAGCGCGACAATACATCGTGGCTATTCGAGGAATTCCCGGATTGGCACAAAAGCGTCTACGTGGTGGACGATAGTACTGCGGAGTTGACCGTCGAGAAGAACAAGGGGAGGGAGTCGAATGTTTTCTTGACGTGAGTACATACTCCCTATACCTACTTATATAACCCTTACCCCCGTTCCCGCTAACCTGACACGTATATATATATACAACAGCTACATCCTAGACAACTACCACAACCTCCCCGACATCATGCTAATGCTCCACCCGCAACGCTACCAATGGCACAACGACGACCCCTACTACGACGGCCTCCCCATGCTCAAAAACCTCCGCCTCCAGCACCTCCTCCACCACGGCTACGTCAACCTCCGCTGCGCCTGGGTCCTCGGCTGCCCCTCCGAGATCCACCCCTTCTCCGACACCCACCGCCAAGACGTGCATGCCGGCGAGTACTTCAAGACCGGCTTCATGGAGCTGTTTCCCGGTGAGCCCGTGCCCGAGGCTGTGGGTGCGTCGTGTTGTGCGCAGTTTGGCGTTACCCGGGAGAAAGTTCTGGAGCGGCCGAGGAGGGATTATGAGAGGTTTTGGAGGTGGTTGATGGAGACGCCGTTGAGGGATGAGTTGAGTGGCAGGATTATGGAGTATTCGTGGCATAGTGGGTTGCCTTCTTAGTTTTCTTTTTGGTTCCGAGGTGGTTTGCTAATAAATGAACCAGTGATATTCGGGAAGGGTCCCATTCATTGCCCCAAAGCTGAGGAATGTTACTGCAATGTCTTCGGTCTGTGCAACCTCGTCTGTCACGATGATGGCTCTTGTGAGAATCGGTACATCCTCCCTCCCTACTCCTCCCTGCCAAAGGGCTGGCCGTACATCGGCTGGCATGGCCAGGAGCAGGATCCTGGTTCTGGACGTCTGCCTGAGACGTGATTGTGTGGTAGTCTTGTTTTGTTCTTTAGGCTTCTTTTTCTTTTTGTATATATATATCCCATCTAGGAAAGTTTTCTTTTTAAAGCGATTAGTGTATTTATGGACTGGATTTGCAGCAGACAAGTTGATGTCGCTGACTGGGAATAAGGCAAAAGAATATATTTTCATTAGTCTTGATCAAACCACGAAACAAATTGGATCATTAAAACCCTCATGGATATGTAGAACGCCGGCTCGATACAGAAAGAGAACTCTGAGAATAAATAGAAAGCGCAGTCAGCGAACAACCCTAATACCGTCCATCCATATCCAAACTTACAAGCATCTCCATAATAACTGACTTCCAAAGATCATCATGATGGCTACTGCCCCCCATTCTCCATCTTAATCCCCTCCATCCCCGACCCCTGACCTTGTCCCTGTCCCTGTCCTTGCCCCTGACCTTGCTCCTCAGAACCACCACCACCACCACCAGCAGCAAGCACCTTCGACCGCGGAATCTGATGCTCAGGCAACGGCGTCCCCGGCGTCGCAGCAACGACGTTATCATTCTCATCCACAAACTCAAAGTTATACCGCGACAGCAGATGCGGAATCGCCGAGAGCTGCGGGCCATACCGCGCGGTGTTATCGTATAACTCGAACAGGGGCACGGCGAGGAGTTTCATGTTCTTCGGGACGGAGAGGACTTCTGAACTCACACAAACAAACAAACAAATGACATATCAGCATAACGCAAGACAGGTAGGTAGACAGGTAGGTAAACGCAGACAGCTAGGTGGGTAGATAGGGCCATATGGGGTAGGTAAGTAGGTAAGTAGGTATAAACGCACTCTTCTTCGGCAACTGAATAAAATACAACTTCTTACACTCCTTCGGCCTCGTCACATGCCCGGGGAGGAAAGGGTACATGAACGTCTCGAAGTTCGGCCGCCACCATTGCGCCAACGCGTCGCCGATTTCCCAGTTCTCGTTGACGCCCTCGCCGCTGAATTGCGAGCCGACGGGGGCTAGGCGCTCGTTTAGCCGTTTCTTGAAGCCGTCGACTTCTTCGTCGGTGTGGTGGAGGTAGTCTCCTGGTCTATGTATTATGATAGATAGATAAAAGATAATCTCGTATCAGTATCGACTTCTTTTTTCCGTTCCGTTGAGTATGGTAAATATCAAGTGGCCCGATCCCAAGTTGGCGACGCGGTTTATGAGGGAAGTAAAAACCCGGGATGGGGGGAACTCACAGCTTAAAGAAAGCATTCGCAATCTGCAACATCAACACATGCGGATGGTTATGCTCGTGGCAGACAAGAACGCCCTCGCACGTCCGTCTCATTCCATACTGGTCGTAGTGCTCCTCGAGTCGTCTTAGTCGCGCCAGTACCGACGGGTCTTCTTCCGGTTGGGTCTCCTTGGTGCCGAATGTGTAGTTGGAGAGGGGGTAGAGGCGGATTGTTTCGGGCTGGTGCGAGGCGAAGTTCTTGGGGAGGATGGGTCTTGGTTTGAGCCGGTTAGTTATTTGTTTTGGAGTTGATGGTGTTCGGGGGGAGGTGGGTTGGTTGACGCGGTAGTTATGGGTACGTACGGGCGGGAGCTTTGCATTGCGGTTGCTGTTGTCGTCGACATTATGGCTGGTTTCTTTATGGGAGAGATGTAGACAAGTGCAATGGCAAGTCAAGAGGAACCTAACGTCCAAGACTCGAAAGTGAAAGTGAGTTTGTAGATCTGGAGATTAGCTCGCAGGTCCCGCGAAAACGTTCAACCGCGCCGGAGCAGCAGGTGCTGAGGAAGCCCTAACTTCCAACTCTTACTACTAAAGTTATATGCCATGCTCAGATTGCTCTATCGCATCTTGTCTAAATACACAAAACGACAAAACGACAAGACACAATCCATAAGCCATTAACGTATGGAAACTGCAAAACCCCCCAAGTAAACCCGCCTGTCCCCTGTCACCATTCCATCCAACCGCTCCTCATAACATCAAGCATATTCACAAACCCCAAAACAAAGCAATAAAGATACAAATCTAACTGTGAAACACACCCAAACTCAAAGCTTAGGCTCCAAGTCCTCAAACTCACTGAGATCCGTAACCGGAGTAGGCCCAGCACTAACCGGGAGATGCGCTTTGAATTCAGGAACGTTGGTGATGTAGGTGACTGCTGGCTTGACGGTGCCGTTGGTGGTTGGCTGCTCACCATTGGCGATTCCGAGTTCTTGCGCGTGGACACCAAGGTCCAACTCGGCCTTCTCGAGAACCGGTTTCGCCTGCTCTTCAGAAAGGCTCATTTCCGATACGAGGAAGGTACCGAAAACGGACAGAATCTTGTCCTTATCATCGGTCGTAACATTTGACTTTTCAATAGCTGCACCAAGACGGTCCACATCGATTGCAAATCCAGCGACATCCAATTGTTTGGCCAGCAGCGACGTCAGCTGGGACCTCTGTCCATGCGAGCCAGTTTCAGTCGCATGAGCCCCAGCTTGTGCGTTCAAATGAATCGACAACTTGGCACGGGAAGGAGACTGCGGGTCAATGAATTGCTTGTAGAATTCGACGACGTCGGGTTTGGTCAGTTTCCGGACATAGGCAGCGTCGGTCTCATGTTGTAAGAAATCGAAATATTCGGAACCAATGTGTGTCCAAAACCGGTTAGTTTCCGAGCCAAGGTTCTTCAGTTTCTCAAGTCGCTTGTTGATAATACTACGCTTGTGTCCTTCAAATTCCTCATCCGTCATCGTTTCCAGTGCCGTTCCAAAACTTGTGAGGAAAGCATCTATGCGTGATTCCAGGTACGGTGCCGTGCGCTCACTTTGGATAATGACCCTATAACCAATCGTAGTGGCCGAGTAGCGCGGACCACTCCACACGACGTATCCAAGTTGTTCCTTGCTTCGAAGCTGATCGAACGCCGGCTCGTCAGTCATCTGGGCAAATAGCAGAAGCTTCGACCGAAGAACCGAATCTATCGAACGCCCAATAAACAGGTAATATTCAATGCAGTGGTTGACATTTGCGGGGTCTTTGAGTTGTCGGTCGTACACGTAGTTGCTGCCGGGAGGGATGACTATATTGCGTCGAACGTTCCACTGAGTCTGGGGCAAAGGGCGGCCTTTCATAATCGATTCCACCGAATTTGTCATCTTGAGCGCATCCTCCTTGTAGAGGTTGCCGTGAGCCAGCACTTCGATGTGAGTCTGCCGTAAGATCTGAGGGAAGAAGTTTGCAACATCTTCGGGTTCAATATACTCCAGTTCTGCAGCATACTGATCGTTCGTCCAGGTTTTCTCCGTCGTCAAATACCGGGTGAAATCGCCAACCTGGAAAAATGGTTGTTGGTACTCTGCGTTGCGATACGCCCGAGACATGCGCTCCTTGACGATGTAGAACCGACCGGGGTCGACAACCAAGTCGCGCATACTGAGCAACACTTTCTCCAAGAGGACGGACATCTTATCGTTATAACCTGCAACCGAGATATCCAGTCCAAAGACGCTGGCGGAGAGATGATAGTCCAAGCCAGCGAGTTCTGCGTCATAGGAATACTCAACCAGAGCATCCTTCACTAATTCGCAGTACATCTTAGCCTTAATAAGGTTGCCAGGCGTAGTCCAGACCAATGGGTTCCGGAGTGTGACGTACACAGTGGCTTTAGGAACCCAGAAACGATCGTCCTTCTTGAACCAAAGTCTCACGCGATCATCATGACGGATAAGCTTAGGCGCTTTAGCTGGCTCCGCAACTTCTTTCTTCTCCACGGAGAGTCTCGTTGGAACAAATTCATTCCTGTGAGGCATGTGCAATTCAGGCAACCTGGTCTCCGGCGTCGTGGCGAGAGCCTTGCGAATATCGGCCAAGCGTTCTGCCGAGATCTTGTCGGACTTGTACTCAGTTCCGTACCACTTTTCTCTGCCGTCCCATTCGCCGTCGTAGTCTGGTGTCACAATAACAGTTCTGAAGTTGTCAGCTCGGAGATACGAAAGGGCTTCTTTGATCTTCTCGGGATTAAATTCTCTGAGCAGAGAACCACTAAGTAGCCACTCCCTGGGCAGAGGTTGCTGCATAACACTGCTCAGCTTACTGGTGAACCGACTGGCTGGTGTTTTCTGTCTGAATCTGAAGTCCACCTCAGCAAGATCCTTCATTTCATCAAAGATCCATTTTTCAGGTTCTCTTTCTTTTATCATTGCGATATATTGGAAGACCACCTTGGTGACCTCGTGATGTTGCTTGAGTCCCTCCTTCGTCAAGCGGACAGAGACTGTGAAGAAAGCGGATCCCGGACAAACCGGCATGACGCCGGACGACAGCCCGTTTGCCCAGCCCTTTGCTTTGATGTATGCCAGAATGCTACCAGGCCCCTCGTGGCCGATCAGATGGCTGATGTAACGACTTGGATGAGAATCATATAGATGCTCCTCGTCCATGAATGGGAAGTAAATGTCTATGGACCTGGTCTCCATGACGGGCTTGGCAAGAACTTGAGTGCACATGTCCTCTTTTGAGAAAGGCTGAACGTCATCCCAACGGTTCTGAGGGAGATCTTTGTTCCTCACGCTCGAAAACAATTTCCCAACCCACTGTTCAAGCTCGTCTAGCGACTCTCGTCCCAGAATGGTGAGTTTCATACGGTTGGCGGAGTAGTGCCTCTCATAGAAGTCAATGAACTCGCGGCGAACATCCAGGCCACGCTTTTCTGGTTCTACCTTCAAGGTCTGAAAGTTTCCGGTGGAAAAGTGGTGATACGGATGCTTGGGGTTTGAGAGAGATTTGTTCAACTGCATCAAACGCCACAAATCACTCTGCAAATTCTTCTTATTCTCCGAATCCACTGCTCTCAACTCACGATCTAAAGTCGATTCCAAGAAAAGCGGAGAAATGAAAAATTGCGCGAAACGGTCGAGAGCGCCGTAGAGGGGAGGGGTCTCGTCACCACCGGACGACCCATTAATTCCTGTCGACTCGGCCGGTGTGGACTGGCCACTCGATTTCTGATCACCTGTTTCCGTAGTGGCAGACAATTCGAAGAAGTAATTCGTCTCTGTCGAAGCGGTATAGGCATTCGAATAACCCGAATGAGACGTGAGGAATTGGTTGTAGGAGTTCTCTTTGGGGAACTTGAAGCATAATCGCAACGGTCAGTCCCAGGTCACCATAATACGCTCCGTGGTAATCTCACCTTTGTCGTGCCCATGAACAACAAATGTTCTACCGCATGCGCCATACCAGGCATATTATCGTCGTCCGAGAAATTGCCCACATTGACATTGACAGCGGCACTGGCCTTGTCGGTATCCGGATCATGGACCAACAGTGCCTCAAGCTTGTTTCCCAAACGAACGACCCGGTACGAGCGGTCATCGAGCACTGGCTTCTCCAGCTGCTCGGTGATGCGTTCGACCTGGGACATGGTCGGAAAACGCGAAGACTGAGAAAACGGACGGACGGCTGAAGGTATACGCGATTGGCAAATTGGACGAGACAGAGACAGGCAATTCGCAGGAGAGACGCGTAAAACTGCGGCAGGAGAGAGTTGGGAACGCAAGGCCAGGTGGAAGAAGGAGTTGGTGACGTTCCACAAGCGGGAGGACCTTGGAGGCATGCAAGATAGCGCTGCCAAGGAGAGTGATACTGGCGCAAGGACAGATCAACTAGGTAGCAATGGAGCCCATAAAGGAGGACAAAAGCAGTAAAAGGACTATCCTAAGTACTACTAAGGAATTGAAGAAAAAGGGGAGGATAAGGAGACAAAAGGAGGCTGAAGAAGGATGCCGAATATGTGGAGGAGAAAGAGAGTGAGAAAGAGAGTGAAAATATCTGCAGAAAACAGTGAATGGGAAAGGCGGCAAAAAGGGCGGTGAGCTAGGAAGTCACGTGGTTGTCAGTGATTCTTTTTCTTCTTATTTCTCAGGTCTTTGACTTCTGAGACTTGCTCCTGGAGCCTCCTGCTGAATGAAAGTGAATACTGTCTTGAACAAAGCCTGACTCTTAGGACTCTTAGGAGCTGTCTCGTTTAAGAATCAAAATCTGTTGTGAGACGCAGGGACAACATTTTCAATCTTCTCAGCCGTCACGTCAGTTGGAAGGGTGATTGCGAGAATTTGCGACTCACTGCGGGTGCTACGAAGTACGAACCACAGCAGAGGAACCATCATAACGTACTACAAGAACCATACGAGAGCTATGCATACATTTCATAGTATTGTGTGCTTGTCGGAAGCTGCAGAGCACCATGCACCGCAATCTACTTTAAATAAGACTAATTTGACATCAGGTACATATGCCGTTTAAGTATGTACGAAGTACGGGCTACAGTGCTATCCGAACGCTACCATCGCCCTTTGCACATGGACCAAACGACAAAGCAAACCCCTTTTTAATACTCTGTTTGCGACGAAAGGTCATCATGTTCCGAACTTGATAAGCTACAGACTTCCGACCATTTCAGACTCTCTTGACCCTTGCTGCCGCAGGATTGTGAAGCTATTTACCATACTGCAAAGTTACTGCAAAGTACTTCTATGATCTTCGTCTAGGGATACGATTACTGGACAGAGATTAGATGTTCGGAAAGCACTACATTGGCATCAAGCATCAACTGAGAGCTATTGATTCAAAGGCTTTTTTCAGTATAAGCCAAAACAACATTAATTCACATTTCCAAAAGAGTCAGCATTGGTTGGCTAGGGCTAATTTTGGCTAAGGCTGTCAATGGCCTACCTCTCACAGACATAGCCAGCTTGCAATGCTTACTTCTACGCATGCGTCTACCGTGAACTCCAAAGCCCCTATCAGTGTGTCGGTGCTGTGCTACGTGATGCATTTGGTAGTTGGTAGTGGGGTTAGAAGATTGATGAACTGGGAGTACTTGCGCCTAAAAGCGCCTATGATAGGGACAGCCCTCACCTAACCCTAACCCTAACCCTAACATAATTTTTGAGGTCCGCTTGAAGGTGCACTCAAGCGTTAAACTTACCAGTAGTAGTATATGAGCCTGGGTAATACATGTAGGATAATTGAAAATAACAGTCCCTCTGACGGGCTTGGATTTGCTATATAAACTTCATACATGCAGACACAAATTGAACCCCAAAAAGAGTGACATTCAGGCGAGACAACAAAAACATTCCCTATTTGGATGAACTTGCAGTCAAACCCGAGGAAATATCATTCGAATCAAGAGAAGAAGCAGCAGTAGTCAGATCAACAACATCAGGCAAGTGATAGTTCCCATTGTCAGCGGAACTCAATCTGCTGCACTAGCCAAATTAGCAAATGTCCACTCCAAGCCTACACGTGAAAGAATACATACCAGGTGATGACTTTGACTCCCCCTCACTTAGCAGTTGTCCTTAGGACACCCACCCTCATCGGCAATAACCCTGAACGAGCCACCAGCCTTGTCAATCTTATGACAACCAGCCTTTGCAATATTGGCCTGGCAATGATTCTGGCAATGGCAGCCCCCACTCGGTGAAACAATCAAGTTGTGAGTTGTTTCTGCACCCTTGTAGAAGTAAGAACCACCAGGTGCGTTGAAGCAGCCTGGGTTATCCACCGAGAACCAAATGCTACAGTCATTTTTGCAGTTATCGTCACTGCAGAAGTATAACCAGCCTTCTGCGAGTTTGCTGCCGGTGGTGTTGTTGCCATCGCCACGAGTCTCGATAGAGTCGGCTTCGACGGGTTGTGCTGTTGCCATTGTGGTTGACGCAAGCGTGGCAAGCAAGCCAAAGGTGGTCTTAAGAAGGCCGTGCATGTTGGATTGGTTGGGAGTGACTGCAAAGAAATTCTTAGTGGGCTGTTATGCGTTGTAGGGGGAGCTTGGAGAGGACTCACTTGACGAATTGGCTCGGTACTTTGGTTTGTTTGGTTTGGATAAGGAAGACTTGCTTTGAAAAGGAGAAGTAATTTGGGAAAAAGACACAACTGATGAAAGTGAGGACAGGGCTTTTTATATCCCACTCCTTAAGCATCTGCTGGAAACAACATCCAAGTGCGACTCCCTATCCTTGCTCTGTCTGCAGGAAGTCAGCCGCTCGCAAATTCATTGAATCGAACGCAGCAATGCCACTAGCTACCTACATAGCGTATTGATATCAATTAGTGCTGACTCGCTTCTGCGGCTTGTTAGTGCTATTGACTGTACCCCATGCCTTTCAAGCCAATTGCCCATTTCTTTGAGTCATCAGATTTGTAGTACTCCATGGTTAGAGTTTTCTGATTGCCACGGCATCAGAGCAGCTCAAGAGCCAAGCGGTAGAACACCATTGATCAACCGGCATCCGCATTCAATCAATTGGTTAGGTCTTGGTGATTTCTCCTCTTTTCGTATTCTCTAAATCGCCGAATCCTGGTCCTGGACCTGGCTGGACCTCATGACAGTGAAGTGGATATACCAGAGTTTGATATGCAGGGCTAACGTTCCAGAAACAGTCCAGTCACATGTGCAGGCAGCAGTCGTGGTAGTCACAAATTGACTGCAGTGAGGCTAGCTGAACAATGGAGGTCAGCAATGTTAATAAGCTCCTGTCAGCTTCTGCTGTCTTTAGGTATGTATGTAGGTATTGGTCCGTTTCATTCTCCCAAGCCAGGTATGTATGTTCGTTGTTATCCCGCGTTCTCAACAATAACTTCCTCGTTTTTCTAGTACTAGTATACGTCAGACACGTATTTGTTGAGATGCACCCCGCATTTTGCTCATACGGCGATATTTGGGGATCTTCCTTGCCTAAGGTATGGCCCAATGGGTCTCGGTAGTAGAGCAGATTAGGTAGGTACCTAGGTATTATGGGGTATTATCGAAACATAGTCAGGCCATTGGTCAAACGAATTCTCAATATGTGCCTGGTACTAGGTACCAGGGTTGTAACTTGTAGGATAGAACTGTTAAGCTGACTTCAGGTGGCTTCAATAATGTCAGACTCACCTGGTCCTCATCAACCTAGGGCTAATTTTGGTACTATTCATTCCTTGCCTCTCACAGACGCAGCTTGCTTACCGTGCATTAAGACTTGCACAGTGAGTTTCAAATCCTTTTACATAATAATAAATGCCTTACATAGTCTTTCTCAGCCGTAGTGCGGCGTGCGGCGTGCCAGTTGGTTATCCAATCCACTTGAATATCTGACACGAGCATCTCACAGGTCCTCCACATTCACACCCCGTGCCAAGTTGCCAACTCGATACAGAACTCTCCTCAGTCGCTTTCTCCCGACAGTCATAATACTACCGTATCTCCTAAGTCCTAACTCCATCGCATAAACATCGGCGCATCTTCCACTCGCTGTTTGTATCAATCGTTTCCGAAATTCGCGCTTCAAAAGTTGCGGCTCCCACATCCCAATGCAACTGCAGTGCTGCACTAATCGGGACACGAGCAGTTCCGACTTCCGAGCATTCTCAGTCGGTTCATGAATCATGATTTGCGAAACGCTTGCTGGCAGTTGGAGCCGGAGGAAAAAGGCATCGCCGCCATCGCGCATTGGTCCGTTTGTGGGGTGCCGTTGAGGATGTGAGCTATGATAGGACTTTGTCCTTTTGGGGGTTCGTTACGGTCCGGAACGATCCAAATCACTCAGCTCCACATGTGGTCTGTTCTTAACTTAATCGGGATTAGTAGGTACCACGAGCTAAATGCTTCTATTTAAAGATATATCCCTGGGATCCCCGCATAGGTAGCCCTAGCCCTGGACCCCATGACACTTCATACTCATAGCCGCATGTCGGGCTGTGTAATTTTCATGGGTATCGTTATTTACAGAGTACAAAGGTTTCTGTGGGTAATGATATCTTTCGTTTTCCTGATGAAGCAGGCACAATCGTCCTCTTTGATACTTGTTTGTCGAGTCACAGCTCGCATTCGTACGGTGGTGTTTGGCGGTCTTCCTATAGCCTGGGATCATAGGTAGGTCTTGGTGGTAGGGTAAAAGTAATTCTGTATGTACATTGTGGAAATGGCTTGTAATCTGTTCTTCCTCCTCCTCTCTTTCCAATAAACTAACCAACTTGAACGCATAGAGCTCATATCGATGCCCCTCATACATGTACATACCTCCAAGGATGCATTTACTGTGACCTTCAAAGCCCCTCACATCTCAACTAACCTCCCACCGTCTCAAGCAGCCTTAGTCTCCAACAACTCTGGCTATTCGTCACTCTCGTCCATAGTGTCAGTTCGCTCTTCAATCCATTTGAAGACCTCCTCTTTATGACACATGAGCATCTCGCTAAGTCCTGATTTGGGTGACTGCACAAGATGCCCGTAGCGTTTTGATGGCTTCTTGCGCGATTCCGTGTAGCTGCTCCATACTCCATGTGCGTGGGAAACGAAGACAAGTGAGTTCTGTGTACAGACTAGTTAGAGTTTGATACACTTTCGTACTTGTGGCTTCCCGCTCCCCCGATGCGTAAGGGCAACAGAGCACTTACGTCCTTATACCACCTGGACAGCCAGGCCTGGGTATGAGAGGCTACAGCGCGAACGGGGTTCTCGGCGACGAACGATATTACGCCGTTTATTCGTTGGTAGAGGTTGTCTGGCTTTGGTTGAGCTTTGCTTCGTTGACGGTATACTAAAGAAGAAATAAGCAGCATGAATCTTACCTCTGTTGTTTAGGAGGTTGGCTACCCCGTAGAAGGCATTACCAATTCCCATAAAGAAGATTTCCGTTGCGTCGTTCGGTCTTGAACACGGCCTCCGTATTAATTTCGCATTTTGTCAATTGCTCATATCAACCCGACTTACTCGATGTAGTTGTCCCATAAGTACCCTGCCAATTCCTCCGTGGCAGTCGGTCGATTATCGTCTTCGTCCTCATACTGACCGGATGACTGAAAAGAAATTGAAACGTCAACAAGTTGATATAAAAGCAGCTTTCCAGTACGACAAGAATGCCTACAGATTCTCGAGACACATATTTTGGGATATTAATGTCAATCACCCCGTAGCCTTTGCCGACGGTCCATCCAACGTAATCCTTAATCACATCAGCCTTACACTCGTTAGCTGGAATTTCTTGTGGAAACGAGTTTTGAGATACTTACAAGCCAACAGTTGTGGGCTTCCAATTTGTTGGTTGTTGGATGAGGCAAGCCCATGATTTCTGGTCTGCATAGGGTTAGTTTCAAGGTCTGACGGACACGGTCAATGAGGTAACTGACGGATCATGGAATATGACGACGAGAGGTACAGCTTGATGGTAGTTTGGACTGTGGCAAGGAGTCAGCTTGATGATTCCCGTGGATATCCATCCCAATGTTACCTTGCTAAGACTTGGTTCTCAAACGACCTTGAGATTGCCGTTCGGTAAATGTAAAGCGATGTCAACTTAAAGTTGTCATATAATTGTTTCGCCTGATAGGCGCGAACGACATCTGCAATATCCCCGTTATCTATTCCGTTCATATCAGTCAAACTGGCTTGCTTACCATGTAATCTGTCGGTCCAAAGGCCACCTTCTTGGGGTTGCTTTGGATACATGCATCTCCAGTATCGAGACTGGGCCATCATAACACGCCGAACAGTCTGCGTAGCGGGTGTAGACGGTGAAGTCGACATGAGGCGATCGGGTGGCTCTCCCATCAGAGTCTTTGTAACTGCCAGGGCAGACTTCGATATTGATTTGAAATTGTAACCGCCCTGGTACAAGCATCATTAGGCGATTATATCACTCTTCGTTCGAGCCAAGATAATCATACTTCTAGACAAACGGCCACTTTGCCATTAGCAAGAGTCATGAGCATGTGCGCCATGTGAGCGTAGCAGGACGGCGTGACGAAACAACCCCCAAGTTCATCGCCGGCTGCAGCGTCGAAGCCAGAGGCAACTGCAATACGTTAGTAAGACCGTAGCATCGTTTCCAATCGAGCATATACTCGTACTAATAACCAAGTCAGGATTGAATTCTTGGGCGATTGGCATGGCGACTTGTTGAAACGCGTACATGTAATCGCCATCTCCCATGCCTTGTTGCGGCCACGGTATGTTAACGTTTCTATTTTGAGTCAGCTTTTCAAGCTCGTGGACACATAGGTGAGATGCGCCTTTACCTCCCGAGGCCGGGCCCAGCTCCACAATGATCCCAATTTCCGTCTTCGCCTCCGGGATAGTATCGCCCGTCTGAATAGACATGGAAAGAAATGTACAATACATTGGGGTCATGATAGAAGGCTTCCTGGATACCATTCCCTAAAGACAGATGAGTATTTTCGTATTGAAAAACAATACCGACTTGAGTGTAGGTTTACCATGATGGACATCCCTGTACACGTTAGTATTGTCAGTCTTCTTCGTTATAAAGAAAGATAAATAACGATTCAATAAGTTGCCTACCAGTCAAGAATCAGAATCCTTCTACATTTCTCCCCCAGTCGCTTTTGACATACCCGCGCAGCAACGGACACGTTGTTGAATAGGCAGAACCCCATAGTCTTGTCATGCTCAGCATGATGGCCAGGTGGCCTAACAACCGCAATGCCGTTCTTCACTTTACGAGTAGCCACGGCCAAGCATGTCTCGATCGCCCCTCCTGTCGAAAGAAGCGCAGACGCAAACGTTAACTTGTTGAAGTAGATCGAATCTCGGGTGTGTTCCAACTCAATGAGTTGTTCGTCGGACATATCTAGCAGAGCAATCAGAACGATAGAACGAATGGCAAGATTGAAAAGTTCACGGGATATATACCCTTTGTGCTTTCCACAAATGCAAAATGCTCGCGCGTATGAACAAGAGATATCTCTTCCAGCGTAGCATTGCGTACATCGATCCTTTTCATCGGCCGAGGAGCTAGAGGTCTGGATGAATCCGGATCGTCCACCAGGCCCGCTCGACATAGCTCTTTGTAGATGTAATAAATTCTTCTCGGGTCTTCCGGGTGGACATCAGCGGTTGGTCGCACCTCACAATGATAGCGCATACGAATATCATAGCACAGTCCTGTAGAAAGCGAAGCAAGCGGAAGGCCGCAAGGAATCATAGTATCTTCCTCCGACCAGTCAGAGTTCTCCTCTACGAGTTTGTCTCTGACTTTACCAAAAGGCCCAAGCGGCATAGGTCCGGAATCAACAGGTCTAGCCGGTCCACCTGTCGGAGGTGCTTTTTGGTTACTTGACCCTAACACGGTATCATGTCCATATGTGCCTGGCTGGCGCGGAGGTAATGATGCCGGTCCAAGTAATGGCGGTGCAATCGAATGTTCAAGCCCATTGTTTATATGCACTGAAGGAAGATGGCTGCTGGCACCTGCATGATGAGATGACGGAGCAGGATTGAAACTTGAGGGTCCCGCTTCCCTCATTATAGTATCTTCATCTTGCGTGGCCATTTGACAATGACAATACCAAGGGGGCTCTTTCTCTCCTTGGTTTCTGTCCTTCACTCAAGCCTCAAGTTTCAATAGCATTAACACTTCATGGCCAAGTCTGAACTCAGCCCTGACCGAAAGCGCTTTGCTAAACTCGAACCGTTGTATTTCAAACAACCTTACCATAAAGGTTTAAAGACGACAAAGCAACAAGTGATTAAATATACAGCAGCAATGTAGCCGTTATGAATGTAAAGATAATGAAAGATAACAACAATGAGTCGGTGCGATTTTTAGTAAATGGCAGCGAAGAAGAACAATTGATACCGGTAAGTCAGTTGGTAGAAGGGACAAGATGCAGGGTCGGTTATGGTCGTATTTAGTGTTGAAATCTCGCACGAGTATGTCAGACGAAATTCGGAATCGAAAATGACATGAGCTGTAATGATAAATCTGTGTCTGTGTCCAGGTCCAACAGCCACAAGTACAACTTCCGTCGAGACGTGCTTCAGTCGAGTTGATGGAGAGGTGTTCTTGGGGTGGAAATGAAAGGACCATTCAAATTCAAGAATTCTAGAAGTACCCTTATTAGTTGTAAGGAAAATCACTCTCACGTGATCAGGACACACCAAAATTCAAGGCGGTGTGCGAACTTGAAGATTTATGTTTAAGACCCCTAACTTTTCCCAAAACCCCCCAAATCCTTCCAGAATCCCCCAAAATTTCAAACAAAATTTTTTTTTTATATCCAGGGACTTTAGCCAAAACATTTGAACCGTGATACCTTACTTTAAACGGCGTTGGTGGGCGAAAAAGTGTGGTTAAAAGGTCAATAATATGGATCACGTGAGAGTGATTTTCCCTACAACTACTAAGGTTCCACGAATTCTAGCTCCAACTCACGTGACCGGGATTGCTCACATTTATCAGCGATCGAAGCCGAAGACAAGAAGGAACTGGAGATTTTAAAGGAAGACTCTGCACATTTACGACTTGATGAGATTGAATGGCTATGGTAGATGAGAGTCCCTAGCCTGCAGGCTGACTCTGCAGCTTGCTTCATGTCAGATTCAGCAGTGCTACATACTCTGTACAAAGGTCTTCCAGCCTGTTAAACTTGTTGCTCGAACAATCAAAATCAAGTGCTTCGACACCTCGCTTTAACAAGTAATACGGCGTAGGCTTACATCTCCATGAAACGAAACAAAGAATGTGAATATGGTGGGCATTCGCAGTGGCATCGCACGGCATACATACACCAGAGCTATTGTCATGAGGACACAGTATAAATTGTAACTCTTCAATCATTTCATTAGACACGTTACTAATAAATGGTTTTATCTTCCATAGCAAAATTCTCCCATAACTTCGTTTCAAGTCAGCGAGCACAGCTCACCGACTTCACCAGACCACCAATATATCCTCATCCATACAGGCCATTATTCATGACCCGGAAAGGAGGGATACATCGGCGGCGGCACTTTCTCGAACTCAAAGGAGACTCCTCGCCTCAGCCCTCTGACTGCATATTTACTGCGCGTCGACGTTGGCGATGTAAGCTAGGTAAGGTGTTAGCATGGACACCAAATAATGAAATTCCAGAAAGGCCGGATGACTCACCGATGAGGTCAACGCAACGGCGAGAGTAACCCCACTCGTTGTCGTACCAGGAAACGAGCTTGATGAAGTTGGGGTTAAGAGCGATACCGGCCTTAGCATCGAAGATGGAGGAGTTGTTGTCTCCGTTCAGGTCGCTAGAAACAATGTCATCCTCGGTGTATGCGAGGACGCCTATATGGAGCAATAGTCAGCTAATTGTTCTATTAGACAGCATATTTGGAAGAGGCCTCTATCCTACCCTTGAGGGGACCGTCAGCGGCGGCCTTGATGGCATCCTTGATCTCGTCGTAGCTTGCGGCCTTCTCAATGCGGGCAGTCAGGTCGACAACGGAGACGTTGGCGGTGGGAATACGCATGGCCATGCCGGTCAGCTTGCCGTCGAGAGAAGGAATGACCTTGCCGACAGCCTTAGCGGCACCGGTGGAGCTGGGGATGATGTTCTGAGCAGCAGTACGACCACCTCTCCAGTCCTTGTTGGAGGGACCGTCGACAACCTTCTGCGTGGCAGTGTAGGAGTGGACAGTGGTCATGAGACCCTCGATAATGCCGAACTTGTCGTTGATAACCTTAGCGAGGGGAGCAAGGCAGTTGGTGGTGCAGGAGGCGTTGGAAAGAACGTTGATGTCCTTCTTGTAGTCGGTGTTGTTGACACCCATGACGAACATGGGGGAGTCGGAAGAAGGAGCGGAGATGACGACCTTCTTGGCACCGCCCTGCAAGTGGAGAGAAGCCTTCTCCTGCTTGGTGAAGACACCGGTGGACTCGATGATGTATTCAGCGCCGCTCTCCTTCCAGGGGATGCTGGCGGGGTCCTTCTCGGCGTAGAAGTTGACCTTCTTGCCGTTGATGATTAGGGAGTTGCCGTCTTGCTGGATGTTGCCCTCGAAGCGGCCGTGGGTGGAGTCATATCTAAGCAGGTAGGCCTAATAGGTAGCAATTCAAGTTGCGTTAGTCTTCTCAAACGCCCCAAATGCATAAAGAGTCAACATACAGCATAGTGGACCTCAATGAAAGGGTCGTTGACGGCAACAACGTCGACACCCTGGTGCTCGATGCTATGATGTGGAAGGCCGTGTTAGAAACAATTAATGGATGGAGAATACACCAAAGGCAGTCAGATACTCACGCGTTACGGAAGACCTATTAACCGTGTGTTAGCACTTGATATGAGACGACAAGGGGAGTTCTTTGACCGTTGAGCCGGACGAAAGGGAAACTTACAATACGTCCAATACGACCGAAGCCGTTAATTCCAACCTACGTGACAAGATGAGTATCATAGCACCAGAACGACGCAGAAAGGGTAGGAACGGTAGAGTAGGTGAGAGATGGTTCCGATCATACCTTAGGGACGACCATTTTGGTGGTAGTTAGGTGAGTGACTGGGTAAAAGTCAGTAAGCTAGTTTTTTTTTTTTTTTTTTTTTTTTTTTTAGGTTATTCCAACAGCAACTTACAGAGATGGGATTGAGTATAGGAAAGATAAGGAGTCTAGATGGAGTAAAGATGCGTGGTTTATATGGGAAGACAGATAATAAGCTGGGGAGAGAAAGAAAAAGGAAGAGAGAAAAGGGAAGAAGAGGAGGATAAATATAGGAGGGGGGAAGAGGAGGGGAATCGACTGACTGACTGACTGACGCAACGGACGGATCACTTGGTGGGAAAATTAGGCGGACAAAACATAAACAAGCCCGCGACTACGGAGTTCATGGTTCCATGATTATTCCGCGGCAGTTGTTGCCTAGGGCCCAGGGCAGGGAGCTACTAGCAGGCTAACAGTCTCACCGGCTCACCGGCAGTACTCCGTATCTCATGGTCCTCGCCCAAGAGGAATCGACTTTCCCCGGCTTGTTACCGCTGCCTAATCCCGCGATTCTGGCCTTCCCTCCGAACAGTGCCTGTTTCCGGTTTCATACACCGGGCAAAGCAGGAGACTCACGATATTTCCTCTCTGCCTTACTCCACGCCAGGCTGCCGGTGTGGCCAATCAGTACTTTGACATCTACTAGGCAGCGGCAGCGGGGTACTCCATAGGTTTATGTCCTTTTCATTTATGCCCCTCTTACGACGATAACCGTTTTGCTATTCGGGTATGTACGCTTCCAAGGTACAAAATTATTGCCTAGGTTATGTGCTCAACACTTTTGTATGTACAACCGTCGGGATATTATTTTAATTATTTTCACGGCAGCGATATGTGCTTAGCTGCTAGGAATATGCCGGTGGGATGATGAAGAAGAGAGATCGATTATGGGGGATGATGTAATACCAATAATAGAACTTAGAACTTCACCTGACACAAGTCAAGTGGCTTGGCGCAGGTATGGCACCGTATGGACCGTATGGCAAGTTCAATGGCAAGTTGGCAAGCGCCGCAGGCCTCTATGTTCCCAGGATTCCAGATCAATGTTCGATGATTTTACCCGGAATGGTTCACCGGTTGACAATCCAGTTCAGAGTGTCTCCATATTCATGTCCAAGACCCGCCTCTTCTGTTCTTGCTTGTTGGGCTTGTTCTGGGTATGATACGAAAGGTTCACAATGCACATATCAAACCATCATCATACTCTGTACAGTCTATGGCTCTACGAACTACATATGATACATGCATAACGTTAGCCGCCGAACCATCTCATCAAGAGTCTACAACGTGTTTGTATGACCAGGGTCGTCAGGCCATATCCTCTGGCTTATCAAAGTATTCTAATCTTAGGCATCGATAGCAGGTAACGTTGTAGTATGTTATTGAATCTCCAAGTTGCATCATTGACTGGTGACCCTGGTTGAATACGAAAGGAGGCAGGCTTGAAGAGGAAGCCTATCTATGTCCATGGTGGCAAAGGTAGTAGCATGTCATCGAAGTCCAAGCAAGCGTAAGCCCAAAGTAGCCACGATGACGAGCTACTACTTGGGTGCAGGGTATGCACTTACCCCTGATCAGACTGGCATGACATTGACGACCCATCTACGGAGTATTCCGTACTATGATCCACGGATCTCATATGCTTGCAGCAGTCTGTCAGATCTCAAAGTCACCAGACCCAATCGGTCCAGTCCTGTCGATCAGGGATTCAACAAGTCTCGGCTTCAACCTATGGACTCGGAGTCCATGAGACACGGTACGGGGCACAGACCGGCGGAAGCCGCTGACATGTGTGGGGACCTATAAGCTAAGGATATAAGAGTGTATTACTATTGATTATATATAGCTCTGAGCAACTTAGATGATTTTAATCGGAAGTAACTCCCCTGAAAGGAAATGCAACACCACAATTGGTTGCACCGAACACGTTCAAAATCGACAATACCACCTTCAACCTCCCGTAACAGGTAGCCCAATTTACTCCTCCTTGTGGCCTCCCCTCCATTTCTTCTCGGCCTGCTCAACAGAAGCCTTGTCGCTTCGTACCTGGCCCTGAGACGCAAAACCGGCGCCCTTGAAAGGTCTCTGCAATTCGCCGGTTGCGGGCTTGCCAAACAAGTGGATCTTGACCAGATTCGCTTCCAGAGCACCCTTGAGAGGGATGACGGACTGGATAAGAAGCGGGTTGCTGTATTTAAAGTACAAGTGCATGACGCACATCATAGCCATGCCCATAAACTGACCCCTGAGCAGCTGGCGCATCTGCTGCTTGTCATAGTCATGGACCGTCGTCGTCACGGGGCGCGGCGGCTCGTTGGTACCCATCGGTGCGGGTTCAACGTACTTGAGGACGGTCATGTCTAATTCCTTGAAGTTAGCTGACACCGTTCATTTAAGAGAGCAAGCAAAAACAACATGATAAACAACAGCAGGCTCGTAAAACTTACCCTTCTTCTTATCAATCTTCGACTGCGTGTAGAAATAGATGCCCGCGATAATCACATTCGACAATGCATATAGGATGCGGATGACAAGTAACACGTCGGGGTCCTCAAACGAAATTTTCTTGGACAGCTGCATCATCATAAGGATGATGCCCAAGTTCGTTCTGTGCAATGAAAATCCATGTCAGTTACTGAAGCTGGATCCAACGCCGTTGGCATTGTAGCGATTTATTCCCCAATCTGCCCGCAGTTTTGAACTGCGAGCCACAGGAAACTGATGAGACTCGTTGTATCCACTCACACCTGAGGCGACACCATCTTGGCGACAATGAAGGGGTGTATTTCAAATAAATAGAAATTAGAGAATAGTACTCCGTACTTTAGTTGACACGGTGCACGGAGTAAAAAAAAAAGAGGAGGAGGTAGCGAAGGGATTTGATTTACTTGTCCATAAACAGGCAGAAGACGTTCCATTAGAAATTCTTGCAGGGGATATTGCCATCATTTTCCGCCCGGATTAAGCTAAAACAAGCACGTGAATAGTGGGTCTGCTGCCTGGAGTTGCGTCCGGGGCATCTGCCTGATGATTCAGGCAGATCCCGGCAGAAATGTCACCTGACCAACTTTGTAAACCGCAGTTCGATAGTCGACAACAACAAATCTCCTGCGATGCCAGAATGAATCTCAACGTCCTCATAGGACACTTGCACCGTACGAATTTGCTCTGCCTCGTACTAACCATGATTTATCTGCAGCATGTCTCTCACTAACAAACAGCTTGATGCTTTCACTATGGATCTTCAATATACCTGCTCTACTCAAGAGACTTTGCCCAGCAGAGCGGCCGACAATGATTGAGACACAATTCCCTCGTGTCACGCTTCACCATCAATAAAACTAATGCTTCTTGTTACGAGCTAATTCTGCGTGGCCTCTCTGACTACTTCTAACTTATCCAGGACGGATTCTTATACCATGCTTTGCGCGTTGGCTGCATAAGACGACACGCCCAACCTTGAGACAACTTTGAAGCTGAACTGGTTTCCTAATCGGGTTTAGCGTCGTTCCACGCCTGACACCCGTTCTTTTGCGACCAGGATGGCTTGACCATTCCAAACTTCTTCATCCATCAACAACGCGCGCCTCGACACCATTTTAGACCATCTTGACGACCACCCTTCACCGGCAAAAGTCATAGTCCTTATTTGACGCGACTTTTTTTCATCTTTGATCCCAATACTTATTTTTTTTTTTTTTATTCAAAATGCCTGGTGGAAAGGGAAAGTCTGTTGGTGGAAAGAATGACCCCAAGACTACAGGAAAAACTCAGAAGTCGCACAGTGCAAAGGCCGGCCTACAGGTCAGTAAAAATTGATGCCTTTTTGTTGTTTTGCGTGGTTATCCTCCCCCAAGCACGCGAGTACTTTCCAGGCGACCGGTGCGATGACTTCTGACAACCGAGTGGGCAAAAAAACGCGTCGGTACAGATTCATCGGTATTCTGGGTGACTCTTTTCAGGCTTCAGCATTCAGCCTGTTTGCTGAGCAAACTTTGCTGCCTGTTACTCCGTGTTGAAACCTTGGAAGAATAATCCATGATCTTTTTTGGATTCTTGATCTAACTTGTCATGTTATCCGATACAGTTCCCTTGCGGTCGTGTTAAGCGCTTCCTGAAGAACAACACACAGAATAAGATGCGTGTTGGCGCGAAAGGTAAGATACTTAAACCCTCTTGGTCTTACTGCGCAAAAGAATTGAGTTCTTGGCCTGTGTTTGAACTACAAGCCTTTTCTTCCCCCACATCCCTATCCATTTTACTCTTATCCTTCCAGACCCCAGACTAACACATCATCTCCAACAGCCGCGGTGTATGTCACTGCCGTCCTGGAATACCTAACCGCCGAAGTTCTCGAGCTCGCCGGTAACGCCGCCAAAGACCTCAAGGTCAAGCGTATCACGCCTCGTCACCTGCAACTGGCCATCCGCGGAGACGAAGAATTAGATACACTGATCCGAGCGACCATCGCGTTCGGTGGTGTCCTACCGCGCATAAACCGCGCTCTGCTGCTCAAGGTTGAACAGAAGAAGAAAAAGACTGATTCTTAAAAACAAACGCATACACACGCAACCATCTTAGCTGGGAATGAATGAAGGGAGAGAAATGATATAAAAGGAAAAAAAGGAAAAAGGATGGGAGACATGTGGGATATATGTCAACGACAAAAACAACGAATTCTATGCTTTCTATGGGTTCCCGGGCTGTATGAATGATTTTATTCCAGCAGGTTATCTCTGGTTGCGGGAGGATCGCGCTCGCCTGTTTGCCTTTGCAACTCGGGAATCATCATTATTGATCTCACGATGAACGATGGATTCACATATGTCTTACCTTACCCACCACCTACCTACCTCGGTCTGATTCGGTCTTCTTCTGTTGTTATTCTTCCGTCCGATTATTCTGCTTGCCTTGTCTTGCTTTAACTTACGTCTATTCTCATATTCACTGGTTAAACTCGACCTTCTCACACACATACACACCACAAGGCGCTGTAATGGGAAATGGAGATATCTTTTTATCTTTGCTTGCTGCTTCCTTGCTTGCTTGCTCGTTCTTGTTTGTCTTGATAACTAGCGGGGAAACGTTTTTGTTCTTGTCTTGTCGTGTTGGTTCATTTTATTTCACTTTACTATCCATTCAATTCGAGAAATTTTGCCCTACATATGTGTCGGACTCGTCACGGCTTGTATCGAATGCATACAACGTAGATCTCAAGAGTTGAAAGCTCTACACGTAGTTGACTGGAGCATCTACATCTAAATCTAAATGGACAGACAGGCAGGCAGTTAATTCATTCGTCACTTATCAATTTCTCATCATGGTCAAAATTCAAGGAAGGGCAACATTGTATGATCTGACGAAGTAAGAACAACTGCACATACATTCACTCACACATCAAGAACATTAACTGAAAAGATACAAGACAAGAAACAAACACATTGATCCATCCATCAATCACTATTAAACAGGAATAAAAAATAAATAAGTAAATAAATAATGATGCAAATCATAGCATGTCACCTGTAACAGAGGCATTGTTTCTTAGTGAGAAAATAGAAAAAACCTTTCCATTGCATTTCTTCAGAGTCTCTTTAAAAGGGAAAAGGGAATTCATTCACTCCCGCACTGGCGGATTGGATGTCGAGGTAAGAAAATGTGTAGAAATTTGCATGCAAGGCGCCGGCGTACCAAAAAATAAAAAAAGTAATAATAACATCAAAAAATAAAAAAAGCTTCCTTTATCTTTGTTTTATGAGATTCATTTCAAATCGAGCATATGAAAAAATGGAATTCGTCCAAACAGCGTATATTCTGTTGGGCTGCCCCAGAATTTCGTCTAAAAAACTTGCCTAGATCAGAGAAACCTCTCGGTTTTTCAGTGTCATCTCGTCATCCCTCATCGAATCGTAAGCCAGTAATCCCAATAGTAAAGGGAATCAAGTCGAGGCCTCGTGATATATGAGTCGTATTCGTCCTGTAACAAAGCAATTTGACAAGCACGGCATATGCGATTTTCGGTCTTCGTTTCCTCCTGAAATATTCTTTTTTTTCTTTACTTCTTTTATTTTTCTTCCAAGCTCATTCAACAATTATTTCCACTCCGGAATTAGTTCGCAATTCGTCGCTGCCGTTGGATTGGTGGCCGGTTTGACGTCGGAAGCCGGGACCCTTCTCCGGCGTGGGGCCCCTGGGCTGTCGAATGGGAATGCGATCATGAGTAGAATCATACCCTAATCCAACAGATCGGTTGCTGCCGATAGGCCCCGTAGAAGAATGACTATCCTGCTCCCAAGAAAACATGCCTCTTAGCCTTCTGGGACTCGAGCTGGGTCCACCAATACCGGTGCCGAGAGACAGGTTACTGAGGTTGTTGACAAGGAGACTGTCATCCCGCATGCCAAGAGGGCCTCCAGGTGGCGCTGAAGTAAGAGTGGGTGTGTTTGAAGCGGCGCTGGAAGATCCATCGTACTGCTGCAAGCGGGCACCATTGGTCTGCAAGGCCGCTGGGAAACTTGCTGAAGAAGGGACTGGCGACGGAGTGTACGAACGCAGATCCGCAAATGATTTAGCGGCCCTCAGGTTCTGTGGGGCTCCACCATAATTACCGGAGTCCATGATGCCCAGGTAGCCAGAATTCTGATTACGGAGAGCGGAAAAATGGCCAGTGCCGTCGTTCCGTGCTTCACTAAAGTCGATTGTTGCCGCACGGTTAAGTCCACGGCGTCCAGTATCTCCGGGTTGGACTGCAGCGGGAATTGCACTCAATGGAGGGCTAACGTTGGCACCGGGAGCCACCTTGAAAACATGCACCTGTCGCTGCTCACCTGCTCCTCGAGAGGCATGTCCCAGACCCATGTTGTGAGCAAGAGTATGCACCGTGCGACGATGAATAGGGGACAGGGAGGAGTTGAAAACCACAGTCTCACGGCTCGCATCCTCCTTGAAGAGGAGAAGCTGTGAGTAGTACGAAAGAGTCGTGCTGTCATTCAGGTCGACATCTGCAAATGGGGGGAGAAGGTGTATCAGCAAACGGATCCAAGGCAACTGCCCTAAGAGTGGCAAGCTCTTGTTCAAAGACTCACCAAGTTTCTGGCCACGTTGAGAAACAGGGGAAGGTGACGTTGCCGGGATATGGGAAGCCAGCGATGACATGGAGCTCTGGGTGTGAAGCTGGGGAGTAACTATAGGTCGATGCTGTTCCTCTAATTGTCCTCGACGTTCTCTTTTCTCGCGCTCAATGCGCTCACGTTCTTGTAGCGGCAGCATCTTCTTATACTCTACTCTCAATTTCCGGCCCTGGAGTTCGAAGTGGTTAAGCACATCGATCACAGCAGCTGTTTCCTCCGCAGAGGTGAAATTGGCAAACGCCAAACCACGGAAGACGCCGTTATCAAAGTGATAGTTGAACGCGTATGGTAGGGGAAGGTTCAACTCGGTCATCAATTGCACCAGTTGCTCCTTCTTGACCGCAAAAGGGATGTTTTTAATGACAATGGCCGTTGGAATCAATTCGTCATCCGGCTCCTGCGACAAGGTTGTCTCGGGACGAAGCGCGCTGGCCTGGAGTGATCCAGGCCCGAGGTTCGAGAAGGGACTGGGAATTCCGGGCTGCTGATCTAGCCATGTCTGTGGACGGTTGCGTTAGCCGAAATCCCAAAACGATAACGATTTAGCAGTGTACAACTCAACACAAAAACCGTAAAACGTACCGTTGGTAGACCGGTTCTACCGCGATTGGTCGGTGCCTTCAAACTAGCAGATGTCGACCGGATGGCACCTAACGCTTGAGGATTGGCGAATCCATTCGGATTCCAGGTCTGGGAACCAGAAATGTCATAAGCGTACGGGGAATTCTGCAACGATGGAGTCAGGCGTTCCAGACGACTGGGATCGTAACGGCTCATGGGGTCATCGTAGAAGTTGAGAGGCATGGCTCCATAGGCATCAAACTGGCGCGAGGGTTGACGGTGCAGCGTATGCTGATGGCGCTGGGAACCGGGGGAGCGCGCAGCGGGGTTGTCATGATACATGTCTTGCGGTAGTTGGTAGCTCATTGAAGGATTGGGGGAAGCGAGAGTTCCGTATAAAGCGCGGGGACCGGTAACAAAGGAACAACCCAAAATAAAAAAAAAAATCCAGATCAACGTAATCGGTAGGTTTTCTTCTTCTTCTTCTTCGCGGACAATTCAAAACATTGGAAGCCGACCGGGCAACGAAGTCCAGGAGTAAGGAGGCAGGCCAGCAAACGGCGGGCAACGCGAGGTTGACAGGGACGGGCCAATTGAGAACGGGAACCGACACGGAACAAGGCAGCACTCCAAAATAGACCGTCAAAATTCGGTTTGGTGCAGGAAAGGTGAACCTGGCTATGGATGAAGCCAGAGCAAGCTACTAAAATCGTACAATCTCACAGTAAGCAATTCGTATTCGTGAAATCTCGTCGTGTTGTTCTTTTTTTTTTTTTTTTTTTTTCTGTTATTTTCTGTGTTTTTTCCTCTTTTTTTCCCTGGCCGTCTTTCTCACCCTTTGCGGGCAAATGTTCTTGAAGGTTTAAGATAGAACAATTGCACGAAACAAAGAAAACCAAGAAAAGCAAAATGGCAGTGCCTAAATACCACCGCTTAAGAAGACTCGACCAGGAGAGTCGACTTGAAGCA
>HG983343.1:0-10059 GCA_900006255.1 Xeromyces bisporus
CAGAAGATCCCTGCAAGATCCCTGCCTGTTTCCTTTGGAACAGAAAGCTTGTCTTTTTTGCCAAGATCGGGTATCCTTACGAAGATACGATATGGGTTTCTGATCGTCTTCTGCAACATTCACATTCACATTCGTTTGAACCTTGTCCGCGCCTATACCGGTCTACTTCTCATTAAACTCATCTGGTTTGGTTTTAGCATAGCCTCAGGGTGGACACTATGAATACCTTCAATGTGGTTGTAGTGTTGGCTCCTGTGCTTGTCACCACATTGTTCTCGCATGTGCGTTCTGCCTGAAATATAAACCTCCAAATACGCCGTTAGACTAATCTCTTTTTGGTTTAACAGTTTTTGAATCGGAAAACAAACCGTAACAAACCGACAGGTCGTCTCTCTTATGACGAAGCTCTACGGGCTATCCGCGGGTTTTTGCAGCTTACCTCCAAATACACTGTCGAGGAACTACAGGATTTCTCTAGCAGACCGACTCGTTCTTCGCACGGTATCCATACCGAGTATGTTACTATTCCAGCCGAATACGAGTCGTCAGCTGCAGACATTATCATTGATCAGCTGGGCCCTAACGGGATAGAGCGCGTTGGCGGTAAGAAATGGTGGCAATGGCGCGGACCAGAGGGGCCTGTCAGTGGAGAGTGGATTGAAATGCGCAAGGTCAGGTCGCATGAGAAGCAGCCGGCTGATGGCTCTCAGAATAACCGGGTCGTCTTCTACATACATGGCGGAGCGTACTTTTTCTGCAGTGTTGATACTCATCGACCCCAATTGGAACGCTACGCCAGACATTTACAGGCACGGGTTTTCGCCGTGCAGTATCGTCTAGCACCGCAGTTCCCGTTTCCCTGTGCCTTGCAGGACTGTCTGGCCGCTTATCTATATCTTCTGAAGACCTACGGCGCCAATGAGATTATCATTGCCGGTGATTCTGCTGGAGGAGGATTGACTCTCGCATTGCTTTGCACTCTCCGTGATAAGGGAATGACTCTACCGGCCGGAGGGGTTCTAATATCTCCATGGGTTGATCTCACACATTCCTTCCCCAGTGTCGCGCAAAATACTACTTATGACTACCTTCCCCCGATGGGTTTCAGAAGCAAGCCATCTCGGGCTTGGCCACCGCCCAATGAAGATGAACTTCCTGGTATGAAGGAGGAAGCTCGCAAGAAGAAGGCGGCCCTCTACAAAAAACCGGTAAAGGAAGTTGCAGATGCTGAAGATGAGGAGGTTTCCCGCGTTTCGAAGAACACCCTTTCATTCGTCATTGAAGGTCGCACGTTCGAGGTCAAGGATCAAATCCAGATGTATACACCCAACGGAATGTTGAATCACCCACTGGTATCGCCTGTTTCGCAGCCCTCCTTAGGTGGTCTGCCTCCTCTTCTCGTTCTTTGTGGGGGCGGTGAAATGCTACGGGACGAACAAATATACATCGCTCACAAAGCGACGAACCCAAAAATCTATCCCCCAAGCGATGCAGTACTCGATGAATTCGATCCTGATCGAACTATTATCAAGAAGTACAAGCCGACTTATGTCCAGTTACAGGTTTGGGATGACATTTGTCACGCTGCGCCGACTCTCACCTGGACGAGACCGGCCAAGTACATGTTCAGGTCGATTACACAGTTCGGGGCTTGGGCATTGTCTCGAGCTCAAGATTCCAGCCCCATAAACATTGTGGAAAATAATGTGCAGATCGATGACGGATGCAACGGTACCATTACGAGCCGTGATGGCAGAGCTTCCCGAAGTAGTAGCAAAGGCGACGACTATTGCACGCCGAATCAAAAAAGAGCTTGGGATCCCATTCCACCATTCCACAGGTTCATGATTCGACAGAGAATCGACACGAATGGTTATGTTCACCCTCTGGACCGCTCATTAATCTTGCCCGTCTTGCAGAGACCCCGCTCGAAAATCTGCTCTTTCAACTTCGACCTCGTCAGGAACTGGCTGGCGACCGAAGAAGATTTCAATCGAAAATTCAGCAAAGTGAGACGTCGTGTGCGAAAGCAGATCATCGACGAACTTGTCCATGGCTACTACGAGGAGGAACTTAAGGGGGAGACTCCTCCGCTTACGGCGCTCGTTGCGAGGAGGCCAATTCGGGACGAGGAACCCTTGCCTAAGCGTGCAGCTCGGACGAATTGCGCCTTGATTTTGTGGAATCGGCTCACCAATACGCCGGTTGAGGACTTTTCTGATGAGCATACGATGCAAAGAAAGGTCGTCACTAACACCGGTCAGGCGCCTGGGACTGAAAATAATTGACTTACTGGGGCCCTCTACCCCTGTTTGGTCCATTGGTATCACTTTGGTACTGTCTTTCATTTTGGGTCTTGTCTGTCCAGACATTCGGCCGTCAACAAGCTATGGCTATATATTATTGACACACAGTCGTTTTTTTTTTTTTTTTTTTTTTTTTTTYTYTCTTTTGTTTTATTACAGGTATTTTAATATTCCTTTGCGTCTGGGTTCGGCTTGTGAAATATTTCTTACCCAGTGTTTCTTGTTGCAATATGCTTGATACCTCTGCTTTCCTTTCTTTCTGGGCTCACCATTTCCTAATATCCTGTATATCTTAACTGTGTACTATATAGACTCTTACATATCTTCTTGTATCTAGTTGTTTAGAAAATAGACTTCATGATTGATATCACTGTTGGACTATGTACCAACAGCAGTATGAGACTGCTGCTTTATCTTGTTTCTTGCAGCCCTAACAACACGGTTATACAGGCGTCTCATACATAGCCAGGACATTATGGTTGTACGGTGACTTCCATGGCCACGGGGAAAGAACAATCAGAAGCAAAGCACGGCGCGAACAGAAGGTTACCGCACTTGCAAGCCAATCTTCTTAGCCACTTTATCAGCAACATCATGAAACGCATTAAGCCGAACACTATCCCCAAAATTCTCATCGGCCACAACAGTCGGCACCCCTCGATCCGCATCCTCACAAACCTTAGCATCAAGCGGAATATCACCAAGCAGGTCAACACCAAGCCGACGACACTGCGCAAGAACCCCACTATCGCCATCTTCAGCATGAACACCAAACTCACGCCCACGACCATTCCCATGCCCGTGACCAGCATCACCCCCACGCGAGAAAATCCTGGTCTGATGCCCGCACTGCGGACAAGCAAAATACGCCATATTGCGCACCATACCGAGCACGGGGATATTCATCCGCTCGAACAGACCGAACCCGCGCACCGCGTCGCGCAGCGCGATATCCTGCGGCGTGGTGACGATGACGGCGCCGTCGACGATCAGCTCCTGGTTAACGGTTAGTTGCACGTCTCCCGTGCCGGGGGGGAGGTCGAGGAAGAGGACGTCGAGCGGGCCCCAGGAGACGGAGTGGAGGAGTTGTTGCATGGCTTTTGTGACCATGAGACCGCGCCAGGAGATGGGGGTTGTGTCCATGGGGGACTTTTGGTGGGAGGTAGATGGGTCGGCGTCTGGGTCGGGTTCGGGTTCGGGTTTGGGGAGGAGGTAGCCCATTGACATGGACTTTAGGCCGTAGTTTGTTAGGGGGATTAGGCAGTTGTCTTTTTTTTATTATTATTATTATTATTTTTTTGTTTGTTGGTTAGTTTATGTTGTTTTTGGCTTGGGTGTATGTGTATATGCTTGTTGTTCTCACTTTCGTCTAGTCGTGGTTCGTCGTTAAGGTCGAGGAGAGATGGGATTGAGGGCCCAAAGATGTCCGTGTCCAAAATGCCTGTTCGGACTCCGCGACGGGCTAGCGACAGAGCCAGGTTGACTGTACATGGCAGTGTCCAAGTTAGCAGTCATTCTGCTGCTATCGCGATACCTACCTGCGAAGAGGTAAAGTAAAGTAAAGTACCTGCGATCGTCGACTTCCCAACACCCCCCTTTGCGGACGAAACCGCCACGATCTTATTCACATCGCGGATCTTCCGTTTTACAGGTAAGCCTTTTCGACGCGGGAAAGACGGCGGCGTGCCGGAGCGTGGTAGGCCCTAAACAGCATGTTAGCCTTTTTTTCTCCCCCTGGAGGACATGAGGACATACTAGGGGATTCTCATGCTGGAGGACTCGGAGCGTAGAGAAGAAGCTCCGCTGCATAATTACATGTAATCTCTTTGTAAGGCAGGAGAGGAGATGGAGAGGAATCCTGAGATGCTGGTGAAGCCATCTGGTTTTGGTTGTTTTTTTGGTCTGACGTCGTTATCGGTTCATGATAAGTAAAGATCACGTGACTTTTGATTGGGAGGAACTTCACCGCCCGGCAATATGTCACCTGACATTTTATTTTTTTCTTTCTTCTTTCGCGAAGAGCTTTTGCGAAAAAACTTGGGAGCATTACTACAGCAACAGGGTCAATTCTTCTCTGCTCATCATGGCGCCTAGTCAAAGAAGGTCGCTTGCAGAACAGATCGCTGATCTGGACGATCCTACTCCGAAAGGTGTGGTATTTCTCTATACCACCAGTTTGTCGACGGGTTTCAATGAACATTGAGCTAACAGCAGTTACGATTCAGATTACGATCCAGAAGATTTAGACCATGGCGCAGGCGAAAGTGACGATGAGGGCGATGCGAAAGCAAACCCAGATGCAGGGCGAGAACACTATGAGGCTGTAGGGTAAGTTATTGGTTTTTCCTTTTTCTTTTTGATCTGGGAAGAAGACATTGGTTCTAATTTTCACCAGCAAGGGAAAACTCCGAAAACAGGATCCGATCAACCTAGGAAAACAATACTCGGGATCGCGCGTGAGCAGGGAGGCGCTCGAGGCGGATAGTGATGATGATCCGTTCAAGGCGCGTTCCAGTGAGGATGAGGAGGATGAAGAGAACTCAGATGATGGGGACGGTTCGGAGTCGGATGGTCAAGAGGAGGACTTGGATATGGATGGTGATGATGATGATGATGGCGAAGAAGGCGGTGGTGTCGATGTGAGAAACATTGGGAGTCATAAGAAGCAACAGAAACCACGTCAAGGTGCGGCATCTGATGATGATGATGAGGATTCTGAGGGTTCGGAAGAGAGTGAAGAAGGCGAAGAAGACTCAGAGGATGGGTCGGATGATGGCGACCATACCGGGAGTGAGGGGTCTTCAGACGACGACAATGAGGAAGAAGAGGAAGAAGAAGTCCGCACCAAGGACCAGAAGAAGACGAACGGCTCAAAGTCGGACGATCGCGAAGAGCTACGAAAACTAATGGCGTCAGACCAAAAGACCATTGCGGCCTCCATATCCCAAGCAGCCAAGGCAGATGCAGCAAAAGGAAAAGCAGTGAAAGACCAACGCTCAACCTTCGACGCCCTCCTCAACACCCGCATAAAACTCCAAAAGGGCCTAACAGCCATGAACGAGCTATCCGCGACGGCAGCAAACGCCGAAGACGCAGACACAGACGCAGACGCAGACGCAGACAAGGAAGCAGTCAAATCCGCCGAGTCCGCCGCCCTAACCCTCTGGTCCAACCTCGAAGACCTACGACATTCCCTGGCAGACGCGCAAACCGAAGACGACTCGAAGAAGCGAAAACGCCCCTCCTCCTCCTCAGCCATCTCACCAACAGAACCCAGCACAACTCTCTGGGAACGAATGACAAACCTCGAGTCCGACTCGGTACCCCGCCGCCGCGCGATTCTCGACAAATGGTCCCTCAAAGTCCGCGGCACACCGGCCACCCTCCCGAACGCCCGGGGCAAACTCCTCGGCGCAGCAACCGACACCCAACAAACCATAACCGCCATCCTGGATGCACAAACCGCCTCCGAAACCACGGGCGAGCGAGCCGCGAAACGCTCGCGAAGCAACACCACCACCACCACCAACGGAAACGACGAAGCCGACCCCGAACCAATCTACGACGACACCCCCTTCTACCAATCCCTCCTCCGCGATCTCGTCGAACGCCGCCTCTCCACCTCCAACACAGCCACGTTGACGAACGGCCTCGACACGCTCCACCTCAACCTCCCCTCGCGGCTCTCCTTGCACCCGGTCTCGGGCATGCGCAAGGACAAGGTGAAGAAGCCGGTTGACACGCGGGCGTCCAAGGGCCGCAAGATCCGGTACCATGTGCACGAGAAGTTGCAGAATTTCATGGCGCCGGAGGATCGGAATTCGTGGACGGGGAGGGCGAGGGAGGAGTTTTTTGCTAGTTTGTTGGGGAAGACGGCTGGTGGGGTTTTGAGGGAGGATGACGATGATGGTGAGGACGAGGTTGGTTCTCTCGGGGGTGGGAGTAATGATGGGGAGGATGCTGTGGAGGGTGGGCTGAGGTTGTTTCGGAACTGAAGCTGGTTTTTTCAGCTCGAAAAGTTGTACGAGTAACAATTTGGAATTACAAGGAAGTATCAAAAGATATATAGCAACTTGAAGGGACAGTCATCATCGTGCTGGATCAATGCTGATATATGAAAAGCGTTACGGATATAACATTCTAAATTAACTACTTCAAAAGCTATGCCAAACAACTAAACATGCTTCGCAACAAAACAAAACACACACACAAAAAGGGATAAGGATGCAAAAGAAAAAGATATCTCAACAAAAAGCTCATGCTTACACGTAGAACATAACGTTGCGCACGTTTTCGTGAATCCGCACATCCGATTCCTCGGCAGCCTGGCCACCAGCGCTTCCCGAGCTGACACTGCCCCCTTGAGCAACAGGGTCGAAGACACCACTCAAGTAGCAGCGAGCACGCTCGCAGACCAGATCCGCGTAGTACGCAGGCGGACAGACACTGACTGCCTTTGTCGCGCGGCCGAACAAGTAGCACATGTTGTGAGTCAAGTTCTCGAGAACGTCCGCGTTGTTCTGGAACGGAGGCTTCGGCTTCTGCGTGCTGAAGATCTCGTCCCAGACGGTGAAGTAGTGGGCCGGTCGAGCGGTACCCTTGAGCGCGGTGTGCGCCTGTAAAAAGAAGTCCCAGTTGCGGGCTTCTGTGATGCCGCGGTCCACGACGGTGCCGTTCTTCGTGTTGTTGAACTTGTCTGCGTCCTTCTGCTCGGTCGGGTAGAAACGCGTCTGGTGGCGCTTGCCCACAATTATGATTGAGATTCGAGGGAGACCCTTCTTCGAAAGAGTCGCGGGATAAGTAGCTTCGCAGGCCTTCTTCAGCAGAGGAAGTTCTTCGTCAATGACCGTGTTGTACTGCCCCTCGGACACACCGTCACGGTAGACAATGATGTTCTCGGGGTAGGAACCCTTGTTGTACTCGGCCCAGACGCGCAGACGGGATACAAGCAAGTCGTCCAGTCCCGAAACCATCTCTTGTCTTGAACTCTGGATCCGGATATCTGCAGGCCATTGGCCGAGAGCGGGGTCGACAGATGCTACAATGCCAGCCACACTAGGAGCAGAGCTTGCAGATCCAGGGGACGGGTGGGTAACGTCAATTCCGACAAGCATGGTCTTTCCTTCGCCAATGATTCCCAGCTTGTCGGCCTTCAAAGACTGGTTCGAACCGCCAAGCTTCAAGTTGACCTTGAGGCCGACATTGGCGTGGTACTGGTCGTTCGCTCCGGCGAACTTCGGCGCAAGGACGTTCACGTTACGCACTCCACGGCGCACATCGCAAACACGCTTGACACTGTTATAGATTGCAACGTCTGAGTTAAAGAGGATTGTGAAGACCAGTTCGGGCTTGTGCGGCATCATTCCAGCAATGGCCTTATCGATGACCTCTTCGTCATTGTCCCCAGTCAAAACAATCTTCTTGCCATCCTTTGGCGGCGGGGTAGACATTCCCATCTCGTTCAACTTCATGGCAAAGTTCTTCAAGGTACCCATGAAGCCTTCCTGGTCTCTCCAGAACTGTCTTCCACCCTTCACATCGATGTAGAGCCATACCCAAGACTGCAAACGAGCGGGTCTCGAAAACTTAATGTCCTTCATGTTCCAAGAAGCCCCATTGGGGGTAATCTGCTTTTCTCCCGACTTCATGCCTTTGTAGTAAACCGGAGGTGCTGCAAGGACACGCCCGGGAACGGTGAGCAGTCGTGGGTCGGGCTCCAATCCGAAATGCGTCTGATCACCAGAGTCAGCCGTGCTTGCTGTAATAATATCAGTACAGCGCGAATGGAACTTACGAGCGTCTCACTCTTCTGCGGTCCCAGACCGAGAACCTTCGTGCCGATCGACACGATTGACGCCGCATTCTGAGCAGGACTCCGGACCGCGAAGTTGAGCATGTTCCGAGTCTGATTCGGCGAAAGCTTGAGGCCAGCTGGCTGACCAGGTTCAATGACAGCGACTTCGGCCGGCAGGTACGACGGCGCAGCCCTGTTTCCAACGTTCACAACGGGGAGTTTAGGGTCGACAGAGATATTATACTCTGCATCTCTCGTCAGAAGAATGTCAATTAGGACAAAAAAAGAAAGAGCTGCTACTTACGTTGCTGGAAGAAATCCGCCACACTGATATACTTTCCAGGAGCTTCTGGACCAGCCGTGCCGGGCTTCTTCTGCTGTCCCTTCTTCTTATCGCCTTGGGCGTCCGCAGGCTGCTGCTGCTGCTGAGAATTCGGGTCACCCAAGAAGAACTGAACGTCCTTGGGACCGGCTCCATGGCGTGGCACTTTAGGGGGCTGGTCTTGCGACGATCCATCACTGCGAGTTGCCAGGCCAGCAATTATCTTGATGCGACGCTTGCCAGCTTTCTTTTCAAGATGGGTCACACGGACTCTGACTCGCGAAAGGAATTTCTCAAGTTCGTAGGTGTTTTGTCCATGGTCGTATCTGAAGTCAGCAATGGCCTTTCCTAAGTCCGCTTCCTCGTAACAGGCGGCGTATCTGACTTGCACATTCAGGACCAAGCGCGCGGTGGCCGCGCGGACACTGACGAAGAAACCGCGGAGAACTTCCAACCCACCACCCAGTTCGAGTCGTTGAGTAGAATCGGGATGCATGCTATAGTGCTTGTTGGCACCAACCGACGCAATCGCACGGTCCGACTTTGCGCTATGGCCAAGAACGATGTTCATGGCCTGGAGGATCTCCTCCTTGTTCTGGAACATAGCGCTGGCATTGGTGGATGTCAGATAGTCAAGAAGATCGGATGGGCGGAGCGTGCCCGTTGGCTGGATTTTGACGCGGAAGACCTTGGGGTTCTCCGGGAAGGTCTCTTCATCCTCAGCGCGGTAGCGAACGTCGTAAGTTCCTCCGCTCGACAGGTCGACGGCTGAAATGAGGTTAGACTTGTAGTCTGTCGCAATGCTCTTGCGAATCTGGTCAAAGTGCTGCTCAAGAAAGAGTCTGACGACCTGCTCGACCTTTTTCCCAGATGGCTGGCGTCCAGCCTCACTGTCGACGACATCGACGTGGTATCTGAAGAGAACCTTGTCTGTCTTGGATAATTCGAAGTAATTGGCAAAAAGCAATACGGGTTGTCCGTGTGTTCCAAAACCAGGTCTCTCCGGATAGCGAACCTGGCCGGGAGTCTTGGACAACTTCTGGGAGATGTTCTGCGCGGTGGTGTTTTCGATATTGGCAACCTCGGAGCTGGGGGGCGGAATCTGTCCATCCGGTGGACTACAAAGAAGCAGCAATTGGTATCATGCACGGCAGTATCAGAGAGAGAGAGAGAAAATAGAACGAAGAAACATACCTGTAAATGGGCGGTCCGGCGGGTTCACGGAACCCGCCTCCGCCTCCTCCCCTTCCTCTCCCTCTTGGGTTTCCTCGGCCTCTGAAGTCACCACGGCCACGACCTCTACCGCCATGGACGGGAAGGTCGTGAGCCGCGCCTCTACCACGTCCACCACCACCACGGTCGGCGCCTCTACCGCCACGTCCACCGCCACGATCGCCACCTCTACCACGACCACGGGACTCACCCCTGTTCATGGCGAATAAATGAAAAGGAAAAAGTAGGAGGGAAGAGAGGGAAGAGAGGGAAGAGAGGGAAGAGAGGGAAGAGAGGGAAAAGAGGGAAAAGAGGTAAAGGGAAAAGGAAAGTGTGAGTAGTATAGTATAGGGTATGTATGTAGTTAGAAGGAAGAGATAGAGAGAGAGAGAGAGAGGTTGGAAAGGGACTTCCCGGGAGTAAAG
>HG983343.1:10129-38137 GCA_900006255.1 Xeromyces bisporus
GAGGGAAGAGAGGGAAGAGAGGGAAGAGAGGGAAGAGAGGGAAGAGAGGGWWAWGAGGGAAAAGAGGTAAAGGGAAAAGGAAAGTGTGAGTAGTATAGTATAGGGTATGTATGTAGTTAGAAGGAAGAGATAGAGAGAGAGAGAGAGAGGTTGGAAAGGGACTTCCCGGGAGTAAATAGGCCCCTAATATGTAATATAACAATAGTTAGGGAAGGAAACAAGGGGGCCGGCGCCTGCGGGGTTACTTGATGGAAGACAAAGGAAGGCGAAACAGTCAGGTGACTCGTGAGTGATGTGTGCGAGGCGTTCTGATTGGCCAATGGCTGCTCCAACTTCCTTCCGTCTTCGATTGGGCGCTTGGCATCTGCGATAAGCGAGACCGGTCAGAGGCGGCAGAATCTCCATAGGGTTTTCTTTGTCCTCTGACCATCACTGACCATCAGGTGTTTTTCGACGACGGCAACAAGATTAGACTGAATCAACGGCATCAGCTAAGTCAACGGCATGCTGCAGCTCAGACCGTACGGTGCATCATTGAATGACATCTTGTAGTCCGTACAGACGGTACGGTACAGCATAGTCAGTAGAAGTAGCGTTTCCGGCGTTTTCCGGCTGATGCATGTTCGATATCCTTTGTTTCTCTGAACCTTGTACCGTCCTTGTACCGTGTTTTGGTAGAAAAAGTCTTCGCTGAATCCAAGTTCCAACGCCTTGGGCACAGCATGGCTCCCGCTCAACGTTGTTTCTCCAGCAGAGAAAGAGTTGGGAAAATCCCTAATAATAGCGCGAAGCCTAAAGGCCTAGACTTCCAGTACGTATGCCAGTATGAGTCACACTCTGATACATACAGCTGAAAGGAAGCAGGCGCTTATGATCCATGCAAGGATAAGATGTCTCTAACCAGAAGGTAGAAGTCAGCCTTGGAACTGATCGAGATAGCAGCGGAGTATGCCCGGGCAGTGGACAGTGGACACTGGACAGCGGCAGGCACGGTTGATACAGCGATCGGTGCTGTACTTTTGATAATCTCGCGGGTCGCGTCTTGTTGCGCGTAGTCATTAGTACCAATCCAATTTCTCGTCTTTTATTCCATCCCGTCTGCCTCCAGGCCAAGGGGGTAGATATATAAAGTTGTCTGGTACTGTACGTTGCTCCAGGGTTCGTTTCGCTGACATCAGCATAAGCTGCTTATCCCAAACTGTCTTGACTTCCAACCTAACTAAAACTCACAGGTACCAGTTCTGTATCAATCAGCGCATTCTTCAATCAACTCATTTCGGCGTCGACGGCTGTTCTCTGTCAAATACTGTCGAGAAACCGGTCTTCTGTTCCGTGTCCTACTCTGCGCCGGTCACGGCTGCTGAGCGATAAACCGGCGAAACGAAACCCCGCATCCTACAGTGTCTCCTAGACGAGATCAAAAAAATACTGTCGTTCTCGAAACAAAAAAATTTCTTGCGCAAACCTTTCGCTGCTAGCACGTCGCAGATTAGTATAAGACCGAAACAGGACAAACAAGACGTCGCCAATCTTGCGCACCGTTCAAACCTGAGATTTAGATCTGAACGGGAACGCGACTTGTACTGGCGGAACTGTGCCGTTGAATTGGTACATGGCGCACACGATAACTACTTCGTGACTCAACGATTATCTAAGTTGTCGGGAAACCTTTCATCTCCAAAATATCTTCTGGATACTATGACTCCGACCCCGCCATCAACGTCGTCGAGTACCAGCGGACAGCATCCAGAAGGCCAATATAGAGTGGTTCGAAAGAGGAATAGGGTGCCACTCTCATGCGCACCGTGTCGGAATAGGAAGTGAGTCTTTTCCTGCCTCGCTTTACTTCGTCTCCGCTCCGTTTTGTCGTTCGCTACGGAAACCGTCCTAACAAGCTTCGATTGACAAACAGACTGAAGTGCAACCGTGCACAACCATGCGAAAACTGTGTCAAGCGTGGCGATGCTTATTCGTGCACTTATGCTCAAGCCGCTTCTCGGAAAAAGAGCGCTACACACCAAAACAATGCTTCAACTTCGGATGACATGCAGAACAGGATAGACCGGCTGGAAGGCTTGGTTTTGTCTCTGATGACCAATGGAGCATCACCCTCAGGCCCCCCTGCCGCGATGGCAGCGTTATCCGGTAGCGGTAATACCGACTCTACTCAGAATTCGGGCGAACTGGGTATGGCCGAGGATGCTCCCACAGGACCTGATGACAGTGATACGGAGCAGGTTACGAAGTCTTTCGGTATACTTAAGGTCGACAATACTAACAAGTCTTACTACATAAGTGAAGCACATTGGGCCTCTGTGTTGAGTGATGTGAGTCAACTTATCGGTCTACAATGTGTGTTGTCAGCCGTTGCCTTCCTTTTCTAACATAGAATGACAGATTGCGGAAGTGAAAAATTACTTTGCGTCTCACTCCAAACAGTACGAGCAACAGGCAGAGAAGGTCCATGGCTCGAGGGAAAGAAAACATTTCCCACGCTCAACTCCGCTTTTCGGTACCATTAAGCCCGCCAGCCGAGAGGAGATTATGTCTTCGTTCCCTTCCCGATATACTACCGAAGTGCTAGTATCTCGATACTTTAAGTACTATGATCGTGTAACCCGTAAGTTGCTTGCTCAAACTCCTGGCTGCCTTTTCTTTTAAGTAAACGCTTTTTCTAATTTCAAAACGACCAAGATATCCTCCATGCCCCGACTTTCCGAATACAGGTAAGCTGTTGCTCTTTTGAATTCGTAGACGGTGTATACTAAAATGCTCCAAGTATGACAGGCATTGGGAGAATCCCTCCCAAACATCTATAGTCTGGATCGGTTTGATTTTTGTTATGATGCGGCTCGCTATGCTGTCATATCATAGGGAAGGAGATGAACCTCCAGAGTTTCAAGGGAAAAGCGTAGACATGGCAGCTGGATTTCGAGATTCCTTGTCACAATGTCTGGGCTTGGCCGATTATACTAAACCTCATGCGCACTTAATCGAATGTTTGCTTCTTCATTTGCACGCAGACTTTCTTGAAACAAAGGAAACCGAGGTATCGGTATGGGTGCAGGCGGGTGTTATTACCAGATTGGCAATGCGAATGGGATACCACAGAGATCCCTCAGTTTTCTCCAACATCTCGCCCTTTCAAGCCGAGCTACGTAAAAGGGTATGGTCATATCTGCGACAAGCAGATGTGCTGTTCTCTTTTCAGATGGGACTCCCCAACATGATCCGCTCTATGGACAGTGATGCCGAGATTCCACGAAATCTCTACGATGAGGACTTCGGAGAGGACTCTAAAACACTCCCACCTTCACGGCCGTTGAGTGAACCTACGCCAGTGTCGTATTTGATTACGAAGGCGCATGTAACAGACGTTTTTGGCAAAGTAATCGAAAACACGTCTTCTGTTCAGAATGTGTCGTACGACACGGTCATGGAGATTGATGCAGAGTTGCGTCGAGCTAGGGATTTGATTCCAGACCATCTTGCTATTCGTCCTATTGACGAATGTCAAATGGATTCGTCGACTCAGATTATTTCAAGGATTAGTGTATGTTGAACATTGATCATTCTAACATCAGCTGTCGTTATTTAATCCCCGGTATTAACAGGAAGCAGGTAAACAGCATATACCACAAGGCGCAATGCGTCCTTCATCGACGATACCTTGTACGAGCGCGAGAGAATCTTCGATTCACGTATTCGCGGCGAACGTGCATTGACTCAGCCATGGAGTTGCTGCGGTATCAGTCCATCATCCATACAGAAGCTCGGCCAACTGGAAAACTACGAAGCACCTCACATCGGGTATCCTCTCTCACCTCGGCAGATTTCTTACTCGCGGCGACTATCGTCTGCCTCGATCTCTACCATGGACTGCAATTTCAGTCAGCGGGTAAACCGTCTGGCGACACGTATACCTGGGGCGAAGAGCGACAACAGGATATGTCAGCGGCATTACGACGCTCTAAGGAGATTTGGAACGAACTTGCCGATGAAAGCCTAGAGGCTTGGAAGATTGCAAGGATACTTGATGTAATGGAGGAGAAAATGAATCTTGCATTCGCCGGTGTCGTCGCCAATGGGCTGTCTGCCTTCGAGCCGCAAGATGAGAAACAGAGTGCAGCAATGACATTAGGGCTTTTAAGTTCCGGCATGACTCCTTCTGGGTCCGCATCCTTTAGCGATCAGGTTAGAATGGCTGAAACGCCGTTGACTCCGGGGGGTTTGGGCACAACGTCGGCAGCCGTTCCGCCATTTAACAACATGCTTTATCAAATGCCGGATTTCAGTTCAACAATGAATCTAGACTGGGTTAGTCTACATGGGTCTCTGTTATGAAATGAAGGCTGTCGTAAATGCTTACTAACATATTGCACTAGGACGCTTGGGACGCCTACATTCAGAGCTCGACCTTAGATTCTTCTAATCAATGGTGGCCAGCGCCAGATATCCAACCACTCGCACCTCAGCAGCCCGTAACCCGACATCCTCTCTCACCGACCATGACACCAACTGTTCAAAATGCTCCCCTAACAGAAGGGATATCTACAGCTCCTACACAGTTAATATCCTCGCAGACACCGCAGCAAAACCTCAATTACGAAAACACCCACATTGCGTTTCCTGGATTATATGACCCGAATATATCGAAACATCCAAAGTAGCATATTTGCTGCTATATACTAGCATTTAGAGCATTTACTACCCCAACTTACGCTATTCTCACTACCCCGAATCTCTGCTTGAAAAAGTATCCCTACTCCCCCGTCTCGTTTTGCTCTCTTGGGCTTGGTGGTCAACTCGTGGTACTTGGGATGCTATCGGTGAAAGGGTAGGGTTAGGCATGGAGAAGGAGTCTGTCTGTCTAATATATTGTACGGATATGATATACGAATATATGATATATGCTCTCCTGTCTACTAAGTACATACAAGTGTACGAGATGCTTGGACCGAATCGCGATAATAAAGGTATTGAAATGACCCCGGACTATGATACCCGTCGTAACCCTGTGAAGCCCTCGACTTGTATTGAAGTTCGTAACGTTATTACGAAAAATACCCTTCTATGGAGCACGTGACTTTAATATCGATTCGATCTTTCGACATCATCAACTCTCAATTCCACTGTCCTGCATACTCCATACATAATAAAATTTCGCCTTGGTCCATTCGAAGGAACAGGAAGAATGTGAGAAGCGCCTGTTCCCACTGAGAGTCCAACACACCTAGAGAAAATTGCTTCAATCCGACTAACACCGTTCTTCCGTTCTACAGGCATACCCTCAGAAAAACGGCCTTCCGAATTCTTACCTCCCCAGCATCCGCGCCCGTAAGACAAAGGCCAATCGCGCCGGCACTTCCGACTTTTCCTAGAACGCTCCGCCGGACGCCTCGACGCCCGTACCAACGCCGATGGATTAACAACGACTCCCAACACGGCGCGAAGCCTGAAGAGGAACGCGCGGAGAATACCGCAGAGGAAGACGATGGAAATAAGAAAGAGGCCAAGGTGCCCGATGAGTCGATTATGACAAAGGAGACGAAATCGGGGGATCAAAGTCAGACCGAGAGTAATACGTCCGCATCGCGAGTTGGTGAGGATTCTGAGGAGATTAGGGCTGTATCGGACGCCAATGGCAATAAAGATGAAATTAAGCTGTCTGATGAATCGATTATGATGGACGAGTCGAAACCGGAGGATCAATATCGGACCGAGAGTAATGCGTCTGCATCGCGAGATGGCGAGCATTCCGAGGAGGTCGGTTCTGATTCGGACGCCAATGGCAATAAGGGAGAGATCAAGTTGACCAACGACTCGATTGCGCTGGACGATTTGAAACTCGAGTCTGAGAATCAGGCCGAGGGAGAATCTCCCACGTCGTGGGACGGCGAGCTCCCCCCGGAGGTCATCGGTCATGAATCGGAAGACAACAGGCTCAATCCGCTTCAATATTCGGACTATAGATTAAAGAGAAAGTCGCATTCGCCCTACGATGACCCTCGACGGAACGAGACCGTTTATATTGGGAATCTCTTCTTTGATGTGACGGCGGATGACTTGAGGTATCAAATGGAAAAGTATGGCACTGTCGAGCGGGTTGTGATTGTCCTTGATAGTCGTGGTTTAAGCAAAGGGTGAGTCGGATAGCTGAGAGACTTTTCTGATTTACTTTTGTGTTGTACGCTACACTGGAGCTAACCGACTTCACTCAGCTATGGCTACGTGACATACGACAGCATCGAAGCTGCAGCCCGTGCCATTGAAGGCATGAATTTTCAAATATTCGAGGGCCGCAATGTCATCGTCGACTATTCCTTCTCCGGCCCCAGCGTAAGGAGAGGTCGAGTTCCACGTCAAAGACCCACAAAGACCCTATTCGTTGGCAACATGGGATACGAATTGACAGATCGCGACCTGCAAGACATATTTAAGGACGTTGAAAACGTTGTCGACGTTAGGGTGACGGTCGATCGCCGTACTGGGCAGCTCCGTGGTTTCGTTCACGCTGAGTTCCTTGATGTCCCCAGCGCTCAGATGGCATTTGACGTTCTAAGTAGGAAGGCTCCGTATGGCAGGGAGCTTTACTTGGACTACACTTCTGCCAAGGGAGTTGAACGGGATCCTGGTGTTTTTTATTACGAGAAACCACCTACGCCGTCCGCTTCTTCTGGGAGGTGACTTATGAGAGTAGTAGGCAGATACTGTCTGATGCGCCATGCATGTATATATACTCTGTAATATATGATATCCGAATTTTCCTGTGAAGCAGTGCTGCGAGTCTTCTAATAAATTGGGCCATAATACCTAACCTCCCTTTGCTGCTTTTTTTTTTTTTTTTTTTTTTTAGCTCTTCACGTGACTTTTAAACATGCAGCTCCTCACGTGACTCGTCGGCGGACCTCGGCATCTCGTCCCGGCTTATTTGAAGACCGTCGAACTTCCCCCACAGTTCTGGGGACTCCATCTACAGTAGTAATTCCCCGGTCTCCTTTCTTCCGTCTTCACATCTACAGCAACATTTGTTTAGAACGCGGCGGCGGTAAACTGTCAAGTCTGTCAACGTCGTCTTACTGCGAATAACCTCAACATGTCGTTCCTCGGTGGCGCAGAGTGCTCAACCGCGGGCAACCCGTTGACCCAGTTCACCAAGCACGTCCAAGATGACAAGTCTCTTCAACGAGACAGACTCGTCGGGAGAGGCCCGGGTGGCATGCAGGAGAGCATACGATCTCCGGGGATGATGGGTGGTCAGGATCAGGTATGGTGACGAAAGTCGTTGCTACGTTTCTCCCACGACCAAGAGAACAACGAAGGAATTCTAACGAGTCAACAAAACGTGTACGAGCAGATGATGGATGACTTTATGCAACAACCCGGCCAAGTACCCATGGGCGCCCCACAACCATTCGCAATGGAACAGATGAGAAGAGAACTGGACAATTTCCAGGCCGCACCGCCCAGGACTGGGTCCCCGGGTTGGGCGGCGGAATTCGACCCGAGCGAACACGCTCGCATGGAGGCTGCATTCGCGGGACCGAAGCCAGCCGAAGGGACGCCGTTTACGCCTGCAGAGTTTGCTCGATTTCAGCACCAGAGCCGAGTTGGTGTGCCGCAGATTTCGGCACCTAACGCATCCGCGCCGTCTCCGATGATGAGCGGTTACCAGCGTCCGCTTGGCGGAATGGGCTACATGGGTGGTATGGGCATGGGCATGGGGGGAATGGGCATGATGAATTCGTCTTTTGGGCCCATGGGGATGCAGCGGCCGGCAGGGGCCGAGAATGTGCATCCGGCTGAGGCGGCTACCCAGGATAAAGGGAAGGGTCGTCTGGTTGAGCTTGACGATCAGCATTGGGAAGCTCAGTTTGCAGAGATGGAGACTGCTGGGACGGGGAATATTGATGCCGAGGCTAACGCCACCATGGAGAAGGAGCTGGATGAACTTGACAGGTCAGTTCCTACTACTTCCGGCGCCAGAAATGAGCATGATTTTGGTGCTTTTGAGAATGTGTGGCAAAGGGTCGAAGCTGAGACGGCTACGAAAAACAGGAAATTGGCCGAGGATAACGTCAACGTTGATATCGATGACAAATTGCACATGGGCGAGTTTAGCGAGGACTGGGCTGGCTTCGACAGCCTAAACTCTCGGTTGCAGGACCCCCAGTTGGGTGACTACATGTTCGAAGAAGACAATGTATTTCGCACCGTAAACAACCCCTTCGAAGAGGGTGTGAAGATCATCCAAGAAGGTGGAAATTTATCTCTGGCCGCGTTGGCTTTCGAGGCGGCTGTACAGAAGGAACCTCAGCATGTGCAGGCTTGGACGATGCTGGGTTCTGCGCAGGCACAAAACGAAAAGGAAATCCCCGCTATCCGTGCTTTGGAACAAGCTCTTAGGTATGACGCCAATAACCTAGATGCACTCATGGGGTTGGCCGTTTCCTACACCAACGAAGGGTACGACTCGACGGCATACCGCACTTTGGAGCGATGGCTCTCGGCGAAGTATCCGCAGGTTATCGACCCGAAGGACGTTTCACCTGAAGTCGACCTCGGGTTTACTGACAGGCAAATACTACACGACAAAGTTACCGACCTGTTCATCCAGGCCGCCCAGCTTTCGCCGTCCGGCGAACAGATGGACCCGGATGTGCAAGTTGGTCTGGGTGTTCTTTTCTACTGCGCAGAGGAATATGACAAAGCAGTCGACTGCTTCTCCGCAGCATTAGCATCTACCGAGTCGGGACTCTCGAACCAACGAGAGCAACTTCACCTGCTCTGGAACCGTCTGGGTGCGACGCTGGCCAATTCCGGCCGTTCGGAGGAAGCAATTGAAGCCTACGAACAAGCACTAACTATCAACCCCAATTTTGTCCGGGCACGCTACAACCTGGGTGTCTCGTGCATCAACATCGGCTGCTTCCCCGAAGCGGCCCAACATCTCCTGGGAGCTCTATCTATGCACCGCATCGTGGAACAAGAAGGTCGCGAACGAGCGCGGGAGATCGTCGGTGGTGCCGATGGCGTTGACGACGAACAGTTGGAGCGCATGCTGCACATTGCTCACAACCAGAGTACGAATCTGTACGATACCCTGCGTCGTGTCTTTAGCCAGATGGGACGACGGGATCTGTCGGACCAGGTTGTGGCTGGGATGGATGTTAATATCTTCCGGAATGAGTTTGAGTTTTAAAAATGTCGTGTATATATATCTGATGATTTGGGCTTTTGTATATATGTTTGCTATTTTATATCCAGATTGGTTTTCATGGATGGTTTTCCGCAATAATATTTTGATCCATTAATATGATATATCTTCCATACTCCTTACTTGGAATTGCGCATTCCGCACTTTTCGCTCGCGTCCGGTGGTCCGCTCTGCTCCACGTCGGGGAGCGGTGCCGGTACCGGTGCGAGCATGAAGGCTTGCTCTGATTGGTCCACTGGGTTTCATGTTCAGCCCTACGAGCGATTAGTAAACACGGGGTTGCGTCACCAAAGCCTCGGCAACACATTGATGACCGGTAGGCCTATTCAAGTTCCCGTCCATATAATCTCACCACTTTCTTCCTTCCATACCTCCCATACAACAGCAACAATGGGCGTCACAGGAGCTCAGATAATTGCCCGGTCGCTGCGCGATCTGGGAGTCACCGTGATCTTCGGCATTGTTGGCATTCCCGTGGTTGAGATCGCGGAAGAAGCCATCAATCTGGGGATTCGATTCATAGCCTTCCGAAATGAGCAGGCGTGCAGCTATGCCGCGAGTGTCTATGGATACATGACCGGACAACCAGGAGTATGTCTGGTAGTTGGGGGGCCTGGTGTCCTCCATGCGTTGGCGGGTGTGAGTTTTCTTCATTCCACCTCATCATCAACCCCTATACTATGTATACTTCACCGGTTCATTATTGCTTACGCTCCAGCAGATAGGGAACTCATCCGCGAACAACTTCCCCCTATTGGTACTCGCGGGCTCCGCAGAAACAACCGGCGTGACCAAGGGATCCTTCCAAGAACTGGATGCCATCTCCCTCTTATCCCCGCACACCAAGTTCGCTGCACGAACCACCACGGCCAATTCCATCCCAGGCTCGATCAAGGACGCATACAGAACGAGCTGGTACGGCCGCGCAGGCCCGACATTCATCGACATCCCGGCAGACGTAATCCAAGGCAAGAACGCCACCACCACCACCAACAACAACAACAAAAACACCACCCTCCTCCCAGAACCAGAGAACCTCCACATCCCCCCACCGCCAAAGTCAAGCGGCGACCCGGCGCACATCCTGAAGGCGGCGCAGTTGCTCCGGAGCGCGCGCGCACCGCTGATAATCGTGGGCAAGGGGGCGGCGTACGCGCGGGCGGAGGCGGTAATCCGGCAGCTCGTGGAGCGCACGCAGGTCCCCTTCCTGCCAACGCCGATGGGCAAAGGGGTGGTTCCGGATTCGCATCCGTTGAACGTGTCGAGTGCGCGGAGCGCGGCGTTGAAGAATGCGGATGTCGTGATCGTGCTCGGGGCGCGGTTGAATTGGATGCTGCATTTCGGGGAGCCGCCGAAGTGGTCGGCCAGCGCGAGGATTGTGCAGGTTGATATCTGCCCCGAGGAGATTGGGAGGAATGCCGGCAGGGCGGAGTTGGGGATTGTTGGGGATGTGAATCTGGTCGTCGAGCAGTTGTTGGCTTCGTTGTCGAATTGGCGGTACGCGGTGCCGGTGCCGCCCACTAACGGTAATAATAATGCACAATACCCAACGATATTGGCCGAGTCGGCAAAGAAGAACGAAACAAAAGCCCAATCCGCCGCCCTCAGACCAACCCCGGCAAACTCTCACCTCACCTTCCAACGAGCCTACCACATCATCAAAACCACACTCAACTCCCTAACGCCCCCGGCAGAAGGAAACATCATCTACGTCTCCGAGGGCGCGAACGCAATGGACGTATCCCGCTCCGTATTCCCCCTGTATCACCCCCGCCAACGCCTCGACGCAGGCACCTACGCCACCATGGGCGTCGGGATGGGCTACACCATCGCCGCGCACGAGGCGTACAACACCACCGCCTCGGCCGTGGACAACGGCGCCGTGCGACCGAAGAAGATCGTCGCGCTGGAGGGCGATAGCGCGTTCGGGTTCAGTGCCATGGAGATCGAGACGATGGCGCGCTACCGCATTCCCGCGTTGATTTTCGTCATGAATAACTCGGGTATCTATCATGGTGATGCGACTGATGAGTCGAGTTGGAGGACGCTGCAGGATCAGACTGCAGCGAATGATACGAAGAGTTCGTCTCAGGTCTCGCAGGGTGGTGGTGATGGTGATGGTGATGGTGGTGAAAAGAAGGGCCTTCGTTCTACGAGTCTGTTGTATAATACGCGGTATGAGATGTTGGCGACTATGTGTGGTGGGAAAGGGTTCTTTGTTAGGAATGAGGAGGAGCTTGAAGCGGCTACTAAGGCGGGTTTCCAGAGCGATGTCGTTACTGTTGTGAATGTTGTCGTCGAGCCTGGGATTGGAGGGAAGATCCAATTTGCGTGGCAAGGAGGTAATAAGGAAAGTGATGACAAGAAGGATGGGAGGGCGAAGTTGTAATCATATATCGATATATAGGTATATCATAGTTGTTCTCTGCATATATATGGCAGTATCATACACTCACACAGTAACCAACATACTAGCATTCTTATACCAAGTCAGCAACGGGTTCTCACCACTCCTCGTCTCGGTATCCTCGATATAAGCCCAGCGTCGCATAAAGTCCTCATGGGACATGATTTGCGTTAGCTTCCCGGTTGTGGCACGGTACATGTCCTCGACGACGTTGAAGTCCGTCGGGAAGAAGATATCGAAGTAGCCCTGGTGGACCTGAAGAGGAAATCAGTGTTAGTAAAGCAGATTAACCGCTTAAAGCAAATACGAAACAAAAAGCATAAGCTACGTACCAGAGGCGTAGAAACTGGTACAGTCCGTCTCTTATATCGAGTCTGAACAACCGGAGCATTAAACCCCGGAACGGCATCGGGGAGGGTATTGAAGTCGCTAACAATGAGCCGGTGAGCGGGGAAAAAGGCATCAAGAATTTCAAAGAACTGCATGAGCCGGGTAGGGATGTATTCCGGCAGAGTGAAATCGGGATGAAAGGGGAGGGAAGAGCGGATCCCGCGCAGGGCTTTAGGGCCGAGCGGACTGGGGAACGGACGCTGCGCGGCGGCCTGGCGAACGCGCAGGAAGCGAGCAGCCAACGGGTCGAGGAGGGGGGAGTAGAATTCGTGGAACTCGCCATCAGCGTCAATCAGCACACCGGCCTGCTGGGGTAGCTCTGTTTTGTAATCGTAGCGGACGGCGTCGTGGGCGAAGTTGTCGATGACTTCGAGAGCGAGGAAGAAGCACGGCGAGTGCACGTACGTGTCCCAGTCGAAGATGGAGCGGTTGATGATCTCGACGTGGTTGATGTGCCCGCCGGCGTATAGCGAGTCCTTCAGGTTCTTCCACTGCAGACCTGCCAGGGACGGGGAGATTTCGATGATCTTGAACTTGGTCCGTTGGTACACTTCCGGGTCTGTGTCGCGGATGAAGTCGAGGATGTTCAGCATCATGGTCCCGTTGCCAGCGCCCATTTCGTATATGATCAGGTCGTGGTACGGGTAAAGGGTCAATTTGTAGTTCGAGAGCAGATACCGCGCAATCGTCTCGCCGTAGTACGGTCGAAAGAGTTCCGTGGGTGTGTGCCATAGTTGGCGCGCCTCGTCTGGCTGTGTCTCGTCTAATCGATCCTCGAATTGCGTGTAGCGCTCGCTCAGCAGTCGATCGAACTCGGGGCCGTCGTCCATATCATTAAAGGCGAATGGCTCCCCGGGACTGAAGATAGTCGCGTGCTTCGAGAAATAGCCATAATGAGGGTTATACAGGCTATCTGCACGAGCCTGTCGTCAGCCCACTCACTTACTCTTACTTACTTACTATACACAGCAGCAAGCAAATTGAAGCCATCCCATACCGTCGATAAACTCCCTCGTTGCCATCTTTACCTGCCGCGGTCGTTCTCGGCGATGCCGCAGGTCTCTGGCCGTTACGAGGGGGTAGGTCTTCAATTCCTCCCCGATGTCCCGGGGGTAGTCGCCTCGCTTGTTCCAGTTCATGCCATCGTCAGAGGTTTTGCGTTTCCCGGGTGCTCTCCGCGTGAGGAATGGCCGGCATTGTTGGTGTTGTCGTGGAGCTCCAGAGGGGCCGCGGATGGGATGTGTTCTGCCGCGACTGGGCAGGGACGAGGTTGACCGGAGACACTGACGAGGCGGGTGTCGGAAGAGTTGTCGAAACAACTGAGTGAGAACGGGAGAGTCCATGGAATAACAGCAGCAATTGGCATATATGAGCAGGTCGTGGTATGTAGTTCCGATGAAGTCGAATCTATCAAGCGGAGGAGATGCACGTTACCAGTTGGCCAGTTGCCAGTTGGCCTTAGGTAAGCTCGGTTTATCCCATTTTCTCTCCTCTTGTCTTCTTCTTCTCATCCTCAGCCTCTCTGTATATACCAGCCAAATCGTCTCTATCTCAAGGCAATGACTGGCTAGCATGACCGATCGATCCCAAGTCTACACAGGAGCCGCCTTTGTGGCTGGCGTCCTCCTCGCGCTGGGCTTCAGAGACCTCTATCCCGAGTTGAAGCAACGCCTCCAGAAGCAGCAGGATAAGGCGCAGCATTCCCAAGAAAGAGGCAGTGAAGATAGCCCTGCTGCTGCCAGGTTAGGGCCGCCGGCTATAGTCAATGGCATCGAAGGCTGTATAGGAAATACCCCGTTACTGAGAATCAAGTCGCTCTCAGACGAGACGGGATGCGAGATTCTGGCAAAGGCTGAAGCATGTCTCATTTCTCATTTTTCCTCATTTATGTCGTTGCTGGATTATATTCTAACAGCTATTTCTAGTTTCTAAATGGAGCCGGTCAGAGTTCTAAGGATCGTGTGGGCTTGAGTATGATTGAGATGGTATGGCTCGCTTTAATTGCGCAGCCGTTTCGATGTCTGTTGAACTCTCCTCTGATTCGACGTACAGGCTGAGCAAGATGGCATCTTGACTCCCAACTCGGGAGACACGATATACGAAGGCACATCCGGATCTACAGGCATTTCGCTGGCGACCTTGGCGAGAGCAAAGGGATACTTAGCTCATATGTGCGTGCATATACGTCTTTATCTTCAGTGGTAGTCATATGTACTCTATTACTCATGCTCGAACAGCTGCATGCCTTCGGACCAGGCCGTCGAAAAGTCCGATCTTCTTCTCAAGCTCGGCGCAATTGTGGATCGAGTCCCACCCGCTCCCATCGTGGAAAAGGAGAACTTTGTAAACCGCGCTCGGAACCTCGCCAACGCTCACACGAAGTCATCTTCTGAGAACTCTTCAAAAGATCCAAACCCAGAAGGCCCTCGTGGACGAGGTTTCTTCGCAGATCAATTCGAAAATCTAGCAAACTGGAGAGCGCATTATCACGGAACAGGACCCGAAATCCACACTCAATGCAACGGACAACTCGACGCCTTCGTCGCGGGCGCTGGCACTGGCGGTACGATTTCCGGCGTGGCGCTTTTCCTGAAACCCAAGATGCCGAATCTGAGCGTCGTACTCGCCGATCCACAGGGAAGCGGACTGTACAACCGGGTCAGGTATGGCGTCATGTTCGACCTGAAGGAGAAAGAAGGCACGCGGAGACGTAGACAGGTGGATACCATCGTCGAAGGCATTGGGATCAATCGCGTTACGGCCAACTTCGATGTAGGTAAGGAGTTGGTTGACGATGCCGTTCGAGTGACGGATACGCAGGCTTTGGCAATGGCCAGGTGGTTGGTAGAGAAGGATGGGATCTTCATTGGTAGCAGCAGTGCGGTGAATTGTAAGTCTGGTTTTTCTATTCATTTACTGTTTCGCAATTGTATTCATGGTGGGTATCTAATGCGCTGTACACAGGTTTCGCGGCAGTTAAAACGGCTATGAAGCTTGGTCCAGGCCATCGAATTGTCACGATCCTGTCAGATTCCGGTTCAAGACACCTATCAAGGTTCTGGGCCAGGGCTGGAGACGTCGGTGGTGCAACAAATACTAAGCTCGAAGATGTCATGAATGTGAAGGATGACTAGAAGCGATATTAACTCGTATCAACGACATCACGAGTTGACTTTACCTGCCCTATCCCGGCAACAGGAATTACGAGGTGATAGTACCAGTCTATTGAAGTCTGGACCGAGGCGTGTAAGACCACCGCTTCGACGCTTCCACTGCGGGCTCGATTGCTCCATTGTTGTGACTTCGACTTGTCTTAAACCATTCCTGGTTACGCAGCCTGAAAAATTCGTTGTAGCAACCGGGTCCGTTCGCGAGCTTTGCTACAACGCAGAAGCCTTGTACGTCAGATTGCTAGAAATGGCCACTGGGAAGTCCAGACCCTTCTAAAGCACCGATCAACTTGCATGATCACAGTTGTCACCCATTCCAAAAGACGTCAAAAATCCCGGATGTATCCCGAAAATGCCGATCTAAACGTCGCGTCCGGACAGCGCTAATCAGACTTCAACCGTCCCTCATCAGACTTCAGTGTAGTTATTTGTGGGTACACTATACCGTATCGGGTAAAGCGCCCGCTAATTTTTATTAAACCAGCATATTAATAAGCGCACTTTGCCCTTTTAGGTATGGGTCGACGAATAAGATCTCCAACACTTGAGCTTCATGAACGTGTGTATCAAACCACCTCGATTTACCCATAAAGAAGGTCATTTTATCATTCAAAAAGGCCACCATGCGAATCTACAGGTTGTGTTCCCCTTACCCGGGTTATTTAAGCTTCGCTAACCTCCTTGTATGGGCAGTTACGCGAGTCATGACCATTCTCCTCGATACCTCGCTTCTGAAGGCATAAACCGCATCTCCGCGGTCTTCTCTCAGGTGGATTTGGCCGAGTGGGTGGCTGCTGCGTGAATATACCCTGAGAGGCTTGCTGCGTGGGTGTAATAGGCAATACAGGCCGGGTTGCTGGCTGCATCGCTGCGTATGGCCATGTTGGCTGGGTCACTGCCAGCGCTGGCGCTGGGTATGCTTGATATGGCCAATATACTGGCTGAGTCGGCTGCGGTGGCGGTGGTTGATACGGCCAAGCAGGCTGCGGTGGTGGATTTTGGACTGCTGCTGGCGGTGGCATTGGCTGGGTTGCTGGCGCCGGCGCTTGTCTATTGACCCGTCTTCTCGCTGCTCGCCGGGGACTGCTGGGTCGGCAGAGGATATTCTGGCAATTCGCGGCCAATATAGGCCATTCTGGGTCAGCAGGGTTCATCTCAGAGGCAGGCGACTTCGATTCATTGAAACTCACCCTCTGCAATGGGTGAGAGGCCGCCGATACGAATGCCGCTAGGCTGGGTCCGCTGATTGCCGGTCGATTCCATGTTTGCGGAGTTAGACGGAGGTCTCTGAAATCTGAGAAGCTTGTGTGAATCGATTTGATAGGTTTGAGATCGCGCTCTGTTTACAATAGCTGTAGTTTACACCGTCGGGGTCAGGTACACGATCAAAATCATATCTTGGCATTGAAATCCACTCTACTCTACCGGGTCCACCATCGACCCACAAATAACTACACTGAAGTCTGATGAGGGACGGTTGAAGTCTGATTAGCGCTGTCCGTCGCGTCCTGCCCAAAGGCGCAGCAAATGATATTCGACTTCCGCATGTGAACGACCGGGGAAGTCGGCTTGGATGTCAAACCATGAGAGACCTTTCTTGTCTTTGAGAGTATGTAGCTTCTCCAACTCTGACCGCGACCAGCTTCTTGAAAGAGAAGGCGGTTTAGCTAGGCGCTTGTTCCAATGTATTCTATGCCACTCTGTCAGATGCGGTAGTGTTTGATCCGGAAACGCTGATAGTATTCGACTCCAAGACCTCTTGTGTATTTTCTTCATTCTCATGATTAGCCTTGCTTGGTCTGGAGTCAGCTCAATGCAATCGTCAGTTGTCGGTGTAGGAGTTATAGTCTGGCCCGTGGAGGAATCATTTTCTGTAGCCTTCTTTTTTGAGGGTGTCATGCCGATAGCAGCCAACTGTTTCTGAACTCCCGTACGATCATGACAATCGTTGCGATCAGTCGAGGACAAAGCAGCACCGAGATGCACCAGGTAATCGTGACGAGAGAAAAGCTGCTTGCAGTAGACACAGTAATCTTTATCAATAAGAACTATCGGCATCATACGCTTCTCCGCACTGGCATGGTGATGAACAGGTTCTTTCGACATCGGAGACGGTTCATACTCCTGCAACGGATCGTCGGATTCATTCCCATCTGGAAGCTCCGCGAATTTCCAATCGCGCACCAACGGACTAAGGTTCAACTTGCGTTTCGCTGATGGCTTGGAGGACGTAGAACTGGGCGCTGGCGTGGATGTGGACGTTGGCTTTTCCTTCCTGTGCTTCTTCCCAACGTCCGTGTTTCCCCTTGGTTTTGCAGGAAGCGCCCAGAGAGAGGATACACCCTGTGGAGACGCGGATCGTACAGCGCTTGGAAGGCCCTTTGGGCTTCTTTTCAGTGTCGGCGTTGACAGACACACGGGGAGGTCAGGGACGCGCCAGATTGGATCGACCGTTCCTTGGTCGTCTTGGTGGTTATTTTGTACACTTGTTCGGGGTTTTGGAGTGGAAGGATTCTCTTTCGCTGGCGTATGAATGCCGTTTGTGTCTAATGCATTAATATTTGCCGTAACGGGTTCCGAATCATTGCCAATGCTGTATGCGGTGTCGAGTAGCGAATCGACGCTACGTTTATCGTCGTCGTCGTCGTCGTCATCGTCGTTGCCATAGCCGTTATGGACATGAGCGTTTCCATTCTCCCTCAACACAAGGCCCTCTGTAAGCGAAGCAGACTGCACACCCGGCCGCGACGCAGTCAAGCCCGTAAACTTCTCCCCTTCGTCATCAGAAGTCGTCAAACCGGCTACAGCCTCATCAAAACCACCACCAGCAGTAGAAGAAGAGACCTGCCCAGTTTCATCCGGACCATCCTCTTCGTCGAATAAAGGCAGCATCCCAATTCCATTCTGCTCTTGGTCTTGCCCTTCCTCTTGCTCCTGCTCTTGCTCTCGTTTACTCTTAGCATCTCCTTCACCACCACCACTACCGCCACTACCACCTTTCCTCTTCATCTCTAAGATATGCCCATTATCCACCACGATCTTCTCGGTGTTCAGGTCGATCTCGTCCCCGACGTCCGTGAAATCCTTCTCGTATTTTGCGAATATGTTCTCGAAAACTGACTTTAGGCGTTGGTCGTTTTGGTTGCGCGCTTGTATTAGGTCTGTGTCGTTTGCGTTCACGCTTGCGCGAGGGGATTGTTCTGCTGCTGCTGCTGGTGGTGGTGATGGTGCGAAGGAGAGTCGGGGTCGTTTTGTTGGGTGTTCCATTGTTTTGTGATTTGGTTTTGGTTCTGGAAAAGGTGGTGTTTTGGTGGTATCAGTTGTTGGGAGAGATTAATGGAGGTTGAGTGAGTGATTACTCCGAACTGGCGGTTACTTATGACACCGCGTCATTTTCGCGACGATTATTAGGCCTAATAGTGAATGCATAAGTCAAGAACAATTGTGTTCAGATTTATATGGTTCGTTTCACCATTTCGTGAACAATAATGTTCCTCAGCAATGTTTGACTTATGTTCATGACGTTCTTCCCCCGGATTGCTGAGGCTTCGCTATCTTCCACCTCTTTACACCTAAGCTCTAACAGAATGTAAGAAGAAGAAGAAGAACCTCCATTATTGTCGGCAATATGTACTGTCAGAAATGCCGAACTCCTCTGAAACTCGACGGCTCGCTGGAGTCTCTCAATCCAGCCGCCTTCGACTTGCTTGTTGGTAAGATCGTCGCCGAATCATCGGGCAGTCCAGTCATTTGCTTACTCCAATCTAGGATCTACCGGTAGAACTCTTCCAGAACCAGGCTCAACCCGCCTCCCGTACCCTCAAGACCGACGAGAACTCTACGACCGAGTCTCCAAACAGACAACATCCCCGGTATACAAGAGAACCCTCCCGGCACCTCGCCATGCCAGCGGAACCGTGGGCAGTCCCCCCAGACTGCCCCGATCGAACAGCGGGAACATGTCCTTTGTCATGCTTACGGAGTCTCAAGTCGTGCCACCTAATGCCGTGAATGGCGATAGTGGTCCGTCAGCGTCCATTAAGGGTAAGGGCAAGCTCGCGGCGGATGATGGTGGGAATCTAGAAGACAGGCAATTCTCCGATCAGGTTGAACGGACGACGCGGTTGTTTGAGATTATTTCGTCGCGGTCTGATATAGACCATCCCGTTTGCGCAGAGTGTACGGATATGCTACTGGATGGGTTGAAGGAGCGGTTGGTTGGGGCCACGAAGGAGAGGGATGCTTATGTGTCTTTTTACAAGGAGCTTGGGACGTCGATTCCTAACGAGGAGGATCTAGAGACTGCTCAGAAGTCGTTGAAGGAGACGGTGGAATCGGAGGAGGCTGCGTTTGCAGAACTACTAGGTTTGGAACAGGAGAAGGAAGCTGTGGACGAAGAGATTGCCGCGTTGGAAGAGGAATCGCACCAGTTGGACCTTGAGGAGGAAAGATTCTGGCGCGATCGGAATGCTTTTTCTTTGACGCTTGCGGACTTTCAGAATGAACGGGATGCGTTGAATATGCGGTACGATCATGATTCGCGCCAGCTGGAACGACTGCAGCGAACCAATGTCTACAATGATGCGTTTTGCATTGGCCACGATGGGTATTTTGGGACCATTAACGGACTGAGACTTGGTCGGCTGGCCAATCCGTCGGTGGAGTGGCCTGAGATCAATGCTGCTTGGGGTCAGACGGCGCTGCTTCTTGCCACTATTGCGGATCGATTAGGTTTCCAGTTTCAAGGGTACCGATTGAGACCGCTGGGGTCGATGTCTAGGATCGAGAAATTTGAGTACCCCCAGTGGTCATCGCCGTCGGAGTCGATTGCTGGTGCTGGTGCTGGCGCTGGTGCTGGTGCTGGTCACCAGACGCAGATGCCCGCATCCAAGGTTACTGTGCTGGATTTGTTCTCGTCTGGAGATCTTCCGCTGAATTTGCCATGGCTTCACCGCCGATTCGATGCTGGCATGGTAGGGTTCTTGGAATGTTTACGACAACTAGGAGAGTTTGTGGCGTCCACGCCGACAGGGTCATCGGCACAACAACAACAACAACAACAACAACAACGCCGGGGTTATGCAGGATCGAACACAGCAGGACTGAAATTGCCGTACGAAATAAAGAAAGATAAAATACACGACGCTAGTATCAAACTCGGCTTCAACCAGAACGACGAGACATGGACACGAGCTTGCAAGTATACACTGACGTGTTGCAAGTATTTATTGGCGCATACCAGCAACGCTGCCGGGGCCGGATCTAGTAGCAGCACTGTTGCTGTTGAGCAAGCCAGAGGATAATCCGTCAACTTAGTTTCTTTCTCCATAGGACGTTAGTTTTCATCATTTTCATAGGCAACGGTTGCCAAGATCGTGGCGGTCTCCGGATTGATACTCCGTACATATCATACTCCGGATTTGATATATCCCTGACAGCGCACGAGCTGGAGACCAAATCCCCGAGGTCAAGACCAGTTTTTGGGCTTCTGTCTCCGCATGCTGCCATGCTTATAATTGTGATGGCGCCTTGACGGATACATAAATGTCGCAACTCAAGTTGAAGCCAAGTTCTCGCTAGTGCAGGAGCCATTTAAGCAACGAACGGTGGTGACAATAATAATAATGACGAGGAATAGGGATGCTCCCTACAACTATAGCCTACGTATGTAGCCCTCCACATATCTGATCAACATATTGTCACATATTGATATACTTACTCCTTTGGGCTATCAGCATGTACTGTAATTCATTTGAAGTGGACATGCCCTGGCGCTGTCTCTCCATGACTCCTCAACAAAATATTCACCGACAAATCTCCTTTATTTTCTGATTACTCCGTACTTTTAGTAGTGGAGGTAGTTCCATGGAACCGTTTCGGGCCGGGGCTCAATCAAGCTCAAGCAACCACATGGTTCATTTAGTACGGAGTACTTATTGCTCGGCTCCATATCATACTAACGTTACAACTGTTGAACTATGTATGTCTTGGATCTTGGCTTTTGGCTTCGGGGTTGTTGATTGACTAACTATATCTAGGCCCCTATGTATCATAGGGAATATATAAACTATGTCATAGGTAACGCCGTAACGGTCACTCTAACATAAAGATTCAGATTGCTACTTAGTACGGGATACTTACCGTACGGAGATGCACTCCGAGTTCGATGGATTCAGATTGTGACTCGGGACGGTCCGTTATGAATCACAGATCCAGAAAATTCAGATTAATAACGCGTTACAGTGTAAGTCACGTTAAGCCCTAGTACGGTTAGGGCTCATCATATACAATTCTGAAACTTTCGTCCGAAAACTGCCTGAATTCCATGCAGTAAAAAGCTATTACCTAGGTAACCCTCCTCTTCTCTCTTTTACCGTTTAACGTACGGAGTACTCCGTACAGAGTATGGATCATGATATGCCCCATTCCCATTCCCCATTCCCCATACTCCGCGGATAGCCCAGCAGATTAATTGTAATATGGTGCGGGACACTTAGTTTCCGCGACCCCCCTGGCCAGATTCTCAGGCTTATAATCAGCGCTAAACCTGTTTGGGAAGGTACGCTAGCCTATGTAGGCTAGTCACCTTCCGTAATAGGTTTAAGCCCACTATATTTTAGCGCGTCTTGGCAGGGTGGCCAAATCTCAGGATGTCCTTTTTTACTGACGGAGACTGAAGCCATTTGACAGAATTTCGAAACGACCAAGTGATTGAGCGAGTTAAAGAAGGCGATTCTTCGCAAAAAAATATGTTGAGATACGACCCATACTCGTCGTTCATTAATCTTGGTGAGCCGGCGTCAAGGTTTTGGTGGGAACTACGTGTCCCGCACCATACGTATGATCTCAAGCCATGACCATCACCGACTACCGTAACTGACTAACTACTTTAAGAGGAGTTAGTTATTTAGCGTTGCTATCATACGGAGAATGGGGCCGTACTTTGTGGTCTGGGGTCGCAGAATGATCAACGCAACCGGGCAAACCTAGACATTTAATTCCGGTCTATTCCGTAAGCGTTAGGTGTGAGCGTACTTTTGTGGACATGTCATTGAGATTGATGCTGCAGCCTCATCCTGCAGGGTGGAAACTGATAACTCAGACCTTATGGGGTACATACAGAGTACGACCGTGTATGTATGAGTTCAGGGTCTTCTTCTCCATACGTAGTGCATATTCCGTACTCCTGACTCCTGAATTCCTGTTGGATATAGGGAGCAATTGAATCCACCGTTGCAACTAGAGGAAGTGGCTGGTTGTAAAAACTGAACTCCCGAGTCTTTTATATGTAACTACCAAATAGAGTATGAACACTGCGACTGCACCAATCCACTAGTTTCGAGTCACCTGACCTGCACGTTTTATTCTAAAAATGGAAAAAAAGCGTTAGAAACCAGGAAGAAACCGCCAATCAAAAATACGGTCAAAAGTACCTCGACCCTTTGCACTTTTATTTGTCGCGGATTCCGCGAACTCGAAGGAAAAAAGAAAGAAAAAATGAAACTAGTTAAGATGGATCCGGGGAATGAATCCCGCCCGCCAGCCAAGCCAGCCGAGTGGTCATGGCTTTTTCTTCGTTTTTATTTAAAACATGCTAAGGGCGATAGTAGTACATAAGTGGTTGCATGCATCGGCATCGCGGTCAGTYTTTTTTTTTTTTTTTTTTTTTTTTTTATAAAAGTAAATCCCTCGTCGGGCCGTCGCCGTAATTATAATGGGCGGATCCCCCCGACCGTCTTGAACCGTTCGCTTCGCTCTTTTTGATCCATGACTCTCTGTCTGTGCAACGTGCTAACAGTATACCTTCTTGTAACTATAACAACTGCTACTGCTACTATTATGTATGTTTTATATTAAGCATACTGCCGCGGACGTTGGCTGTTGTTCTTATTACTAACCAACTAACTGACTGACCATCAATCGAAGTAGTTAAAATCCTCATGCCTCTCCCGTGAATCTCGGATTCGTTTCAAACTCATATATTTCTTCTTCACCATCTATCTACCTTGTACATACATACATACATACATATCATGACTACTGCCCAACTACACGCAATGGAAGCCCCCACATCCCTCCCCATCTCCTCCTCCTCGTCCTCCTCATCCCCCTCAGCCGTCTTCCGCCCTCACAGATCCGACGACTGGCAAAGATACCGTCCCGTCATCGAACAGCTCTACCGCCATGACCAACTAAAACTAAAAGACGTCAAGAGATACATGGAGCGAAATCATAACTTTCTTGCATCGTGTCGTACTCTCTCCCCTCATTACTTTACAAGAAAACCCTACTGACATTTAGACAGTGAAAAACAATACAAAGACCGTCTAGCAGCATGGCGCGTCCGGAAGAACGTAAAAGCAAAAGAAGTCCACACCATGCTCCGCAAGCAGCACAAACGTGCTGCCCAGGGGAAGGCTACAGCCTTTCGCGTTGGTGGGCAGGTTGTTGACTCGAGGCGCATTTCTCGCTTCGTGCGGAGGTATGGCATGTCCGAGATTGATGTTGGTGGGGATCCTAATGATCCAGAGCCGGGTGAGTTGGGTTATTTCTTTTTGTTGTTGGGCTTGTCCGGGATGTATCTGACTGGTTTCGTGTAGAAACTCCACCCGATATGACCTGCTTCACGCCAGAGCCTGAGGATAGACCGACGTCTGTTCGTGAGGGTTCCATGGTTCCGGGGCATAATTCACGTAAGTAAATGTCCCTGTGCATTATCAAGTATAGAGTTACTAACTGAGTAACCAGATACCAAAAACGAGAGCATCTCAGACATGGACCTAGAGGAAGTGCCATACGACGCCGACGGCAGCGATAGCAACGGCACGAACAAGAACAGAAGCAGAAGCAACAGCAACCGAATTCTCGTTGCGTCCATGGTATCACTACCGCCAACACCACAGAGCCATTTGGAACAGGACCAAATTCAGAGGAGACAACGACAGTCCCTGTCGCAGGCGCAGGTCCAGGTCCAGGCCCAAGCCAAAGCCCAAGCGGAGCACGAACAACAAATGCAACTACAGCTCCAACTTCAACAAGAACGACAACGACAGCTAGAACGAGATCAGCAACTCCAGCGAGAGCAACGACTACGGCAGGAACAAGAACGACAAGGAGAACAGGAACAAATGCATGGACAGGAAATTCTACAAATACCCAACCAACTCGAACCCCAGCCCGAGCGGATGAAACAAGAGTTCACCTGGGACGACCTCGAAGCGTGGCAGAAGCGGATGGCATATTTGTTTCGGCGTATGGGGACGCCGGAGATGTTTTTGCCGTTTGAAGACGACTGGCTAAGGGAGCCTAGGTTGCTCTGATGGTTTTGGTTTGTTGCGCTTAAGAGATTATTGAAAAATTTTGCTTGGCATGCATATACTAGGGGTAGTCAACAACCCTGTGGGGCGCGATTAACGAATATTGAGTAACCGGCCGATAATTCGTGCTTTACTTCTTTAGGAAGGGGGTTGTTGACCACCCCATTTTAGGTCACAACATAACCGCTTGAATATCCGGGGCGGATTTATAACAGTTCCGTTGGCCTTTTGGGCGGTCATAAGTAGTGCAAGCACTTTCTCTAGACCTCTAAGGTCCTGTACACTCAGAACCACGCAACTGAGAAGAAAATTTTGTATGTAAAAGTTTTTGAACAAAAAGTTTATTTTAAGTCAAAAAATAAAAAAAATTATGTTTTCATAGAATTTTGTTGCAATACTTGCTGGTGAACTTGGTCAGTGTTGCACCATTTGTTAAGAAGCTCTTTCGTACTCCGTACATGGGTGTTCAAAAGTAGCGCAAGTCTCTTTTCAACATCTTTAAGGTATTGTGCTTTAGAAACCACGCGACCTAGAAAAAAACTTTGTATGTAAAACTTTTTGTCTTAATAGTCTATTATAAGATTAAAAAATTAAAAAAGTATGCTTACATAGAAATATGTTGTGATAATTGCCAGTGAAGTTGGCCAGCTCTGCATTTACATTTGTCCTTGTAAGTAGCGCATCAGCGTAGAATGCTGTATGAGTAAGCCGATACTCAGCTCGTTATGTTAATCGGATCCCGTTATAGCGCTCGAGACTGCTATAACGGAATCGACACTGATTAACGGCCCTCGGCCAATTATAATCCACAGATAAAAGTGGGCCGATTAACTGCAGATCCCGTTACACTCGTTATGGGGTTGTTGACTACCCCTACTGCATATTATTGTACTGCGTTGTCGTCTTTGAAGCTTGCTACGCCGATACATGATTATTTCTGTGTTCGACCGAAGAGATACGAACATCCTTGAAGCAGACTTGGTACTTACTGCATATCAATCGAGTTTTGACCATGCATAACATACATTTGCCACACCACCATGGTTGACAGAGGCACAAATTCAACGTACATATATTATTGTTTCGGAGAGCTGGTCAGGGACTGACTATTATATTACATACTTACACCCTGACAGCAATGGTTTATTCGCCTGTCCAAATCCTGTGACAAGCCCTAACATACCGCTGGTGCATGTGAAATGCCCAGACGCCCAGACTTCAATCCTTGCCTGAGCCTTGCACCAGTTAGATCGCAATAATGTAACGTACGTAGGGCCGAGCATTGAAAGCATAGGCCCTATGTTACAACCTACTGTACCCATGCGTACATGTACGTACTCTGTAGGGCCAGGGGCCTTATGTAGTTACTAGGCACCGATTGCTATTCGCTACGTACTCCGTACAAATACATATGATCGTTACATATGCCAAGCACGTAGGGCCTACAAAAAATAGTATCCTATTTAGTATGTATCATCATAGCGGTTACACTTACTCTGTATGGACCGGCTACCGGTACCCTTAGGTAGTTAACGTGTATGTACTGTACTCTGTACGTGTAAGCTCTGCACTCATATTCCGTCCATCATAAACACCTTGTTCTTGGAATTTATTTTCCATACGGACGTGACAATGACATGACAGACTAAGAGACTCTAACTACAGTGACACGTCGGGATTTATGAATTTATGGTGTCAACCAATCGAAAAGCTAGCCTGGACTCTAAAACTGGAACTCCTCACCGGTCCGATCCGATCAGGATCTGACCTGATCTGATCAGATCAGTTAACAAACGGGGTAATGTATAACGGTGTCGGGAGAGTCGAGACTATGGAGTCCAGATATATTGACAGATGTACATGTACATGTTCATGTACATGTACTCTCGGATCCTCGGAGTTATCAGATCTCACTCAGGTCGAGCTCGGGGTTAGCTGCGGACCGCGGTACGGAGTAGACGGTTGATGTTAGCACCTACACTGTAGGTATTGTAGGATCAAAATCAGATAAAAATATTATCCTAATAATGAATGGTCAGATTGGTCGAAGACTGAGACTTAAAAGTTAAGCGAGTGGTTCTATACATAGTTTCTGGGGTCGACCAACTCTTTTTGGTCTCGGAATCTGGATTCCGACCCATGGAACTGACTGAATCTCCGAGATTCTGACAACTGACGTCTTCGTACGGAGTACTGTACCATAGATTCATAATTATGCTAGGTTAGATTGTTAGGTTAGACAGATTAGACCGTTAGGTTAGTCTGTGCTTTTGTGCCGAGGCCCTAGGCCCTAGGTACTGTACATTTACATATGAACATACACGTCGCTGATTCGGAGTGCGTCGTTTTTCAAAGTTAAGATCCAACACGGTGATGCAGGGTATCATACATACAGTACTCCTCCGTACATTACCTACCTATTTAGTGGCGGAAATGTACTCCGAAGATGAGATGGTTGAATGGACGAACGCCTCGTATTATGTGTGCAGCCCTATAAATTTGTTTGAGTTTTGAGGACTGCGTACGGAGTACTCCGTACATATGCACCCGCAAAACATAGGGCTAGGGTTAGGGTTGATGCCCGTCACTATGCCGACAATAATGATGTATCATGCTTATATCTCACGGAGTACTACCGGTACCTATGTCCGTAACAAGGTTGAATTGCTCTCACATAACTCTCATCTCTCATTGAACCTCGACGATACATACAGATTAGTGATGCCCAGACAGTGATAGTGATAGCCTACGACACCGTACCCATTCAAGTCGCAGACCAGAATGAACCCCACACTATACTTACTGCATCGTTTGCTCGTTGTCCGTTGTCCGTTGTCCGTAGTTCGGAGCATCACAACTGTAATGTACATGGAGTACCTACTACCAAGCTCCTATACATAGCCTCCTAAGCAACCTCAGTATCTAATCGGAGTACCGTACAGCTTAGAATAAAGTTATGGATTGACGGAATGGAACCCAGTGGCAGCGGGGTACCTACGGGTGGATGGGTTCGTTTCGGTAGCTATATCCGAACCATTCATTCAATATGACAGTCCAAGAAGACCCTTTCTTCGGTACATACATAGTTGACCTTGTTCATATCTGATATCACGCGGGGTACAGGGACATCGGTTGTCGGACCTTCATTGTCGGTTGTCAGACCGTAGTGGGCCCAATTCAATAGTGCACTATACCGTATCTGGTAAAGCGCCCGCTAATTTTAATTAAGCGAACATATTAATAAGCGCACTTTGCCATTTTAGGTGGGAATTGTTCCGGACACCCCCGTAATTTTTGTTTACGCGTTCTTCCTCGCCCTTCGCGTTTTTTCTTATGAGAAAAAAAAAAAAAAAAAAAAAAAAAAACACTTTCTATAACTCCATAGCACTCTATTGCTTTTGATAACTCTGTTCACCCCGTGTTAATACTCGCGACATCCGAACGTCAGGCGTAGGGAGCCCCCTGGGTCTCCATATGCAAAGGGTCTATGTATTCGATGCGGACTAA